>CM053783.1:99554752-100062252 GCA_028749045.1 Cupressus sempervirens
AAACATTGACAAGTGTCATCACTTGTCATAATTGGCATGAGGTATGGAACTGGCATAACACCACAATAATATATTTAATGCAATAATAGATATAACCAATGAAATCTATGTACTATAAATGAATAAAATTTTGAAAAGCTTATACATGTTAATTGATCATTTCACATGCCAAAAGGGGGTGAGAGTTGAAGGTCAATAGTGATAGCATATGTCAGAAAACTCATTGCATTATTCAGAGCATTGTGAAATGATGATGTGGAAGATGGATGGGTGGTAGAGAAAGAAATGAGATGAGTTGAAAAGGAAGAAAATAGAAAGTGAATGAATAATTTGAACTTTATGTGGACATAAAGTGTTAATTATGGGCATACTCAAAGAAGTTGTTATTGAAGAGCTAAAGGTAGGAAGTCAACACCTTCTGCTGTAGGAAGTGTTACCTACTTTGCATTTGAAACTGGTTGTTGAAATTGTTGCAGGAAGTCTTCTTTTATTTGGGGCTATTTATACAACTTGAGTTGATGTCCATTGACTAATAACTTAAAATTTATTGGATCAATGGTGGTTAAGTGAGCAGATCCATTTGCAAATACATGGCTTATTTTATACATACCCAACCATCATGTCTGTAGCTTACCTGGCTTATTTTTAAATTTGGAATCATAAAGCAATTTCTAGTCACCAATTCAAAATTTTTTAGTCTTAATGTGGGAGTCATACCATTGTTTCCTTTGCTTCTATATAATTTCTATGCATTCCAAGGTAGAATTGTGCACTTCATCCAAAGAACTAAGATGTAGGAGATGCCCTCTTTGTGTTGTAGGAAGTTCAATGTTCAATTCTAGTGTTGTTCTTAAAGTATTGTGTTCAAACTCAATGGGTAGCATTGCTACTTTTCCATGCAACAAGTCAAATGGTATGAACCCTATGGTAGCCTTCCATGTTGTTCGATATGCCCAAAAAGTTTTTGGTAGTCTATTGCTCCAATCCCTATAGTACAAATGAACTATCTTTGTCAAGATGGCCTTTATCTCTCAATTTCTATCTTTTTCTTGTCCATTGGTTTGAGGGTGATAGGGGCTTGATTTTTGGTGTCTAATATTATATTCCTTTATGAGTTTTGTGATCAAATTGGAAGTGAATTGAGCACCTTGGTCAGTGATAAGTTCTCTAAGTACACCATATTGAGTAAAGATTTCTTGATACAAAAATTCAACAACTTTATGATCATGTGCATGCATCATGGCTTTGACTTCAACCCATTTTGTCAGGTAATCAGTGCACACAAGGATATATGATTTCCCATTGGATGGAGGATCTATTGGACCAATGAAGTCCATGTCCCATTTTTCAAATGGTGTTAATGCTAGTTGTGGATTGAGAGAAATTTTATTTGTTCTTGTTGGTTGGCCCATCCTTTGACATTTATCACACTTCCGTGTATAGTTGGTTGCATCTTTCTGAAGTGTAGGCCAATAGTAACCAGTTAAAATCTTAAATGTTGTTCTTTTTACTGCAAAATGCCCTCCACATGGTTCATTATGACATGCAAGTAGAATGTCATATGTCTCATCTTCTCTTACACATCTCCTCATAACTTGATTAGGTCTAGTGTAAAATAGTATGTTATCAATTTGAGAGAAACATAAACTTTTCTCTACAAGTAGCTTCTTTTCCTTGTAAGAGAAATGTGTCAGCATTTTATTAGCTATAACATAATTAGTAATGTCTTCATACCATGGGGTTTTGATAGCAATATGAAACAAATTCTCATCTAGAAATGTATCATCTATCAAAGTAGTATCATCTTCATCATGGTGGATTCTTGATAGATAATCAACTATCGTGTTTTCTTTCCCAAGTTTATCAATGAAAATGATATCAAATTCCTACTAAAGAAGTAGCCATCTTGCTAACCTACCTATAATAGCAGGTTTGTTCATGAGATACTGAATTTTTGTATGGTCAATATGAATAAATATGGGATAACTATCTATGTAATGCCAAAATTTGTTCAAGCATAGACTATTGCTAACAGCTCTTTTTTAGTCATTGTATAGTTTAACTTTGGTCCATGAAGGCTCTTGCTAATATAGTAGATTGCATTTTCAAGATGTTGAGATTTTTGTCCTATGACTACACCTATGGCATAGTCATAAGAATCTATATGTATTTGAAAAGGAAAATTCCAATCAGGACCCCTAAGTATTGGTGCAGTTGTCAACAATGATTTGAGCTCTTGGAAGAAGTTATCACATTCCTTTGTCTAGGTGAATTTAGACTCTTTGGTGAGCAAGGTATAAAGATGACTAGCTATATAACTAAAATTCTTGATAAACCTCCTATAATAACCAACATGCCCTAGGAAATATCTAACTTCTTTTTGATTTGTATGAGTAGGGAGTGTGATAATTACCTCTGCTTTTGTAGTGTTTACCTAGATTCTAGCTTTAGAGATAAAAAGTCCCAATATCACTCCTTCCTGCATCATCAAAAATCATTTCTCACTGTTGAGAGATATATTTTCTCTTTGCATTAGATGATTACTTTCTACAAGTTCTTCAAAGCTTCCTCAAATGTGACACCAAGTGTAGTGAAGTCATCTATTTATATTTCCATGCAATCATGTGATATGTCAACAAAGATATTGATTACAGCTCTTTGAAAAGTAGTAGGTGTATTGCATAAGCCAAATGGTAATACAAAATAGGCATAAGTACCCTAACAACATGTAAATGTGGTCTTCTCTTGATCTTCTAGAGCAATACTTATCTAATTGTATCCATTGTATCCGTCTAGAAATAAGAAGTATTTCTTTCTAGCCAAAGTATCCAAAACATGATCAATAAAAGGTAAAGGAAAGTGATCCTTCTTTTTTATGAGATTAACATTAGTTATGAGGCTTTGAAGAGGAAATGGAAAAGTAGGCTATGCCATTATTTGAGGTATTTGATTATGAGGTTGCTGCTAAAAAGGAAAATTGGGTACTAGATTGTTAACAATAGGTGGATTTGGACCAGAACTACCAAGAAAGGATGGCAAAAATTTCAAAAAAGGGCTAAAGATCACTTGTGTCCAAGGGTTGTGCTCTAGAGGAAGATTCTATAGGAAAAATAGGACTTCTGTCCTCAAAAATCAACACAATTTCTTCGTTCAAATTAATAGAGTCCTGTGGAACAATTATCCCATATTCATCTCATTGTCTTCCTCTTCGATGCATGCAATTGAATTCTTCACACTTGTGAAGAAACTTTTAGGACCGTAAATATCTAAAAAACACTTAACTTAAAAAAACTATGACCCAAAAAGATGTCCCTAGCTTGACACTATCCCCAGTAATGGCACCAAAATTGGTTTGCCTCACAATAGGTGTGTGATAATCATGCCTAAGGCCTTACTTAGGAATAGTATATTCAATCTAAGTATTATTCTCCACACCATGAGGTGCATTTCATTTGTCAAACCAAGGACATATACTTGAAATGGTCGACATGGTATGTGCACTAGGTTTCTAAAAGAGTCATTATGCTTATGCTGCAGGAAAGTAAAATGTAAATAAAGAGCCTACACTAGTGCTATAGGAAATTAACACACTTAACTCTTCATTGAAATGAATGTTGGAAATGCAATTAAATGCTAACTTATATTCCAAATCAGACCATCCACTATAACTATTCTCGCAAATACTATAAGAACATTCACAAAGTATGATGTTGTAGGAAGAAACTTACAACTTCTACTTGAAATACTAGAAATTTTGGAAGTAAATCTACACTACTTTAGTCTAATAGACCTCCCAGGTGGGCCCCCTTGGTCAGCTTTTGCTAATCTACTAACATAGAATGTAAACCAAGAATTATTTCATTTTATTCCAAAATTCCTTACATAAGAATAATACATAAAATTGTAAAACAATTCACTACAAGAGTCAACAGTTTCTTTTCATACAATTTCTTCCAACCTCCAAAAAATATTGATTAAATCCCTATAAAGAGAGGATCGACACTTATTCTAAAATAGGAAAGAAAAAAAACTAACTACAAATCCACCAGAGAGAAAGAAGGAAATGTTATAGTTCACATTACAAATAATAAAGTCTGGATAACCAATTCGACACAATAGTAAATGCAGAGGGAATATACAACTTTTCATCCCTGCATTCCAAGAATAATAGCTCCACCTTTGTAGCAGTTGTGTCTCCTAATACCATTATGGTTCTTCCACCATGATTGGACTTTAATATTCCTCCTTGAATGTTGTTGACCATCTCTATCTTCTTCCCTATCAGGTTAGTTATGATGCAAAAATATTCACAAACAAGAATAATCAAATTAAATCTAAATATTAGAACATACATTATGATGGTCATATAAAATATTGTATTATATATATAATATTAGGACAATTTTACATACTATCTACCCATAGGTTAACAGTTCTATCTGGACTTAATCATAAGTTCAACTAAACATAAGTTCACAAATGTCTTGGTAGTGTTAAAATAGAGTATTTAAAATTATCATAAAATAGAGGCAATAGTTAACCTCATCACAATCCACAATCGTAAAATCCTCTAAATCAAATAAATTCCATTACTATTATAGTTGGCTCAAGGCCACACATGTAGAGACAATCTTGAGTATACATCCCTTTGGGGGAACCACTTGATGCCATATTTGTAAAGTTGGCTAAAAAATATCTTATCCGACACCCACATACTCAACCATTAGAAACTAATTAGTCAAGGGAACTCCACCCTCAAATTCATGTAGCTCAAAGATTATGTGCAAGATCTCATTGATCAAAAGGAAATCATAGTGGGGGCACAACTTCCCCAAATGTAGAATTATTGACATATCAAAATGCATTTCCTCCACATGACAAAAATGTGGGCAAAGCCCCTGTGAATGATGCTACCACTAAGAGCACCAAAAAACCAAACAATAATCAAACCAAACAAGGTAATAACCACAATAAAGCTATGTTGACCCAAAATCAATGTGCAATCACCACTAGAAGAGCTAGATTCAACATAGCTAGACCATCTGTATCTACACCATGAAGACCAACTCCATTACGACCACCCCCATTAGGACCATAGCATAACATCTTGGAACACCTTGTAAATATGCCAGCTCAAATCTCTATTTTAGATCTCTTACAAACTAGTCCACTTTACAAAGAGATCCTTGATAGTGCTCTTCATGAGTCCCATGTCCCTACTGATATCAATGGAACAAAATTATGGAACCTAGTAGGCAATTTAATAGCATCATGTGTATTGTCTTTCAAAACTTTAGACATCCCAGCTATTGAGCCAGACCATATATTTCCACTTCACATAGTCATCAAGGTTTCTGACTTTGCTATCAAAAGGGTCATGATAGATAATCAATTGGCCTTAAATATTTGTACATTAAAATTCATCAAACAAGAAAGATAAATTGAGAAAAATATTATAAATGAGGTCATCACTATCAAAGCTTATGACAACTTGGAGTGGACCACTAAAGGAAATTGTTGGAAATAATCAAGACTAACTAGGTTACTAAGAGGGGACGGGTGAATCAGTTACCTCAAAAAATTTAAACTAATTTAGCACTTAATAAACATAATCCATTCACCATTTAATTCATCTAATCTATTGCATGAAAGAAAAAATGAAAGATAAACATTCATTACACATGAACACAGAATTTGGTGACCCAAAAACTGTCCAAATAGAAAGTAAAACTGGGGTGGGGATGATACCCACAAAACTTCACTACTATAGTATAAAGTTGACTTTTTAAGGCTTACATTGACCACTTCTGATGATCTACCCTATTAAGAGAAATTTGAACTACTAGATCCACCTTGTTAGAGGTTTTACAAACATACAATGAAGTATGCACTCTATCAAGAGATTTGAAGAAAGACTATTAAGTTTACCCTATTAAAGGATTTAGAAAATAGATTCACCTATTAGGATGAAATAGTAGATCTGACTTACACCTTGATTGATGATTAGATCTTGAAGTATAGATCACCTCTTGTGATAGATACAACTTTACTGCTCTTTGTAGACCTTGTTGAATACTCTGCTCTGCTGCTAATTCACATTCGCTCTTCTCAAAACATTACATATCCATACATCCATATATTGAAAATGATACAATACATTACATATATACCATTCCAATATTTACAATTACAAGGTTGGCTAAAACACAAGTGAACAAAATATTACTGATTCGACCAAATAGTAGAAACTCAGGTTCTGTAAGCTAACTTGGTGACCTTCTAATACTCTATGTCCATTGCATTACTCAGCATCATCATGCATTCAATAGAAGTAGATTCTTGGTCCATAATAATCACACAACATAGCTTTGAACTTGGTAACCATTGGAGACTTGGTAGATATAGTGTCACTCAATGGAAATTGATTTCTATGTTTACCTTGATGGCACTCAGTAAACACTGCTCATCCCATCACTCGGTAGACACTGGCTTCACCTCACAAAAACTGATGACTTGGTAGACACTATGCAACTCGGCGACCACTATCTACTCAATAATAACTACTAGACTACACACTATCTATACTCACTTGGTAGCTTCTGGAATGCTCGGTGTGAACTGTGATCTGTTGAACTTACTTGGCAACCACTAAATGCTCAATATGAACTATAGAGTAAGTGATGATCTCAGTAACCATACATAATTGAATAAGTGTTGTCACTAATGACAAATATAATGCAATTCCAACAATCTCCCCCTTTGGCATTAGTGAAAGAAACACTTATAAGCCAAAACTTATGTACACTGACATACTAATTTTTTGATTTTTCAAAATTTATCTTTGTGATGCTACTATATATACATTTGCAATATCTCCCCCATACATAAGACATAATATATACATAGTCTCTCTATTTTATTCTGTATATATATCTAACTATTCTTTCCACAAAATGTCTCTTACTCCCCCTTTTTGATAATAATGCCAAAGAGTTATATAATATATTCAAAGAGAGACACCAAAATGTGAGAGAAACTTGGAGTGTACCTTGAGAATAAGGGCTAATGTCTTATCCCAGTTGTCTTGCAAAATTTTGCAGGTGGAGAGTGCCACTTGAACTTCTGCTAAAAGTTCAATCATATGGTCTATAATAGAAAAATTGTTATTATGGACCAATGTCTTTGAATATGCAATATGTTTCTGCATTGTGTCCATGATTGGAAGGATCATGTTTTGGATATCTATTAGTGTGGACCTGATCCTTTCTTCTTCTCCCAACAATTCTATATACATATCTAACAAAAATCTCACCTTAATGTGATGTGTTTAGTATGAGTTGGGGTCAAGCTGTAGCTTTTGAGCACTGGCCTTCATATCTTCATTAATCTTGTTCAATTTCTCTTTTATCTCCTTAGTGAACCCAGTAACATCACATAGCTTAGTAAAAAGTGATGATACATTGGTAAGAGAATGTTCAAGATTACTCAAAATTGAGGATAGCTCTACCTAGTTAATAGCAATGTGCTCAAGCACCTTATTATAAAACTTTTTCTCTACCTTTTCAATTAACTTCTCTTGACTAGATGTATCCTCATTGAACTTATTTACTACTTCTTCCAATTGTAGCAAAATGTGTTGAGATGAATCCACATCAACACCTATAGCCTCTGTTAGTATATTCTTTGCAATCTCAATTATTTAGTATTCTCTATCTCTTTCCTCTCTGAGCTATTTCTTCCTTGCCTTCTATTCCAAAAGCTAGCTAACCAATCTCATTTCTTCAATTATAGTGGTATCCATATCCAACTTAGGAATTATAATTTCTTTGTCCAAATCTATGTCATCATCAATTTCTTTCCTAGTAAGCAGAAGTTTTAGTGGTTTCCTTTGTTCTACTTTTGACATTGCTACCTTGGACTTAGGAACATAAACAATTGTAGAGATAGTTGGACTAGCTCTAAAAAATTGAATAGGACCCACTAGGGGAAACTGAGAGGAGTACAAACTAAATCCAAAATTTAACTGCTACCCAAAATTGAGGTGATAACAGGTGGAATACTACATGGAACACATACAATAGGAGAACTAGTAGAAATATTTAATGTACTTACAAGTGTATGCAAAATTGAATTTGACAAAATTATAGATATGGGTGCAGTACACATTGCTGATGTTGTTAACTTGGGAGCTAATGAAGAGGAGGTCTATAGATCAATAGATCAAGTGGTAGACACTTTCATTATTGATACTTGGAGCTAAGAGGGAGAAAATAGTGACTGGACAGATAATGTGTCTATTGTAGTTGCGATCACATTTGCTAAAACTATCTCCAACCCAGATGATGTATCCATCTTTGGTGGACAATGAGGAAGGGAGGCTATGACTTGTGTAGCTATTCTCAGTAGATCATTCTCTTCATCTCCTTCCTTATCTTCCTCATCAGCTTCTTCCTCTATCTCTTCTTCATTATCCTTCATCAGCTCTTGACATTCCTCAGTATCAATGGTGACACATGGTGTGTGATCTTCTTCATCATTGTCACTATCAATATTATCATCCTTGATTTCTACTAGATCTTAACTGGGCTTGTGCAAATGATAGATGTTTTTAGTATCCCTAACTACATTCTCAATGTCTTTGATCAAAATCCAACATGTATGAAATGTAATCATCATTTTACCTTCAATGTCTTTCATTGTTTCCTTAACCTCTGCATCTATAAGATTAGGTAGTAACTTTTTCAAGGATTGCTCATATATATCTTTTGGTATCTGTATAGCTGATTCCCACCTTGGCTTCAATCTTGCCAATAATTCATTTGAAATTTGAGGGGCAATTTGATCAGGGGAATATTTCCATTTTCCCATTTTTGATAGCACAAAATTTAAAGCTTTGAATTTTGTCATGCTTGCACCTTCTTCCATTTGCTTTAATCTTTCTTGGAAGATGAGTGGGGGCTTACTCAATACAACTTCACTACCATCTTTCTTCTTGGATCTTCTTGTAAATACAATTGTGGAGGCTTTAGGTTGCTTGGTAATAATTACCTTTCCCTTCTTTTTCATAGGCTTTGCCTCCTTTTCAAATTCCTACTCTTCTTCTTCAGATTCATCAATGTCTTGTCCTTTGCCCTCAGTAAGCATAAGAGGAGCACTTGTAGTTTTCAACTTGGCTACATTCCTCTTACCTTTTCTTATTGCCTGAGGTAGCTTATTTCAAGGTCTATTCTAGTCTTTGCCTCATCATATTTTCCAAAGACAGGTAGATTTGGATCTGTTGGCTCATTGACTAGGGCTTCAATAATGTCTTTTGTTTCATCAATGTTAACCTCATATGGAAGAGGTTTCAGCCATTCAATTCTAGGCATGACTACCTAGATATACACTTTATCACAATCAACCATAAAGCATACATCATCTTTATAATCTTCAACTAATTTAGGAGGAATTTGGAACCTGCTATTCATTTTCTCCTTGAACACTTCAAAATAATTGTCCATAATACTTTCAAAATTTTCACCCATTTCTACAATGAATTCATTAATTTGATACAACATGGGAGTATCTTTCCTCCATACAACTAACCCTTTTGATGGGAAAAAATTTTGAACATAAAAGAAAAGACAAGTTAGCAAAGAACCAAATTTACAAGGGTTGTTCTTTGATGTCATGATGCTGTCCATGTTCTTGTTTAGTTGTTTCAACAATAAATCTGACAAATCAATTCTAGATTCTTCTTCACAACCTTGTGTGCCAAATCAATGACCTCACATGACACACTATTCAAATGATTGGAGCTATATATCTTGTGTGCAATGATGTGAATACCAAACCTTAGTTCCATGTCTAATACATTGCTAATATTTAGACCTCTATCATACCACTCAGCTAGGGTTTTCTTCTGAAGCTCATCCCAACCTAAGGTTTTAGTTGTTTTGGCCTTGTTGAGCATAGGGAGACCCATAATCTTATGAATCATTTTCTTCATGTTTAACACAAGCTGCTCTAATCATAACTAACCATTATGTACATGGCTCAGAATATACCTAATCCACTTAATTCAAAAATTCCTTGGCATATGTGGTATATGGGTTAATCCTTTGAACTCTAAATGCTTATGCTCAGGTTTCAAAGATCCATAAATACACATTTATCCTAGGGCACTATCCATCTCTAGGGTTCCAATTTGTTGCACATAACACATAAAATGCGTGTGAATATTGCTAATGAGGAGTACCTTTGGAGGAATTTTTGATTGAACTCCATTTGGATCTAGTGACTCCACAACTGCTAGAACTAACTTGAAATTGGGTGCTTTCCACTCCATGCCTTTTACCAACATTTTGGAACCTTTTTTTGTCTTGATACTATTGCTTCTAGATGCTATGGTTGCTTGGTAAAAGAGAAAAGAAAAGAAAAGAAAATTCTTCAAAAAAATTTTGCTGCAAATTTGCTTGAGATTGCTTGGATGCACTAGAAATCACTTTGCTCTAGGTATACTGAAGTTGCGGTGAAAAATGAAGTTGAACTCTACCCTTTTTGATGAAAATTTTCCATCAATGCTTGGTGCTATAATGACAAAGTGTGTGATAGACTATCATCCACTCACTATGCTCGGTAGAAGCTTGTGACTCAACAATCGAACAAAATTTTATTGCTCCCGACCTAGCTTGGTAGAGTCTATGACCAACCTTGCTTGGTATGGCTTGATTTCTTGTGATCCCTCTATATCTAAAATATGAATTTGGATCTTTTCCTTCCTTTCACTGGAATTTCTTTAGATATGACTTGAAGATACAATTCCAGTTCTTCCTTAAGAATCTAATTGGAAATGGTGGAGTCACCCACTTCTTGAGTGACATGACCATCATTTGGACTGGCTTGATTGGTAGATTTGGGAATCCACTGTTGTCTCATCTTCTCCCTGATATTATCAGCTTTAGTTTTCTTTTCATCTTCACCCTTTCCCGTGTTCATGCAATTCTTAGCTAAATGACCAAGTTCAGTGCATGTATAATATCTTACTATAATATCCTTCTTTCTCAAGTGATGCCTTGCACAGTTTATGCCAATGTGTCCATATTCTCCAAAATAATGACATCTACACCAAGTATTATAGTCCCAATCAAATATTACATTTACAAGTTGTTCAATTGGATTGAATGGTTTAGATCTACATTTAGATGCTATGTGACCTTGTTTCTTGCATTTGTGACATTTACCTTCAAATTTTGGTTTTTCCTTGCATTCATTAGCTTTATGACCATATTGACTGCAATTTTAGCATTTACTATTGAATTTTGCATTTCCATTGCTCCAACATTTGTTTGATGTATGACCCATCTTACCACAGTGATTGCAAGTAGGTCTTTGATTCCTTTGAGAACCTTGTTTGGAAGATTCACCTTCTTATTTGTATCCAAGTCCTACTTTACCTTTTTACCTATAAAGATTCTACTTACTTTGCTGATTTAATTGATCCATGTCTACTTGGGATTTCATCATCCTTTCATTGAGTTGTTTCTTAATGTTTAGATCAGTTTTCAATCTTTCATCTAAATTGCTTGAATCGAAGAAGTCTTCAATCTTTTCTTCAACATACTGGTGGTCATTCATTTGTTTTGCAAGTTCCTTCCTTCTTTTTAGGGATTGATAAAGATGCTCTTTTTCTTCCTTGAGTTGAGCTATGGCCATCTCTAGATCTAGCTTCTCATTATCAATAGCTTTGTCAAGTCTAAATATCTCCATTATCCTTGATCTTTGTTCAAGCTATCAAGCTTTATCTTGAGAATCATAAAGCTCTGATACCAATTGTTGGAAATAATCACGACTAGCTAGGTTACTAAGAGGGGACGGGTGAATCAATAACCTCAAAAACTTTAAACTAATTCAACACTTAATCAGCATAATCCATTCACCATTTAATTCATCTAATCTATTGCATGCATGAAAAAATGAAAGATAAACATTCATGAAACATGAACACAGAATTTGGTGACCCAAAAAAATTCCAAATAGAAAGTAAAACTAGGGTGGGGATGATACCCACAAAACTTCACTACTGTAGTATAAAGTTGACCTATTAAGGCTTAAATTGACCACTTCTGATGATCTGCCCTATTAAGAGCAATTTGGACTGCTAGATCCACCTTGTTAGAGGTTTTATAAACATACAATGAAGTATGCACTCTATTAAGAGATTTGAAGAAAGACTGTTAAGTCTACCCTGTTAAAGGATTTAGAAAATTGATTTACCTATTAGGATGAAACAATAGATCTAACTTACAACTTGATTGCTAATTAGAACTTGAAGTACAAATCACATCTTGTGATAGATATAACTTTACTACTCCTTGTAGACCTTGTTGAATACTTTGCTCTACTGCTGATTTGCATTCACTCTTCATAAAACATCACATATCCATACATCCATATATTGAAAATGATACAATACATTACATATAAACCATTCCAATATTTACAATTACAAGGTAGTTGATTTACAATACATTAAATATAAACCATTCTAATATTTACAACTACATATAATATGTCATGTAGTTAATTTTAATAGTTAGCATGAATGCTAATGATACTACTTTGGAGGAGTATCCTAAGAATTGGAGAGTATTGACATATTTCATTAATGACTATGTTTTTTATTTATGCCAACATAACATGGTTTCTATAAAGACTGGCTAAGTAGCAAACATAGATCTTAATGTGATGTAGGAGCATCTAGTGGTGTAAAGGCAATCCTGTATCACCCAAAAATATGCTTATAGATAGTTTATATTTAATGTGTTTTCATATTTGGATATCCATTTGGGTCAAATAAAGGTTCCAACTCTCACAGTTCCACTATTAGCTTTCTAGGTTGGAGTTTTTAAGCACCTTGGGATATGTGTAAATGCAAAAAATGGGTTATTTTGTAATTAAGCCAAAATTATGATGAGTTAGAAGGTGTAATTTGGAGGGATGACTATAATTTTAATTTAAAGTTCTCTAGAAAAAGAATCTGGTCAAAAGGCTTTACGGTTAGAAAGTTATTAAAGTTTTAAGTTTTCTGGAGACCTCTTGAGAGTGCTTCAAAGTCAAGTTTGAGGTAGTAAATGGCCTTGTACAGGCCTAAAAAATGGGTGATGAGAATATCTGGTCCATAGGGCTATAGATAACTTTGAGAGATTTCCAAAAATGTAAATGATTCGTCAGTCGAAGTCCTAGTTCAAAAGTTATGCCTCCCAGAAGTTGGGCTACCACTTTTGGATTCTACTAATTTTACACTGACTTCTAATGAGATTTTTTGAACCTTCTATTTTGGAAGTGGATGCCAACTAGAATACTCTATAATTTATTCCTAACCCTAAATTAATTGGTGTCTATTTAAGAACATTTCTGGCATAGTAAAGGCAGTTCTTGGTGGAGTATGGGAGAAGGCACTGTGAGGAGAATCTCTTTCCAATTTCCATCTATTGTAAGCCCATAGGGCATGTATTTGGGTCTATTTTTGTTGTACTAAATGTAGTAGTAGATTTTCACTAATAATAATATTTTCCCTTTTCCTATTGTGTTCATTTTGGTCTTGGGTTGTGTTTTCATCAAGTGGTATCATAGTAGGTTTTCCTGAGTGTGTAGATAGAGTGTCGACTGTGTTCTTGTGCGTTTGAGAAAATAAGATGCCTCTATGAAGGGAATGTGGTGGAAGGGTTGGGGTTGTTACTCCTAAGGTTAGAGCCCTCCAGAGACAAGTTCAAGCATTGTAGGAGGAGATCCACAGAGGACTTAATGTTTCCATAGGCAACAAAATTGAGGAAGAAAATGAAGAAGAAGAAAATATTGGATAGGAAAGGGAAGATGACGAGAAGTCCTAAATTAAGTTGAGGATAGGCTTTTTAAGGCCATTTCTAAGCTTGGAAAAAGACCTAAAATTGATGTGGGTATGTTTTCGGGAACTGTAAACCCAGATGCATTGATCGATTGGATCAATGAACTAGAGGAGTATTATGAGTATGAGGATATTAGGGACCCAGAGAGCATTAAGTTTGTGAAGGCCAAAATGAAAGGCCATGGAAAAATTTAGTGGCAAGAGATTCAGGTGGAAAGGAATAGAAGAGGAAAGGAGAAAATCACAAGGTGGGATTGCATGGTGGACAAACTAAAGAAGCAGTTCATTCTTGTTGATTACGAGCTTGATTTGTTCAAGAAAATGCAAGGGTTAAAGCAAGCAGGAAAATCTATCCAAGAATATACAAAGGAATTTTATTGATTTCTTATTAGGGTAGGGCATACAAAATCTAATAAGGAGAAGGTTGCCTATTACCTTAGTGGGTTATGACCTAGCATTCAGGAGGAGTTAAGTCTGGTTAGAATGACTAGCATTGAAGAGGCATACTAGTTTTCCTTGTGAGATGAAGAGAAGATAAAAAAAAGTTTTAATGGAAGCCAAAGAGGGCATATTTAAGGAGGAAGGGGAGGTGGTAGGTCATTTGGAGGCTGAAATGAGACCTAGAAGAAAAATGAAGATATGGGTACTAGCAAGAACCAGAGGAATAAGGGTTTCAACTGCTCCCATGATCAAAATTTTGGAGATCAGAGAGGAAGAGCAGAGGATGTGGAAAAGATTTAGGAATAGGAGGCTTCTATGGTACCTATTTTCATTGCAATAAAGAAGGTCATCGTGCATTTGAATTCCCTCAATGACAGGGAAGGAAAGATAGGAGAGCTAATGGTCAAGCAAGGGTTGCTCATGTGGATAAGGATGCACAGTTATCACATTCTGAGGATCCAAAAAGAGGAGAGGTTCTTGTAAATGAAAGGTTCTTACTAAGCGATGAGACTAAACTTGGACAAAGGAGGAGTTTTTTTCATACTAGGTGCAAGTGAGAGGATAAGTGTTGTGATGTGATTGTTGATGGTGGCAACATTGAAAACTTGGTGTCTAAGGAGATGGTCTCTAAGCTAAAGCTCAAGAGGGAGAAACACCCCCAAGCCTATTAGATTACTTGGGTGAAGGATGATCATAAGGTCCTATTCAATGAATAGTTTTTGGTGAATTTTAAGATTAGGAGTTACCATGATGAAGTTCTCTATGACATTATTCCAATGGATGTTTGCCATTTATTGTTGGGAAGATTGTGGCAATTTGATAGGCATGTTGTACATGATGGTCATGAAAATAAATACTCTCTGACAAAGGATGGAGTTTGCCACAAACTAAAGCCCCTAATAAAGGAAGATGAAAAGGTATGCAGTAGTGCTAGGATATATCTTGTTGATGGAAGAAATTTTTTGGATGGTATGAAACATCAGCATATGTGTTATGCTTTGATTCCAAAAAGAGATAAGGAAGGTAGTAGCGAAATTCCACCTAAAATTTTAGGCCTATTAAGTGAGTATGGATATGTCATCTCTAGTAATGTTCTAGAAGGGTTGCCACCAGTAAGGTAGATTAATCATCAGATAGAATTAATCCCTAGAGCTAGTTTTCCTAACAAGGTTTCTCATAGGATGACTCCTACTAAAACTAAGAAGCTAAACAAACAAGTTTAGGAGCTATTGAGGAAGGGTTTGATTCAAGATAGCTTGAGTCCATGTGCAGTACCTATAGTACTAGCACCAAAGAAGGATGAAGAATGGAGAATGTGCATAGAATCTCGATCTATAAATAGAATAACCATCAAGTATCAGTTCTCTTTGCCAAGAATGGATGATCTTATGGACTGCTTGAGTGGAGCTTACTACTTCACAAAGATAGATTTTAAGAGTGGCTATCACAAAATATAGATACGAGAGGGTAATGAGTGGAAGACTACATTAAAGAGTAAGGATGGTCTATATGAGTGGTTAGTCATGCCCTTTGTACTGATCAACGTGCCAAGCACTTTCATGCGGCTTATGAATGAGGTACTAAAGAAATTCTTGAGAAAATTTGTTATTGTCTATTTGGATGATATTTTAATTTTCAGCAAGACTTTGGATGAACATTTATTGCACATTTATAGTGTCCTTGAAAGGTTGAGGGAAGAGAAATTGTTGATTAATCTGAAGAAGTGTAGATTTGTAAAAAAAGAGTTAGTCTACTTGGGGTTTGTTGTATCATTTGAAGGTCTCAAAATGGATCTAGAGAAGGTAAAAGCCCTCATGGAATGGCCTACTCCAAGGTCTACTACCAAGGTGTGACCATTTCATGGTCTAGTTAGTTTTTATAGGAAACTCATTAAGAATTTTAGTGGCATATGTGCACCCCTAACTGAAAAAATAAGGGGGGATAGAAAAGAGTTCAAATGGACTACAATAGCTACAAGGAATTTTGAATTGTTGAAGAATAAGGTGATAGAACAACCTATGTTGGCACTTCCTAAATTTAGTAAACTATTGCAAGTAGATTGTGATGCTAGTGGTAGTGCTATTGGGGCTGTATTGAGTCAAGAAGGTAAGCCTATTGCATATTTAGTGAAAAATTGATTGATGCAAAGAAGAAGTATTTTTTTTATGATAAGGAGTTCTATGCAATCGTTTAGGCCTTAAAGAAATGGAGGAATTATTTATTTCCAAAATAATTTGTCTTGTATACTAATCACCAAGCATTGCGGTACCTAAATAGCCAAGGTAAATTGAATCGGAGACATATGAAGTAGGTAGAGTCCATGCAAAGCTATACATTTGTGTTGAAACATAGAAGTGGAAGGTCTAATAGAGTTGCAGATGCATTGAGTAGGAGATAGTTGTTGCTTATAGTAATGCAAGTCAAAGTGGTTGGGTTTGATGAACTCAAGAATCTATACTTGGAGGATCCTAATTTTGTTAAAGCATGGAAGGCTTGTAAAGAACTTGTTACTATGGAAAAAACTAGGTGGCTAGATTATTTGATTCAGGATGGTATGCTATTTAAGGGAAATTAATTATGCATTCAAGGGAGTTCCATGAGGGAAAACTTGATCAAAGAGAAACATAGTGGGGGGATGGCAGGACACTTTGGTCAAGACAAGACCATTTCCATTCTTAGAGAACATTATTTTTGGCCTCAAATGTCATAGGATGTGAAAAAATTTGTGCAGATTTGTCAAGTATGTCAAGCAACCAAAGGATTTAGTCGCAACACTAGACTTTATCAGTCATTGTCTATTTTATCAAAGCCTTGGGAGGACATAAGTATGAATTTTGTTCTTGCATTACTGAGGACACAAAGGGGTAATGACTCAGTGTTTGTGGTGGTTGATAGGTTCTCCAAGATGGCACATTTCATCCCATGCTACAAGACTCATGATGTTATACATATTACAGATTTTTTTTTTCAGAGAGGTGGTGAGACTACATGGTCTTCAAAAGAGTATTATTTCCGATAGAGATACTAAATTTGTGGGGTATTTCTAGAGGACTTTTTGGAAGAAGTTAAGGATAGAATTGAATTTTAGTTCTATACATCATCTGCAAACTGATGGACAAACTGAAGTGGTAAATAGAAGTCTAGGCAATTTACTGAGGTGATTAGTTGGAGATAAGGGCAAGGGATGGGACTTGATTCTACCACAAACATAATTTTCTTAGAATAATTCTATAAATAGGAGTACTAGTAGATCACCATTCAAAATTGTGTATGGAAGTAGCCCAAGGACTACACTAGAATTAAGGAAAATGGAGCAAGGGGAGAGGAGAAGTGTTGAGGTAGAATAATTTGCTGAACATATCAAGAGCTTACATGATGAGGTTCATAAATCTAGGGCAGATCAAAGGAGGAGACATAAGGATCTCTAAGTAGGGGATGTAGTTATGATACACTTACAAAAGAAATAGTTTCTAGTGGGCACTTACAAGAAGCTAAAGATGAAGAAATTTGGCCCCTATTAAATTTTGAAGAAACATGACTTGGGAAATGCATATGAGGTGGAGCTACCAAATGGCATTCACATTTCTCCTATCTTCAACATTTAAGAATTAACATAATATTATGATGATGGTGTAGATGAGGGGTTAATGCTGGAGCTATGTCCAATTCCTACTTCTAAGAAGGACGAGATAGAAGAGATTCTGGATAGTCGTGTGGGTAGGAGTACCAAAAATAGATAGTACAAAGAGTACCTAGTAAAGTGGAAAGGATGACCAATATAAGACTCAAATTAAATATCAGTAGTGAAGGTTTCCCATTTGGGTTTCCCTCTACCAGCCACTAAGTGACAGGATCACTTTTTAATCTACCCTGGGTGTCTGATGTAGGAGCATCTAGTGGTGTAAGGGCAATGCTATATCACCCAAAAATATGCTTAGAGATAGTTTTGGTTTAATGTGTTTTTATTTTTGCATACCCATTTGGGTCAAATAAAAGTTCCAAATCTCACAGTTCCACTATTAGCTTTTTGGGTTAGAGTTTTTAAGCACCTTGGGATACAAGTAAATGTAGAAAATGGGTTATTTTGTAATTAAGGAAAAATTATGATGAGTTAGAGGGTGTAATTTGAAGAGATGATTATACTTGTAATTTAAATCACTCCAAAAAAGAATTAGGTCAAAAGCTTTACAATTAGAAAGTTATTGCAGTTTTAAGTTTCCTGAAGACTTCCTAAAAACACTTTGAGGCACTAAATGGCCTCATATAGGCCTTAAAAATGGAGGATGATCAAAGCTGGTCCATAGACCTATAGAGTGCTTTGAGAGATTTTCAAAAATGTAAATAGTTCGTCAATCAAAGTCCTGGTTAAAAAGTTATGCCTCCCAGAAGTTGGCCTACTATTTCTGGATACTTTTAATTTTACACCAACTTCTAAGAAAAATTTTTGAACCTTCTGTTTTGGCAGTGGATGCCAACTAGCATATTCTAGAATGTATTCCTAACCCTAAATGAATTGGGGTCTATTTAAGAATATTTTTGGCATAGTAAAGGTAGTTCTTGGTGGAGTTTGGTAGAAGGCACTGTGAGGAGAACTTCTCTCCAGTTTCTATCTATTGTAAGCCCATAGGGCATGTCTTTGGGTCTATTTTCTTTGAACTAAATGTAGTAGTAGATTTTTACTGATAATAATATTTCCCCTTTTCCTATTGTGTTCATTCTGGTCTTGGGTTGTGTTTCCATCATAATGGTATGGACAATGGTTTGCTTGTCTGGTGATGCATAGTCATGGACATGTTGTACACTATGTCCTAATGATGTGGTCAAGTGCACAAAGTCTAAGTCAAAGATATAAAAAAAATTGTACCTTATTTATAGAGAGAAGTTTAGAGACAAAGTATTGGAAAATTAGTTCCTAATATTTGTTTGCTATCTTACATATAAGATGCAATAAGAAAATGCATAGTCAGGTAGTGATAGAGGATAGTCTATTAGTGACATCAACAAGTGTGCAAGCCCTAGTATTTCATGTGTGAAGTTTTGTCTTCTACAAGCCAATAGTGTTATTTTAATTTTAATTTATTAATTATCTTATTTTAATTAATTGGAAAAGCCTCAAGGTTGACTCAAGGAATTATTTTGAAGATATGGTATAAAGGAAAGATGTTTTCCATTATTTGCAATGTGTTGTAGTATCCATAGAAGTGTGAAGCACGAAAAGGATCAAAGTGTTTTCTAAATGTGTGTAAGCTAGCCAAGGGATTATTGGTTGCAAGTTTTGTGATCTGGTTACAAGATCAGAAGGAGCATAGGTCCAGTTGACAGGATAGAAGAAGAGAAAGGAGGTACATTTCATTTTTATTATTCTATAAGGAATAATATAGAGATCATTTAGATAGTGGGTTCATTGGTCTTGCCCTTGAAGTTGTTTGGATAGTGGGTATAGCTATCTTCCACAAATCTTAACAAGATTGGCACAACTCCTAATAGGGATTCAAAGTCTCCTAATAGGGACTCATATGTACTAAATATATTCATAGACTCCTAATAGGATCCATCCTCTAACAAGGAATATTTATATTATTACATCATCTTGTGGGTACGATCCCCACTGGGATTTCCCCTCTGATCAAGGGTTTCTATAGTTAACATATCTAGTGTTATTGTGTATGAGTATCATGTTATGGTTTCAGTTTATATTGCTCATATGGTTAAGTTTGTTTAAAGTTGATAATTGTGATACTAGTTGGATAACTGATTCACTCCCTCTCAATTATTTTGGTGAACTATATATTTTAATAATTTTTATTAGAGCATCAAGTCCTTGAAGGATAAGATTTAAAACTTTGGGAGATTGATGATGAATCTTTTAAGAAATGATAGTCCTAGATTTGATGGGGCCAACTATGAAAGTTAGAAGGAGAAGATGAAGACCCATCTATTATGTTTGGGTCCAGGTCATTGGATCTTGACAAAGAGTGGTAAGATGGTTGTGAAAGGAGACCAACTTGAACAATGCACTAAAGAAGAGATAGATCTGTTCATGTGTAATATGAGAGCTAGAGAAGCCCTACTATTAGCACTTTTAGAGAATGAATATTGTTAGGTAAAGTCACTTCAAACATCTCATGAAATTTGGATAGCATTAGAACATACTTTTGAAGGTGAGACACATGCAAAAAGAATGAGATTGTAGAATTGGATATGTGCATTTCAAGATGCTAAGATGATGGAAGATGAATTTGTAATAAGCTATATTGGTAGAATTTACTAAATTGTTGTAGGAATTTGGTCTTTTTGTGGAACCAAGGAAGATGATGAAGTAATATGGAAGATCTTAAAAATTTTGATGCCACCATTCAAGAAAGTAGCTTAGATGATTCTTCTAGTAATGACCTGCACTAAAGATTTCACAAAGGAAACATTTCTTGGAAGATTAGAATCTATAAAAGTAGATCTGAGATAGTCTAGAGATCTAGCTAGAGTCAAAACAACTTTCAGTACCCTGAACATTCAACCTAATCTGACAAGGAAATTATAAAAGAAATCTCAAAAATGCCTTTAGTTCATATCCTAACTTGGCCAACTAAACAACCCACAAAGAAAAACCATCATGAAAATAAACATCACAAGACTATAAATAGAATATTAGAAAACACAGAGTTTTTAGCCACATGATTTAATTCTATTAATTTCTCTTGTTTAATTTGGGTCATAAGGATGCGTTTATAAATAAGGTAAGAATATTCATGTTAATATAAATAATAAGTATTTAAATATCCAATCTCCTTGCATATAAAATATCATGTAATATTATCATGTTATTAATTTAAATGATTTAAATCATAACATAAATTTATATTATTATATTAAATATTAATATCACTTTGATTTCTAAAATATTAATTTGACATCTATTTTAGTCCAATATTAACATTTAATTTTCCTTTAATTCATAATGCAAATAGAGATATAATTATAAATATAATTCAATTATTTATAATTTTTCTCATAAAGTAAAATAGTTATTAATTGAATGATTAAAAAGTGAACTCTACCACAACTTCTCTTTAAATATAATAAAATTATAAATATTTATTTATTAACTTCCCTCTTGCATTAATAATTATAAAATCATTTATATGCAACTAAGAGTTTAATTAAACTTAAATAATCACTAATACTAGCATTCACTTTATAACTAAATGGATAATATTTATTTAATTTTAGAAATTAATAAATTATTATTATTATTTTAAATAAATAAATCTGAAAATTAAACTATATAAAATAAAAATACAAATGCAATTAGTACTTTCGCATGTCTTTGGTCTCTCAAATCATGCAACCATACTATACTTAGTTTTCTTTTTTTAGCATATTTGTTGTCACATGCATGTAACCTTGCTATACTTAACTTTCTATTTTTAGCATAATTGTTTTCACATGCATGTAACCATACTATACCTAGCTTCTATTTTTAGCATAATTGTTTTCACATGCATGTAACCATATTATACTTAGCTTTCTATTTTCAACATATTTGTTTCCACATGTGTGAAACCATACTATACTTAACTTCTATTTTTAGCATATTTATTTTTCACATGCATGTAACCATACTATACTTAGTTTCTATTTTTAATATATTTGTTTTCACATGCATGCATAAGTTCAGTTAAAACATACTTTCCTCTCAATTAATGTTTTTTCTTTTTCCAATAAATTTTGTGATTAAATTATTTTAGATATAAGAATAATATTTAACTATATTTAGAAAATTCATGATAATCTCATAGATTCTAATGACTAATTTAAAATTGAAAGCCTAACTATTCAATTTATTATTTTCTTCCAAATTTCCATAATCAAATATTCCCTTTATTAGCTAAAAGGGTTTTAAAAGAATACAATCATAATAGTTTTCTACAATTTTTCCATAATTTTCCTCAATCAAGTTTTCTTAATTAATATGTTTTCCTTTTCAAAATCTACAACATAATTCCTTATTCAATAATCAATACAATAAATTAATAAGTTATATACAAACACCCAGGAAGACACAAAGTAGATAGATCTTTCAATAAAATTCTACAATGGGTTTTCAAACCCCACCTCAAAACCATAGCTAAAATCTGAGACAATCTGTGATTGCATGTAAATCCAAACCCTCTAAAACTTTTAACAATTCTTTTGATTCAATTTTGAATTTTCACTTCCAAAACCTATGTAATTGCAAAATGAGCTTTAAATATCTTATAAAGAGTTCTCCCCTAATTGGGGCTCTAATTGTGCAATCATGCGAGGGAACTCACTGATCAATTATTGTTTACTACTTTATTACCTTTTACCTTTTCATGCACAAGTTTTTTAGATATTTAATTACAAAATATCTTAATTCAAGTAATTAGCTTTCTTTCTTTAATTAATTTTCAAAGTATTTTTAATAATATATTTATTAATTTAATTAATAAAATTATCTAGGCTTTATTATTAAAATAAAACTCCTAAATAATTATTATTAAATTAAATAAATATAACTATGCCACAATTATAACTATAACTTTATATTTAAATTTAATCCTTTTATATTTTATTTTTGTTTAGTTTATTAATTAATACGTGCACTAATTAAAGCATAGTTTATTATTTAAATTAATAATAATAATCAAAGCTCATTGTTTAAATGCAACTCTAATTTAATTAATATTAAATAAATAATTATAATAAAGTAATATTAAATCTATACAATTTTAATATTTTTATTATCTCTTTGTCCAACTTTTCAAATTAGACTTTTAAATTAAATCTTTTAAACTGAAGTACATATTTAATTAATTGAATATCATCATATTCTAATTTGTCTTAAACCAATTTTCTAAATTTAGACTTATAAATTAAAACACATATTTAATTTCTTTTTTTAATTAATTAAATATTATCAAGCTTTAATATTTTCTTTTTAATCGAATAATATTAAATTATATGATTAACCCAAATATTATAATTAAATTATTTACCAAATAAATCACATAGCAAAATCCACATAAAAGTAACATTACCAAAATAGACCAAAATTTAAAATCAAAAAACATAGACAAAGATAAACTCACAGGTTTTAAAAAGGGTGGAAAGTCAGTTATGAGTCCTTCTTGCAAGACAAGTATTTAGGCTATGGTTGGGATTGGACCTTAACATTATCTCTCCATTCTTACTATTGAGTTACTGTGATAGGGCATGCTCATCATGACAATTCAAGGAAATTGATGCTCGATACCTACATTCTACGTAAAAGATGAGCATATACATGTATACAAATATATCTAAACTGAACAAGCAATGGTAGGGAGTGGTACATCGTGTAGATTCTAACTAGAAGGTGACTATGACTCTCTCCCTTAACCACATCAAACATGACAAATAGAAAGATAAAATAGACACACACACCATACACATGCAAGTATGGGGTAAGTACCATAATAATTATAAGTCAAACATCAAATGCTCAAATAAAATAATGGATCATTACGAATATAAAGTAATCATCATTAAAACATCATTAATGTATCAGTGACCATAATCATTAAATAACACATGAAATATAGTCAACTAAGTAATCATTGTTGATATATCTATAGTCCAAGTTATGTAATAATATCTTTGAAACTAACACATCCATGAAATTGGCATAAACATAGTTTGGTAAATATAATTAAAAAGTAAACTATGTGTGGGCACCACAACACTAATGATGTTTATTTTGTTGATGGATTAAAGCATAACTTGTTGAGTGTTGGACAGTTGGTTAACAAGGGTTATTAGTTGCAATTCACTTAGAAGACATGCATTATCAAAGACAAAGATGGTAAACTGATTGGAACAAGAACAAGAACAAGATCTAGAGGTAATGTATTTTAGTTGAATCCTACTAAAATAAAATGTTTGGTAACTAAAGCAAACAATAGTCAATTGTGGCATAGAAGATTCTATCACATAAACTTTGATAATACTATGAAGGTTTGTAGCACATATGTAGTCAGAGACTTGCCTAAGATTGTTAAGCCTACTAATGTTGTGTGTAAAGAATGTATTTTGGCTCAATAGAAGAAGGTATCTTTTCTAAGAAAGAATTTCAATACCACAAAGAAGTTGAAGACCATACATATTTGAGTGGTCCCTCTAGAACAAGAGGATTGTGCGGTGAAAGGTACTTCATGATTTTCATTGATGATTTTACTAGAATGATGCAAGTAGCATTTCTTAAAGAGAAATTTGAAGCTTTTGAGAAGTTTAAGATATTTAAGAATAGAATTGATAATTAATCTAGTGTTAAGATAAAATATTTGACATTAGATAGAGGAGAAGGATTTACCTCTAGAGAGTTTAAAATATTTTGTGAAGAGAATGGAATCAAAAGACAACTATCTTCACCTAGAACACCTGACCAGAATGAAATTGTTGAAAGAAGGAATACGTTAGTAGAAAAAGAAACAAGAGTGATGTTGTTAGAGAATGATGTTTCTAAGACATTTTGGAGAGAATCAATCAATACAAAAATATACACTCTGAACATAGTATAGAATAGAAAATAAAATAAGCAGTTCAAGGTTTATCAAATGGATGTTAAATCAACCTTCTTGAATGGAGAACTTGAAGAAGAGGTATATATTCAAAATCCTGAAGATTTTTCTTTATCAAAAGACAAAGACATGGTATGTAGACTAAATAAATCTATATATGGTCTGAAGCAAGCACATAGAACCTAGTATGAAAGGTTGGACAATTATTTGGAAAAACTTGGATTTGCAAAAGGTTTGACATATTGTAACTTGTATTTGAAAGGACTTGAGATTGTTTGTTGATAATAGTAATATTTTTTTGATGACATTATTTTTGGAGGTAATGAGGAAGCAAGTGATAATTTTTCTGAAGAAATCAAGAATGAGTTTGAAATGAGGATGATAGGAGAAATGAAGCTTTTCTAAGGATTGCAGACTGTGTAGAACAGTGATGGCATTTTCATTTGACAAGATAAGTACCTAAGTGACTTGTTGAAAAATTTTGGTCTAGAAAAATTATAAACCTATTGGTACAACTATGATAACTAGTCACAAGTTATCCAGCAAAGATAAGACACCTCTAGTAGAGAAAAAGAAGTATAGATCCATGATTGGAGGTTTGTAGTATCTGACTCATAACAAATTAGATATAGAAAATGTAGTTGGGATTGTAGCTAGATTTCAAGTTGATCCTAAGGAGTATTAATTTGCAACAAAAAAGAGAATATTTAGATATTTGAAAGGAACATCTAACTATGGAATTTGGTATGATACATCAAGTGATTTCACTCTATGTGCATATTTTAATGTGGATTGGGTAGACAATATGGATGACAGAAAAAGCACTAGTGGTGGATCATTTTTTCTTTGAGTAAGATCAATTCCTTGGCTAATAAAAAAGAAAGATTGAATTTCTCAATGTATATTTGAAGAAGAGTATGTTGCAACAACAAATAACTATAATTAAGTTATGTAGATGAAGTAGATTTTGAAGGATATCAGAATTGAGTTTGAAGAACTTGTTATAATTTATTGTGATAGTACAAGTACAATGAGTATGTCTAAGAATCTTATATTGCATTCTATGACTAAGCATATATCTATTAAGTATCATATGCTAAGAGAGAAAGTAATAGAAAAAGAGATTAGATTGGAGTCTGTGAGTACTAAAGATAAAGTTGTAGATATATTTACAAAACCTTAGAAGTATGCTTGGGGTTATGCCTCTGCCTACTTCTGAGTAGATGATGTAGAGAGTATATCAATCCACTGGTACATAGCACTATTGTTAGACTAGACTAAATACTTATGCTTCCCATATGGGAGAGTATCTATTATGAGAAGAGTTATTGAGGACTCTTGGTATTTGGTTTTGGATAGGGTCTGTGGACACTCAAGTTGGTTGAAAAATTGGAGTAGCATATTTGCAATTGGTATGTTGTAACATTAAGGGTTTTGACATTGATGTCAATTGGGGAGAGAATATGCATGAAAAACATCTCCTAAGCAATGGGGGAGAAGAATTGTATGGAGAAGAACTATATGAATGAAGGAGAGACAAATACATGAATGAAGGAGAGATATCTCTTTAAGAGAGATTTAGAAAGATTTATGTAAGGAAGAAGGAATACGCATCTATGTATTGTGAATTGTTTAGTGTGAAGTAAACAATTTTTTTCAAAGAAGTGGGAGTATGCACCTATTGTGTTGAGAATTTTTAGCATATGGAAAACTAATGTTGCTCAACAAAAACAACATAACACTATATGGTAATCTTGGAACTTAGATGGTTTTCATCTATGTTGCCATTGATTCCAAAGGGAGAGATTGTTAACATGAATGATGATGATCCTACTTTATGGGAATATCCTAAGCATGGATAGTATTGACATGTTCCATTCATAACCATGTTTGTCATTGATGTCAACATAGGATAGTTTCTGTAAAGACTAGCTGAGTAGAAGACATCAATCTTAATGGTATAGATAATGGTTTGATTTTCTAGTGATGTGCAATCATGGGCATGTTATATACTATTTCCTAATGATGTGGTCAAGTACATAGAGTCTAAGTCAAAGATGTATGAGATTTGTACCTAATTTACAAAGAGCAGTTTAGAGACAAAGTATTGGGAAAGTAGTTCCTAATGTTTGTTCACTGTCTTACATCTGAGATGTAGTAAGATGTATAGTCAAGCAGTGATAGAGGATAGTTTTTTGGTGACATTAGAAAGTACACAAACCCTAGTATCACACGTGTGAAGTTTTTTATAGATTGTGAGTCAATGGTGCTATTGTAATTATAATTAATTAATTATCTTATTATAATTAATTGGGAAAGCCTAAAGCCTAACTCAAGGAATTATTTGAAGATATGGTATAATGGAAAGATGTTTTCCTTGTTTGTATTGTGTTTTAGTATCCATAGAAGTGTGAAGTGTGAAAAGGAGCATACTATTTGGTAAGTTCATGTAAGTGATCCAAGGGATTATTGTTGTGAGTTTTGTGATTTGGTTACAAGATCACAAGGAGCAGAGGTCTATTTGATAGGAAAAAAGAAGAGGAAAGAAGTAAATTTAATTTCTATTATTCTACAAGGAATAATACAAATATCATTTGGATAGTGGGTTCATTGGTCATGCACTTGAACCTGTTTGAGCAATGGGTCCAGCTATAATCCACAACTCCTAACATGGTTGACACAACTCCTAATAGGGTTGGAATCTCTTAACATGGATTCAAAGTCTCTTAACAGGGACTCATATGTACTAAATATATTCATAGACTCCTAATAGGGTCCATCCTCTAACAAGGAATATTTATATTAGTATATCATCTTGTGGGTACCATCCCCATCGGGGTTTTCCCTCTAATCAAGGGTTTCCCTAGTTAACATATTTAGTGTTATTGTGTATGAGTATCTTGTTGTAGTTTCAATTTATATTTCTCATATGGTTAAGTATGTTTAAGGTTGATAATTGTGATTTTGGTTGGATAACTGATTCGGCCCCCCTCTCAGTAATATTGGTGGACTATATATTCAAACAATAATCTACCATTCAACATTCTCCTTAAACCATGGATTCATGCCATGAAGGCCATTCCCTCCACATATCATCAGTGCATTAAATTTCCACAAAATGACACTGAGATACCCATCCAAAATGATCCTAAACCCTTTTCTTATTGCAATGTGGTAGATACCTCATATAATAACCATTTCCCAAGAATTGAGATTAGCAACACCATGGCCAACTCCTCTAGTACTTTCCATAATATTGATACCATACTAGCCTCCACTCTTTCCATGGTTATGATCAACTACCAAGGTTATGGAGAATATAGTCTTTCAGATGCATTTGTTATTGGTGCTCTACCACTTGATCCACATACTCAGGGGTGCTTGACCTATCAGGGCTGAAGCCAAACATGACTCCTTAGACCAAATAGCTCAAACCCACCACATTTGTGGAAAATAGGATCCTTAATGGAGAAGAAACCACCCCTAATATTAGTACATGGCTATATAAAGAACCACATTGAAAAGGTAAAGAACTCCTTGACTAATTTAAACAAAATTACCCACACCCATATTGCTTTACTACTAAATAGTGGGATTATCAAGGACATGGCCTAGGTTGTGAAGAGTCAAGAATTAGACACCCTATAGAGGACTAAACAAAAGAGAAAAAGAAAGGTCTCAACTATGCACTTCCTACAAATTGGAGACACCATAAAAGATGGTCATGCTTTTTTAAACATTTAGAATAATCTCATTGAGGTTGAAAACATCCTTGAAGAAGTTGAAAAGAAGGGCTACAATGATATTTTCCTTGATGAACTTATCTTACGAGCCTCTGTGCTCTATGATCTATCCATTAATCTCATATACTTACAACTCACTCATCCTAAACTCATTGACTAGGATCAACCAAGTGTTATCCATGTCAAGAAATTCTCCACAGGGTATGCACTCCTCAGATTCATGGGAGCTGAAACACCACATAAGAAGCAACCTCCACAATCAGCTTATTTTTACAAGTTGGATCCAAATGGTTACTTTTTGGAGGAGGAAATCTCTAGCCACAAAATGAACAAAGAAAAGAAAAGAAAAAGTAAAAAATCAAAGAAAATGTATCCACTGGTGAAAACTCTTCTAGACCACCATTGGATCACTCAAAAAATGAAATAAAAGTAAAGGAAATATCCAATGGTGAAGACCTTTTTGAGGAACTTGAGGATACCCCACAAGATCATAGGCCTATAATGTCATCAATCCTAATAGAGGAAACTAGACCAGTCAACATCAATTTGATAGGGAAACCAAAGATCACATACATTACAACATCTCTAACACTTGAAAAAGAAAAAATTCTCATCGAGGTGCTTTGAGAAAATATTGGTTGCTTTTCATCGTCCTATCAAGACATGTTGAGGCTAGATCCTAAATTAGTGGTAAACAATTTAGCTATAGATCCAAAGGTCAAACTAGTCAATAAAAAATTGAAAGATGCATCCCAAGGTTTCTTTATTGGTCAAAGAAGAGTTAGAAAAACTACTAGATGCAAAGATCATTCATCCAATTGACTACTCAGATTGGATCTCTATCATGGTACCTTTCACAAAGATTTCTGGTGATAATAGGATTTGCATAGGCGTCAAAGACCTCAACAAGGCTTGTCCAAAGGATGATTTCCCATTGTCAAATATAGAAATGATTGTCAATCTCACTATACGTCATGAGATCTTATCACTCATGGATGGTTTCTTAAGATATAATCCAATTTCAAGAGCAGAAGCAGATCAACATGAGACAACATTTACCATCCCTTTGGGGACCTTTTGTTACAACATAATATCATTCGGGTTGAAAAATGCTCAGGAAACCTATCAATGAGCCATGACAGTCATCTTCAATGACCTTATCCACAAAAATCTTGAGGATTATGTGGATGATATTCTAGTCAAATCTCTCAATTCCCTTGATCACTTATCTCATCTTGAGGAAGTGTTTGATCAACTAGCTAAGTACCTTCTTATGCTCAACCCCAAGAAATGTGCCTTTAGCATCACATCTAAAAAGCTCCAAGGGTTCATTGTATCAAGCTATGGTATTGAGATCAACACTAAAAAGGTCAAGGCCATTATGGATATGCTTCCTCCCAAGACACTTAGATAGCTTCACTCTCTCTTGGGGAAGCTACAATCAGTCAAATATTTATCTCACAACTAGTAGATACATGTCAACCATTTACACACTTTCTCAAAAAGGACCAAAAATTTAGGTGGGTTCCTATTTTCTAATGTAGCTTTGAACTGATCAAGCAATACTTGGCTGATCCACTTATCCTAGATCTATCAGTCGTAGGTAGACCACTAATATTGTACATCATAGCTACCCCAACAACACTAGATGCACTTCTAGCACAACTTGATGAAAAAGGAAAAGAGAGGGCTATTTACTACATCATCTGCACTCTAGTTGGGTATGAACTTAATTATACACCCATGGAAAACACTTTCTTAGTTATGGTTTTTCCACACAAAAGCTCTATTATTACATGTTGAGTCACATTGTGCAACTAATGTCCAAGATTGATCCTTTGAAATATATGTTATCACACACAGTACTCATAGAACACCTAACCAAATGGGTCATTCTTCTTAATGAATTCAATATTCGATATGTCGATAGAAAAGCCATAAAAGGTCAAGCTATAGTAGATCACCTGGATGATGCACCCTTGGTTGTTGATCAACCTCTCATTATGGAGTTCTTAGATGAACATCTCTGCCTGATAGAGTAACAATCATCTTGGAAAGTATACTTTGATGGATCTTACACATCCCATGGTTCTAGAGCTGGCATACTATTAGTCACTCCTCAAGGTGACTACATTCTTAAGTCTTTCAAGCTCTAGGTCTAGTGCACCAACAACATCTCAAAGTATGAAGCTCTTATTGCAGGTCTCAAAATAGTAGTTTAGTGGAATATCACATTGGTATAGGTCTTTGGAGATTCATAATTGATTATCAAGAAAGTCCTTGATGAGTATCAAACCAAGGATGATAAACTTCAGCCTTATAAAGAATTGGTAGATTAGCTAAAGTAACACTTTACTAGATCCAATTCACACAAGTGCCCAGATTGCAAAACAAGGCTGCAGATGCCATGGCTACTATTGGTTCACTCTTGGAGATCCCTTAGGAAGCTACACATTATGAATTCTTATTTGATCAGCTACATGATCCTACATATGAAAATGACGAATCAACAAGGATATGCATCTTGGTCTGTCCCCAATCCCCATGGTATCATGAATTTCATGCTTACCTATTAAATAGTATCATATCTCCCTACCTCACAAGAACCCAATGAAAAAACCTCCTTCAGAGAGCATCTTGCTACAATATAGTAGCTAACACCCTATATCATCATGGTTATTATGTAACTCTCTCTTGATGTTAAGACCAAAATGATGCTTCAACAACTCTTAAAAATGTACAAACTAGACTTTGTGGTGCTCATACAAGCACTATAGTCCTAGCTAAGAAAATACTTAGAACTACATATTATTGGCCCACTCTAGAGCATGATGCTTGTGACATTGTCAAATAGTGTCTACCTTGTTAGAAACATACAAATTTAATATGAGATCTAGCATAAGATCTCAATCCATTGAACCACCATGGCCATTTTCTTATTGGGGGGTTGATCTTTTTGGTGTTAGTGCACCTCTCTCTTCAAAAGGTCACAAATAGATAATCAAAATAATAGATTACTTCACCAAGTGGGTAGAAGTAGTCTCACTTGTCACTGCCACAAGAGTTCAAGTTTTCAAGTTCATCCTTTACCATATTATATGCCACTTTGGTATCCCTTCTATCATTTTCATAGACCATGGAGGTAATTATGAAAACCTCATTATGGAAGATTTTTACACCTCCCTCCACATTCATCACCATTTTTGCAACCCCTATTTCCCATAGGGTAACAATTAGGCCAAGGAAACTAACAAAAACCTACTCAAGATCCTCAAGAAAGTTGTCAGTGATTCCATCCATGATTGGCATTTACAAATCAAACCTACCTTATGTGCTTACTATACCTCATTCCATACATCCATAGGAATAACCCCATATTCCTTGGTCTATGGTACCAGAAAAGTCCTACCTATTGAAGTTGAACTCCCATCCTTACACATATCTTTGAGAGGAAAAAATATCAAATGAGGATTATAGAGTAGCTAGACTCACCTAGCTAGATCTACTTGATGAGAAACAACAATAGGCTTATGACCATGTCACAGTCTATCAAAATCACCTCAAGAAAAACTTTAACAAAAGGGATCACCCATGACAGTTTCAAGAAGGTGATATGGTCCTCAAAGAAAATATGAAAGTCTAGGTAGATTGAGAAAAGAAGGGCAAGTTTGAGCCCACATGGCTTGGTACATATGTTGTCACAACATCTTTTGGCTCTAGAGCTTATCAACTATCAACACTTGAGGGTGAAACATTGAATGATCCCACCAAGATCATTCACCTCAAGAAATTTTATATCTAAGATCCTGTGTGTCCTATTAATCCTATAGGAAAAAACCAAAAACATAAAAAAAGCTTCACAAAATACAAGAAAGGAAAATAGTAAAGAAAAATAAGTGTCCAATGGTGAAAATTTTGAAATTCAAGCACCTTGGATAGGTACCTTGGTGAAAACCTAGCAAATAGGGACCATGCATACTTGACCTTTACATTATCTTTTAGTGTTGTACACCTCCCATACCATCCTTCATGTCTCATTGCCCATCTTCCATTTTCCCAAGGTGTTCCAAAAATTTCATCACTACACTATCACTATCAAAGCATACTATCCCCATCCCTAAGCTTAAAAATTCAATCAGAGCAATATATTATATCATGGTTAGCAAATATATGATACCCATGTACCTTACCACATGAATCATATCAATTGTATTTTATCTCCTATACCATATCCATATTGTTGGAAATATAACAAGAGTAACTGAGAGGGGATGTGTGAATTAGTTACCACAAAAATAAATCCCAGATCCCTTAGATGTCAATAAAACCAAACTTTGCTGAAACTGAAATACTATTATAATTTTGTTAGCACTGAATCACTCAACAAACACTAAGAATTATTGGTACTTGGAAATACCTTAAATAAATGCTTCTTAAGATGTTTAATGTGATTAACCTGAATTAACTTAATTATAGAATCATAAAGCAAATAACATGAACACATATGACACTAAGATTTAACGTGAAAACCCAATTTGGGAAAAATCAGCAATTGCAAGTAGTTACTATTTTTCACTCTTCTAAACTGAGCCCTATTGGAAGCTATTGGAATTCTTTAGAATAATTGAGGGGGGATGGGGGGGGTGAATTAGTTATCTAAGTTCCAAATGTACAAATAAAAATTTCATAGCTTAGTGAACCCATATTCATAAAACATATTCATGCATGCATCCATTAGATCATACAATCATTTCAACTTTGTAGGTTACTATCAAACAAACTTTGCATAATGTAAGCATAAAACATAATAGATTCAATAGAACATTTGACACAATGTTTTTGTGTGGAAACATTAGAGGATTTCAATCATCTTATTAGGAGTGAGCCTTGTTAGAGGACTTTAGATCATTCACTTGGAATTTCATGTGATTAAAAGGATTTACAAATGACTATTAGGTCAACCCTAATCCAAAGGATTTACCCTAGACTAGTACAATGATTAGAAAGTAACAGTAAGGCTTGATCTGATAACAACTTACAACTTAATTGTAGATTACAAATTTATATTTTAGTCCTCTATTCTACTTTTCTTTCACATAATTTAGCTCTAATAGCTTGTTCACCCTTCAAGCATTCATACTCTTAAGCCTTCTTTCTTTTCTTTCCAATAGCAGTCTCTTCTATTTAGTCTCTAAATGAAGCAATACCTTAGACCTCTTGTCCAACTTAGGTCCTTTAACATTATACAAATTTACTTTTGACCATCCATCTCTATAAATAAAAAGTTAAGATCTTTTTCCATTCATCATCTATCATCCATTTTAGGGTTTGGTAGGATTCAATGAATCTACCCATCTTTTCACTTTAATCCCTTATAAAAACTTCTCCTTTAATCCTCTTTGAATTCACCTCAAAATAATTTACAATGAATTATGAGCCACCAAATCATCGTATTTAACTTCCACATGCTTCACAAAATTCAAGAAAATAAAATAGTTGGCTTAGATTTGTCAAATCCACAATTTAACATGAATACTAATACGCAAAATCAATATGTTGTTACTTGGCTTGTATATTGTTCTTCCACTCATCATCCACTAGATAACTTAGCAAGAACTACAGTTTATTTATGCTCAACATCAACTAAACTTTACTTAGCTTACATTGTATCACTCGAGATACACTAAACTTTGGCTTTGCACAACTCCAACGAATTTTCTACTTGGCTTGTGCTAATTTTTCTCAACACCTATTGTCCACTCAGTCAAGCTTGGAGGACTTAATTCTTCCTACTTGTTCTTCTAGACTTAATTAGTGCATCCAACCTTTGGAGCCTTAAGTAGATAATCAATGCACTATATCATCCCTATCTTAACTGATCTTTGTACTCCTTTTACATACCATAACTCAAAATTTTCTCTAGGTGCTTTTGTTATCTTATTTGATCAAAACCTCCTCATCTATCAAAAAAATTATAGTACTCAAATCAACTAAACAATTTTTTTACCAACAGGAAACAACTTTCACACCATTGATAAAACAATGATTGAAACACATTCTCATGCTTGTATCAATCTATTTTCAACAATCTCTCTCTTTGGCATTGATGAAAAACTAGTACAACTAGTATGACCAACAATAATACCAAAAATAAAATAATTATTTGGATTGAAATCTCTCCCTCTATGAGCAACTTTTATCTTCTGTAAAGGTTATCAAATTCTATTTTGATCAACAAACAATCAACTCATCCTTATGACTCTGTCTTGATCACTTCCTCATTCTAATATTTAGGTATCTATCTCTATCTATCTCTGTCTATTTGTTTTTATATCTCCCTTAACACTATTTCCCTCTGAGTAAATATTCCATGTGTCTTCCTTTCTATATTTTTCTTCTTTTGTATTTCTCTCTTTCTTCCTTGTTGTATTTGGATTTCTCTATCTTAGGATTTTTGATTTCTCCTTATTTGACAAAAATGCCAAAGACTTGTCATCTTAATATGTAGATTTGAACATTTTATAGTTTCTCTCTCTATCACCTAGCTTTTGGCTGATCTATAGCTCCAATTATCTAATTACTTTAGGCAACTCCTAAAGTAAGATCCACTACATCAATGTGTAACATATGTCAATCATCTCAATTGATGTAGGGCACTTCTCATGCTTCTTAAATATCGTTGGATAGGGGTATTGGCCCTAGTTTACCTCTTACATACTAATGCACATCCTTATGGAATGCTTTTGTTATTTCCTCTTTTGTATTCACATATTCCAACTTCACCTCTTTATCCTGAACTAACTCTCTCAAGTAATGATACTTGATTGCAATGTGCTTAGTCTTTGTATGCATCATAGGGTTCTTTGATATATTTATAAAACTTGTATTATCACAATAAAGTATCATGGGTTTAGTGATTTCCTCCTTCATACCTTTGAGTAACTGTGTTATCCATACAATGTTTGTACAGTTTATTGTAGTAACAACATATTCAGCTTTAGCAATAGATTGAGATATGTAGTTTTGTTTCTTGCTAGTCCATGTAACCAGCCTTTTTCATAAGAAAAATGATGCTCCACTAGTGCTCTTTCTATCATCAATATTTCCAACCCAATCAAAATAAATGTGGGCTCTCAACTCAAACTTCTCATTTTTCTTATAATATATACCATAGTCTTCTATTCCTTTTAGATATCTCATTATTCTCTTAATATCCATCAAAAGATTCTCCCTAGGATTAGTAGAGAATCTTGTAATTATCCCAATAGATAATGCAATATTAGGTCTGATATATACTACATATTGTAGTTTACCAATCATAGACTTGTACAATGCTTGATTCACCTTTCCTAAATCATCATTCTTTGACAATTTGTGTCCTGTCACCATAGGTGTACTTATTGGCTTGGAATCTTTCAATGCAAAATTTTTTATTATCTCCTTTACATATTTTGACTGAGTGATGTATATACCATATTACATCTGATGTACTTGTAAACTCTCAAAGAACTTGATCTCTCCAAACATAGACATCTCAAATTCTTTCTTCATTTCATTTGCAAAAGCTTTACATAAAGTATCCTGACCTCCAAATATGATATCATCAACAAAAAACTCAAATAATAAAATACCTTTTCCTTTTTTTTCTTCAAATAAAAATTACTATTATCATCAATCCTCTCAAATCCAATCCTCCCAAGTTAATTGTGAAGCCATTCATACCATGCTCTTGGTTCTTGCTTAAAACCATATAAAGCTTTGTGTAGTATACATATCATTTTTTTGTTTTTAGCATCAACAAATCCTTCTAGTTATTCTATATAGACCTCTTCTTCCAATATTCCATTCATAAATATAGATTTAACAACCATTCGATTAACTTTGAAACCTTTGTATATAGAGTAAGCAAGTAGAGTCCTTACTCCTTCCAATATTTTAAGAGGAGAAAATTTTTCTCCATAGTCCTCCCTTCTTCTTGTACATACCCCTTGTAAACTAATATTTCCTTATTCCTTGTGACTTTACCATTTTCATCTAACTTGTTTTTGTACATCCACTAGGTGTCAATCACATTTTTTTTTTTAGTCTAGAAACTAGAGCCCATGTCTTATTTTTCTCAATTTGTTATATCTCTTCTTTCACGGCTTTACTCTAGTCCACATCTTCTAATACATCTTTCAATATTTTAGGTTCATGCATGCTAAGAAAACATGTATCACTTCTCAACTTGTTCCTTGGTATTGGTATTGCATCTTGATCTCCAATAATTTGTGTAGAAGGGTGTTGTATTTTGTCATACTTTGACAATCTTGGTTCTACTCTACTTTCCTCTTTTGGTCTATCAATTTTTGAATCAATATGTACTTCTCTATTAGGTAATTCAACATCTCTTTCATATACACTAAACTCAAAATTAGAATGTGCCTCAACTTCATTCTATAACTTAGCACCTAACTGTAGCTCGGTTCCTAAATGAAACTTGACTCATTGTATGTGACTCAATAGTCATTGAAACTTGCTATTGATTTGCAACATCTTCATCACCATGAATACCTTCATAAAAGTATATAAATTATTTGTATTCCTCTAGTTCCTTTATAGGTTTAGACTCATGTACTTTTGTATATTCATCAAATTTAACATTTTCTCTTTCCACAACTTAGTTGGTGTCAGTATTCAAACACTCATAAGATTTAGTTCTTGTGGAATAGCCAAGGAATAAACATTCTTCATGTCTTTTATCTAGTTTACCATTCTTAAAATCCTTAAGAATATAACACTTTCTTCCAAATACCTTAAAATATTTTACATTGAGTGAGTATCCATACCATAGTTCAAAAGGTGTTAAATGAGTACCTTCTGTGACTTGTACATGGTTAAAGGTATAGAAAAATGTACTTATAGTCTCTATCTATTATTTAAAAGTAACATTATTCTCCGTCATGAGTGTCCTAGCACAATCCATTACAAATCTATTCCTCCTTTCAATAATTCCATTTTGTGGAGGGGTCCTATGGGTAAATATCTATATTTTGATTCCTCTGTCATTACAAAACATCTCAAACTCATTTGATGTAAATTCTTTTTCTTTATCAAATCTCAAACATTTCATACTTTTACCTTTTTCCTTATCTTGTTAAGTACCACTAAAACATTTGGAAAGAATAAGATTTTTTCTTTAGAAGCATCATTGTCATCATCCTAGAAAAATCATCAACAAATAACATAATGTACTTATTACCTTTATAGCTTTGCACATCAATTGGTCCACACAAGTCAGTATGAACAATCTCCAAAATACCTTTTTCCTAACTTACATTATTTGGAAATTATATTGGCATGTTTCTTCAACTTATAAAAACCTCTAACTCTTCTCATTTTAATAATACTAACTGAGTTATAAAAATTAACAGGACATAACCTCTTGTGCCATAACTAGACATCATCAAATTCAACAACTAGACAAGTAGTATCATCCATATCAAGGTAGAATAGATTACCTTTAGTTTGATCACCTTTTCCCATTAGTTTTCCATCAATATCATATATCTTAGAAATCTTGTTCTCAAACTCAACCTTGCAGCCTAAACTATTTAGTTGTGACACACTCAACAAATTATAGTTAAATCCTTCAACATAATAAACATTGTTACATAGAATTTTTTTATGAGCTTGATAGAACCTTTTCTTTTTATTAGATAGGGTGAATAGTTACCAAACCTTACACTATTTCCATCATAATAATTCAAGGTAATGAACTTATTTTTATCTCTAGTCATGTAAATTGGACACCCACTATTAATGATCCATTTGTCATTCTTTCTCACACAAGACACTAGTGCATTCACCTCATCCTCATAAGAATCATCCTTCATTGTAACATACACCACTTCATCATCATGATCATCAAATCCATCATTGGTTTCCTCTTCTACAATGTAGCAACAATTCTTCTCATTGTCTTTGTAATCTTTCTTGTCTTTGTCTTGCTTGCTTTTGTACTTGTCTTCACCTCTATAGTTCTTCTTCTCTAGACATCTGACAGTAATATGACCAACCTTATTATAATTAAAACACATGGTAGGTAACTTACCTTTGAATTTTCTTTTACCTATGTGAAATCTCCTTGCTAGTAGTGCTTCAAGATGTTCTACATCCTCCTCATTTGTATCATATTTTACCTTTTTCTTCTTCTTCTCATTAGGTTCCTTCGATGATAGCTTAGCTTTGAAAGAAGATTCAACACTATCAAATTTGAAGTTGTCAAAATTAGATAGCTCAAAATCAATGAGCCTATTGGTGTTTTAAAATGTCACATTTAAAATTATACCAATGAGAACAAAATACATCTAGGGGTAGCTACTTCCCATCTGCAACATATCCTTTTAGACATTGGGCCAACTATAAGGCTAGACCCTTCTTCTATTTCAGGCTCTACAAAACCCAAGTGGGTGGACCTCAAATTTATTTATATGATACCAGTTGTTCCAAAGCATACACTTGAGTCTAACAAAGTAGATAAAAACACTTATTTCTCCTATACTCATGCAATGACAAAGATGCGTAGTAGCAAGTTGCAAATCTTATGAAATCCACAAGCTAAGCGAGGGCATCCTTTCAGCTCTTAAATAGAAAGGGAAAAGGATGATTGATTAAATTTGATTTCAGGAAATCCCCAAATATGAAACAATAAGAACAAATTGAACCTATAGCTGATCAGTGCCTTATCTTTTGGGTAGTTCCATAAATCACACACATACATCCATGATAGTAGTGACATATTCAAAACATCAAGATATCACATCTATCCTATCACTTTGTGAATCAAACATTAGTGTTCATAAATACCTCATTCTCATGAAATATCTTTCTTGAATAACCAACAACCCTATTAAATACATCAAGCATTTACTTGGTTCTTTGTTCCAATAGAAAAACATACAAGACATACAACCTTAAGGGGATGCAAATGGGTCTATGTAATTTGTCCTCACACCAGAAAATATTTTAAGTTAAAGAGATAGGAAACAAGAATCAGAATGAAACTAAGAAGTTTCTTGTTCATTGTATTGATTTATTTGAAACTATACATTCAAGATGCATGTAAAATGACCCACAAAAATGCTGAATAGATCAGAGCTATCTACATTAGCATCACTATTTTTGTTCATACAAAAGAGAAATATGCTGAGGAGAATGGTATCAAAGTCATGAAAAAATTTTCAACCTAATTGGAACCATCTTTGTGGTATCACAACACTGAAAAATACCCAAGAACTTGGAACTAACTGGTCTCATAGTAAAAATTGGAACCCTTACAATAAGAGAGAAAGATAATGAAATAGGAAAGGAATGAAATCTTGGATCTAATCTAGAAGTGACATGTGTCCACTAAATCTACATTCCCTACTTTGCAAAACATCTCTCTTCTCTCTACAACCAAAATTAGAAAGTAATCTCATCATTGTCTATAACAAAATTTAGAATATCTCTTCTTAATGATGGACAATCCTATTCTAATAAACCATTAGATATGCATCTAAAATGTTGATAAATCATCCAATAAAAAAACTTTGAGGTGAGAAAATCCATCCCCAACTTCATTCTCTATGCCTTTGGCACACATCTAGTTCACCATCTTGCTAAAAATCAAATCTAAACTACTATACCTAAATGTGGTTGAAAAATAGGCACTTGGTACAAAAACTTGAATAACTCAAATAAGCAGCTTCCTATGAAAAAATAAACCACAAATATGGAAAGTTTGTTCTTTCCTAGTTCAAATGGTATATAATAGTCCCATATTGGCTTATCAAGAGTGCCCAAGAGATCAATTTGAAGTTCAAGTTCTAAAACTGCCTTATAGGTCTACATTTATTTTTCAAAGATTTAACTTTATCCTTATGTTAAAACTTTATGTTAAACCAAAGTTTATTTAAACTGCCCGCACAATCAAAATCAAAAGGAGAAATAAAAATTTATTATTTTATGCAATTTGATTTTTTTCTTCATTTATGCATCTAGGTCAAACTTGTTTTATCAAGCTATGACATGTGTCACACTCTAATTCATCTTTCTCTTATCTTGTCACCTATTCTGTCATTACCTTTACCACCTGGGCACTACATGGAACCACCATATTGGTCCTCAATTTTACACATCTCCCTAGGCCATCTTCCATGTGGCACTATTTATTCTATTATAAAATCATTGAGAGGTTTTGTAAGAATTTATCATGATATTGCCTCTTTTCCTAAAGTATTTGCAACATTTGTACTTCTATTACATGAAGTGGCTAAAAAGAATAATATTGCAAAGGTTCTCCAAACATTAATTACTAGCATTGCTCATCTAATAAGTGAAAAATTGAGGAGCATTAGCTGATACAACTGCCTTAGCAAAATGGAGAATTTGAATAGATTACATGACAAAAATGAAACACTATACTATAAGGTTCTTATAGATTGCATTGAAGAGTTCACTCTTATAGCCTATACTCCAACAATTGGCTTGGTTTGTTAGAACTACAATGGTTTGTTCCGGCATCCTTGTGGAATGTATTTCTCTACAAAGGATAAAGGGGAGCTATAAGGAACAATCAACACCATAAGATTGAGCATAAAAATGCATACATTTGAGGAAATTGGAACATCAAGGAAAAAGGTAGAATGATTCATCAAAATGATCCAATGTAGGAGGTAGGGGATTAAGGAATCCATAGGCAATTCAAGAACAACAAGGCAACTGCAGGACCACAAATTATATTTGGAGAAGTAGCCAACTACATAAGCAAAGCAACAAGTTTTTTTTTTAAAATGTGCAAAGCAACATGAGATACAAACTGCATGAAAGTGAAAATGAGGCATCTTTTGTGTGGGAATAAGTGCACAGTAAGAAGGGGACATGGCATAAGAAAATGTGGTAGAGGTTTTAAGATTTAACGCAACATATTCAAGGTTATTTATGAGTGATGCCCTCAACCATGAGTTGGTTGGTCAGGAACTAGAATTTGTTAGCGTTCAACCTAAATCTAGTGACCAGCTACCTAAAATGAAGTCAAAAGACCCTGTTTCTCACATGTGTGGAACTATAGATGAAGTACATGATTTGCAATGTCTGATAAGTGAGAAGGAGATTGAATCCCTTTTGCTAGAAAAGAGGGAAGAAGTTCTTCATTTAGAGCCTTCGATCGAGGATTGGCCTAATCATGAAGTGCGTGATCTAGTAAATGAACAAGATGAAGAGTCTGAATCGCAATGTTTGGAAAATGAAAAGATTGATTTCGAGAAGGAAAATTGAAAGAATGAAGCGAGTGGAGGAAAAAAAAATGAAAAATGCATTATCCCACATTGGTTCCATGGGAGATTTTCAATGTATTTAAATATATGAGGCTATACTTAGTAAGATGTCTTAAAGACATCGACTTTTATAAGCCAAGGAAGATGTGGTATGCATGGGGAGGGGCCCACTAGGCTAGCCAAACATGGATGATAGATAGATCTGACCACAAGCCAAATTTTGAACGAAGATGCTACGTGATGATGTGGAAGACTAGTGGTTAGATTATACCACATGGCAGATTGAACGATCGATGCTTCCCACTTCATGGAAATGCTCAACAGTTAAGGAATGCAAGCAAGTTCTCGAGCATCACGTGTTAGCAGGCTTGGGCTAGTGGTGAAGTGGTGGGTGTTGTGGCAAGTGATGGAGCAATTGGGCATCTAATCAGAAGTCGCCACATGGTGCCCAGTCAAAGCATGATTGACCCAATTTTCAATAGGGTTAAAAATGATTTAAAAAATAATAATAATTCTAAGTCATTTTTCAAAATATATGCACGTACACACTTTTAAATTCAAAGAGGAATTTATTCTAAAATCTATACTTCAGAAATTTTAAATTTTTGAAAATTTAGAAGTACAAACAAAGTTTTATAGCAAGGCAAATTTTTCAAAATGACTTTCAAGGGGTTGTTTTATCCAAAACACACACTCCAATATACTATTAGAATTGGGAGGAAACGAGCTATCCAAATATGAAATTGGTTTTTGCACAAGATGTCACTGATACATGCTATAGGAGATTTTCTCTCTCTAAGTGATTTGTGTCTTTCATCAGGTGTTTTGAGTTGCTAGTTGCAAAATTCAGTGGAGAAACATCTTAAACATGTTCAGTGACTCTTGTATTTGGTTATTTCAAGTTTTTGTAGTATTTTGACTTCAAATTGATCAATTAACACATATCCAAGTTTAGTTATCAGATTTTTGTCTTTTTTTGAGATACTTTGCATTTGGAAAGGCAAACACTTGTCATCTTTTGATCAAGTCCGAGAATTTCCTCTTTGCTATATATTCTTTCTTCTTCTCTTTTATGATGGTTGTCGGTTGGTTTTCAATTTTCATCTCTAGGAGCTTTGCTTAGGCAAAGAAAGCCACACACTCAGCATTTCTTCTTGTATGAATAGTTTAAGTTTTATGCAAATAGTTCTCATCTATTAGGTGATTTGTGAGTCATTCCTATACATCTTTCATGCATTTTTTTTCAAGGAAAATGAATAAAGCATAACAAAGGGTTTTACATTCATTCTGAATCTTGTCTCCTATTCATGGATCTATAATTTCTTCTAATTTGTGAACCAAGGGCATAATTTAGGTTGCATTTTGTTTAGGAATGTATGTGATTGAAGTATCTTATTGATGGAACAAAGAGCCATGTAATTGCTTGATGTTTTTCATAGGGTTTGTAGATTTTGTGAGGGGTTAGTTTGAGTATGAGATTCATTTTGATGTTGATGTCTATTCACAAGGTGAAAGATAGATCAGGGATCTTGATGTAGGAATTATGTCAAAGATTTCTAGGAGATGTATGGTTGTAATTCATGTAATTTACTAATAGATAAGGCACTGATTAGAGATAGGATCATTAGCTTTTTTTGTTCATGCCTAGATCTTGTTGATATTCAACATATTAAATCATCTTTTCCCTTTTATGTTGAAATTTATTTAAATTTTAACCCTCACTTAGCTTACCGGTTTCATGATTCATTTTATTAGCTATTTCATGCTTGTGATTTCTTGGTTAAGTATAGAAGATTTAGGGGTTTCATTTGTTATTCTAGATCTTGATTATGCTCATTGCACTGGTCACATAATCAGATCTTAAGAGGTTCACCTACCTAGGTTTTACAGAGCATGAAGTGAACAAGGAGTTTAGCCTTATAGTTGGCCCAAGTTCTTGGTGAATTGTGTCCATTATTGGAGATAGCTACCCATAGATGCATTATTGCCTTGCATACTTGGTTATTCAAGCTCTATTAAATTAGGAGCCAATAGTTCCTTTATTCCCTTTAGTAGTTGTTTGATCCATACAATTTTTGTGCAATTGATAGCAACAAAAACATATTCTACTTTAGTAGTAGATTGGAAAATACAGCTCTACTTTTTTCTTATCCATGTAACAAGTCTTCTGCCTAGGAAAAATGTTCCCCCACTAGTGCTCTTTCTATCATCAATATTTTCAGCCCAATCAGCATTAGTGTAGGCTTTCAGTTCAAAATTTTCATTCTTCTTATAGTAAAAGCCATACTCTTATGTTCCTTTCAAGTATCTCATTATTATTTTCATAGCCATCAAGTGATTCTCTCTGGGGTGAGCAAAGAATCTAGCAACTATCCCCATAGCTAATGCAATATCAGGTTTGTGGTGTACTACATATTGCAATTTTCTAATCATGGATCTATATAATATTTGATTGACCTCAGCTAAATCATCATTCTTTGATAGCTTGAGTGTTGTTACCATAGGTGTACTTACTAGTTTTGAATCCTCAATTCCAAATGTCTTCAATATCTCCTTGACATATTTTGACTGAGTGATATATACACCATACTTCATTTGATAGACTTGTAATCCCAAAAAGAATTTGATCTCACCAAACATTGACATTTCAAACTCCTATTTCATCTAATTTGTAAAATCTTTACACAGAGCATACTATCCTCCAAATATGATGTCATCAACAAATATTTTAGATAACAGTATACCTTTTACTTAGTTTTTCTTCATGTACAAATTGTTTTTATCAACTATCCTTTCAAATCCAATCTTAACAAGATAAGTATGAAGTCTCTCATACCATTCTCTTGGTGCTTGTTTCAATCCATATAGGGATTTGAGCAATTTACATACCATATTCTTATTGTTTTTATCCACAAATCCTTCTGGTTGTTCTATATAGACCTCTTCTTCTAATATGCCATTCAAAAATGCAGACTTAACATCCATTTGATAGACTTTAAAACCTTTGTATGTAGCATAAGCAAGTAGAATTCTTACTCCTTCCATTCTTACAATAGGGGCAAATGTTTCACCATAGTCAATTCCTTCTTCTTCTGCATACCCTTTGTAAAATAGTCTTGTTTTGTTTCTTGTCACTTCACTATTGTCATCTAGCTTGTTCCTAAATACCCATTTTGTGCCAATCACATTTTTTTCTTTTGGTCTAAGAACAAGGCTCCAAGTCTTATTCTTTTCTATCTATTGAATTTCCTCTTCCATAGCCTTGTACCAATCATCATCTTCCAATGAATCTTTCACTATCTTGGGTTCTTTTATACATATTAAACATTCTTCACCTCTCAACCTATTTCTTGTTATTGGCCTTGAATTTTTGTCTCCAATGATTTGATCTATGGGATGGTGTCTTTTGACATATTTGGACAATCTTGGCTTAGTTCTTGTGGCTGCATTTCATCTCTCAGCTTCAGTATCACTATGTGCATCTTTGTCAAGTGTTTCAACATCTCTTTCATGTGTGCCAATCTCAAAGTCAAATTGTGCATTCTTCTCATTTTGCAACTTAGCATCTAAATGAAACTCAATATTCATAGGATGTGACTTGATAGTTGTTCAAACTTGCTGCTAGTTTGCTACATGATTTGTAACATCTTCTTCAGTAGGTATTCCTTCATAATAGTATGCAAATGTCTTGTAATCTTCTAATTCTCTTGTAGTTTCAGCCTCATGTTCTTTTGCAAACTCATCAAAATTGACATTTGCATTTTTCACAATTTTGTTAGTGTTAGTAATTAAACACTTGTAAGCTTTGCTTCTTGTGGATTAACCAAGGAATATATATTCTTTTCTCTTTGCATCAAAATTTTCACTCCTAACATCTTTAAGAATATAGCATTTGCTTCCAAATACCTTGAAATATTTCACATTAGGTGGATGACCATACCATAGTTCAAAAGGTGTTGAATGTGTACCTTTCTTTACTTACACATAATTCAAAGTTTATACTGTAGTACTTATAGCTTCTCTCCAATATTTTAGAGAAACATTTTTCTCCATCATGAATTTTCTAGCATAGTCCATTATAGGCTTATTTCTTCTTTCAATAATTCCATTTTGTGGAGGGGTCCTAGATGCTTATGTCTATCTCTTCTTTCCTCTATCATTGTAGAACATTTCAAACTCATGTGAAGTTAATTTACCTCCTCTATCTAATCTCAAGCATTTCAAGCTCTTACCTATTTCTTTCTCAAATGTTTCCAAGTACCATTTAAAAATTTGAAAAGCATCTGATTTTTGTTTTAGGGACATGACTGTCATCATCCTAGAGTAATCGCCACCAAGTAGCATAATATACCTTTCTTCTTTGTAACTTTTCACTTCAATAGGTCCACACAAGTTAGTATGAATAATTTCAAGTATTTCCTTAGATGTATAGGGTTTACCTTTAAAGCTTGACTTTGTCATCTTGCCTAGTTGACATTGTTTGCACATTATATTTTCTAGTTTCTTCAACTTAGGAAAACCTCTAACTCTTTTCATGTTACTAATACTAATAGGATTATCAAAGTTAACATGACATAATCTCTTGTGCCAAAGATGTACATCATCAAATTTTGCAATAAGACAAGTAGCATCTTCTATATCCAAATAGAACAAATTACTCCTAGTTTGCTCACCTTTTCCAAACAAATTTCTATTTGTATCATATATCTTGGCTTATTTGTTTTCAAACTCAAGTTTTCACCTTAAATTATTTAATTGTGACACACTTAATAGGTTATAATTCAATCCTTCAAAATAATAAGCATTATCACATGAAATCTTGTCTATGAGTTTGATAGACCCTTTTCCTTTTATTAAACATGAAGCATCATTACTAAATCTCACACTATTTCCATCATAATAGGTTAAGGTAGTGAGATTACTCTTGTCTCTAGTTGTGTGATATGAGCATCCACTATCAATGATCCATTTTTCATGCTTGTTCACACAAGTCATAAGTGCAGTAGCTTCATCCTCATCTTATTCATCCTTCAGTGCAACATATACTACTTCATCATCATTTTCATCAGAGTTCTATTCATCAGCAATATAGTATGACATTTTGCCTTTTTCTATGTAGTATCTTCCATCATCGTCTCTTTTTCTTTTTTTCTTATTCCCTTCTCTAAAGTTCTTCTTCTATGTACATATTTCTGCAATATGATCAACTTCATTGCAATTAAAATAAATGATAGGTAGCTCACCTTTGAATTTACCTTTTCCTTTGTGAAATCTTCTAGCTAGCAATGCTTCCAATTGTTCAATGTCTTCCTCATCTTTATTGTTGTCACTAGATGCATACTTAATCTTTCTTTTCTTCTTCAATGGCTTTACCTCCTTAGAATCCTTCAGTAACAATTTTTCTTTGAAAGTTGATTCACTACATTCTAGTTTGTAGTTGTCAAAATTAGATAACTCAAAAGTAGTGAATCTTCCTACCAAACCTTCAAGGGTTAGATCATTTCCTGGCATACATCTTAACTCTTGGATTATAGACACTCTAATATCATACACATGAAACAATATTCTCAAGACTTTACTTAGCACAGTATCATCATCTATTTTACCAGTAGCACCTTTTATTGCACTAACAACTTCTTTTATTCTAGCAACATATTGAGCAATATTTTCATCTTCTTCCATTCTCATGTCATCAAACTTACCTTTTAGTCTCTCTAACTTGGCTCTTTGAAATTTTTTTTCTACTCCATAGATGGCAGCTAGGGAATCCCACATCTTCTTTGCACTTTTAAGGTCTTTGATATCATCAAACTCAGCATAGCTTAGGGCAAAGGCAATTTCCAACATTGCCTTATTGTGCTCTTTCTTTTTCTTGAAATCTTCAATAGTTAAGGCTCTTTTTGGATTAACATGTTCTACTGAAATGCAAGTTTGTGCATAATCTCCAAGTCCTCTAAGGTGTAGCTTCATCAAACTTTTCCATGCTGAAAAGTTATCTCTGTTTAGCTTGGGCACCTCTCTTTTTGACATCTTGATCTTTATGGTTTTAGTACCTTAAAACTAATCCTCTTAAGCAACTATGCTCTAATACCAATTGTTGGAATTATTTTATAATAATTGAGAGGGGGGGTGAATTAGTTACTCAAGGTCTAGATGTCCAAAATTAAACTTTTCACAATTCAATGAACCCCTAAAACTTTTTCAACCATGCATGTATTCATTGTGTGTTAATCTAAACTGATATGTTATTGTAACATTAACATACATAAGTATACAATATAAAACACAAAAAATCCATCAATACACTTGGCACAATGATTTAACGTGGAAACCCAATTTGGGAAAAACTACTAGTAACATGCTACTCCTTTTTGACTCTTCTGAAATGATGCCCTGTTAAAGGTTACAACACACACTATTAAATGTGACCTAGTTAAGGGATTTCAATCACCCTAATAAAAGTGAACCTTGGTAGAGGAATTTAGGCCATTCTCTTTGAATGCCACTCTGTTAAGGGACTTTTCAAAGACTGTTAATTCAACTTTTCTCTAAAGGATTTACCCTAATCTGATATAATTTTTAGAAAGTAATAGTAGAGTTTTGATCTAATACAACTTACAACCTTACTTGTAGATTTTAGATCACTATTCAATCCTCATCTTTATTTGGCTTCCAATCTTTGTAGGTCTAACAACTTGTTCACCCTTCAAGCATTCATCCTCTTTAAGCCTTCTTGCTTAGCTTGCCATTGTAGAGTTCTTCTCTTGGGTCACTTGATGAAGCAAAACTTCTTCCTTCTCCTTGTCAAAATTTCACTTCCAAAACTCTCTAACCTTAATCCAACATTTCTTCATGACCAAAAATCCCTACATATAAGAAATTAGAACTCTTTTTCGACTCATTATCCATTTCAAAAATTAGGGTTTTTCATGGATTAGGTAAGATATAATGTATCTACCCCATATCTTATCTTCTCTAGAAACTTCTCCTAGAATTCACTTGACTTCACCTCCAAAATGGTTTAAATAAGATTCTATGCCTCTAGCTCATCAATCTTATCTTCCTCCTAATTCACAAGTTTCAAGAAAATAAATTTTTCGTCTTTTATTTTGCAAATCTTCAATCTTTTTCATAATGCAGCAGCCTGGCATTATCAATTTACCAATGCTTGACACATACTGTGTTACTTGGCATCTACTGTAAAATCACTCAAAATTTGCTAACTTTCTTGGCACCTATTAGTTTGCTTGACATCCACTAGAAATTTCTTTCACTTAGCTCCAACTGACTTTTTTTTCAGCTTGCACTAACTTTGTTTGGCACCTTCTATCAACTTGGTCAAGCTTAGTAAATGAACTTTATCCAACATTTTCCTTCTAAAATTTCTTAGTGTAGCCAATCATTTTGTAACCTCAAAGTAGACCATCAATACATTATGTTGTCATTGTCTTAATTGATTCTTACACTTCAATACATAATTATAACTCAACCTTTCCTCTAGGTACTTTTGTTACATCTTGTTGATCAAATCCTCCTCATCAATGAACTAAGTGATAGTGCTTGAAACATATAAGCAATTATCTTACCATCATATAGCAGGTTTGACATTAGTGATAAAACAATGATTGAAAACACTTCTTCAATAGTTCTCTTACTCAAATGATCTTTTCAATCATATATCAACATTTCCCTTTGATCAAGAGTTTCCCTAGTCAACATATCTGGTGTATATGTCTATGGGAATCTATTTATGATTTTTGTTTACTTTGGTTGGTAAAGTAAGAATTTTTTAATATTAATACATAATTAAATCACCCCCCCCTCTTAGTTATATTGGTGAACTATTACTTCTAACAATTAGTATCAGAGCCTCAAGTCCTTGAAAGAAAGTCTAACAACTTTGGGAGATCCATGGTGAATATGTTTAGACAGGAAATTCCTAGATTCAATGGCACAAACTATGATAGTTGGAAGGATAAAATGAAGACTCATCTCTTGTCCATGGGTCCAAGATATTGGCTTGTGACCAAGACATCCAAAAACATTGCAGAAGAAGAAAATCTTGAAACATGCACCAAAGAATAGAGAGAAGTGTTTATGTGCAACATAAGGGAAAGAAAAGAAATATTGTCAACATTACCTAAAAGTGAATACACTCAGATAAAACTACTTAAAACAACTCATGAAATTTGGAAAACTTTAGAGGCTAATTATGAAGGTGATACACATGCAAAAAGAGTTAGATTACAAAATTTGTATTGCACATTTCAAGATGCTAGAATGATGGAAGATGAATATGTGAGAAGCTATGTTGGAAGAATATCTATGATTGTTGTAGGAATCACATCTCTTGATGGAAATAAATTTGATGATGAAGTGATATGGAAGATCTTGAAAAGTCTAACACCACCTTTCAAGTTAGTAGCACAAATGATTCAACTAATGATACCTTGCACTACTAATTTCACCAAAGAGACATTGCTTGGTAGATTGGAAGCTACATAATTTGATCTAAAATAGTCTAGAGAATTGGAAAAAGTTGAGACAACATTTAGTGCATTAAACATCAAACTTGGTTTAGAAAGGAGCACAAAAACATAGGGAGACATTGTTAATAGTAGAAAATCCATTGAAGAAAATATCCAAGAAGGAGAGGCTCTTCTTGTGGAAAGAGAAAAAGATGGTAAGAATATCTTTAAATGTTGGACTTGTAATGAATATGGTAATTATGCATCTAAGTTTCCTAAAAGAGAAAGGAAGCTTAAGGGTAGATTCAAATCTAGAAGATCTAGAAATTTTTTATATGCTAATGAAGAAGAAGATGAAGAATAATATGATCAAAGCAAAAGTGAAGATGGATTAGTATTTGTAGCTATAAAAGAGGATGATCTTGATAGAGAAATTAGAGAACTAATTTCACAAGTTGAAAAGAAAGATTGGATCATTGATAGTGGTTGTTCACATCACATGACTAGTGATATGAGCAAGTTTCTCAAATTCAGAAGCCATGGTGGAGGAATTGTCAGAATAGGGAATAATGTAGCCTATCATATTTCAGGAATTGGATCTATAACACTTGATTGGAAAACATATAATGATGATGTTTATTTTGTTGATGGATTGAAGAATAACTTGTTGAGTGTTGGACAACTTATGGACAAAGGCTATCAACTACAGTTTGGTAATAATACATGCATTATCAAAGACAAGGAAGGGAAACTACTTAGTATTGGCACAAAAACTAGAGGTAATGTATTTTAGTTAAACTCCACTGAAATAATATGTTTAATAGAAAATATTGACAACAATTGGTTATGGCATAAAAGATTTTGTCACATTAACTTTGATAAAATTGGAAAGGCCAATAATACACTTGTCGTGGGAGATTTACCCAAGATCTCTAAGCTCACTGACACTATTTGTAAGGAATATATTTTGGCTAAGAATAAAAGAGTTTCATTTCCTAGCAAGTAGTTTTGTACTACACAAAAGCTGGAATTGGTACATACAGATCTAAGTGGTCCTGCAAGAACAAGAGGATTCTATGGAGAAAGGTACTTTATGATTTTTTTTGATGATTTCACTAGAATGATGTGGGTAGCATTTATTAAAGAAAAATTAGAAGCATTTGAGAAATTCAGTATATTTAAGAACAAGGTTGAGAATGAATCTAGAGTTAAGATCAAAAGCTTAAGATCAGACAAAGGAGGAGAATTCACCTCTAAAGAATTCAATATCTACTATGAAGGACATGGCATCAGGAGACAACTATCCTCACCCCATACACCTAAGAAGAATGAGATTGTTGAAAGAAGAAACAAATCAATTTCTAAAGTAGCAAGATCTATATTATTTGAAAATGATGTACCAAAAACATTTTGGAGAGAAGTAGTCAATACAACAATATACACACTGAATAGAGTGCATATTAAGAAAGGTATGGAAAAAAAACCCTATGAATTATAGTTTGGTCACTCACCATCAATCAAGTACTTCACAATATTTGGAAGCAAATGTTACATCAAAAGAGATGATGATATTAGTAAATTTGATCCAAAGAGCGATGAAAGTATGTTTTCTTGTTATTCATTGAAAAGTAAAGCTTACAGATGTTTCAACTATAGAACAAAAACTATAGTAGAGTGCACAAATGTTCAAATTGATGAAAAGTTTGGTACCAAGGAAAAGATAATGAACTATTACTCTAGAATTGCTAATAGAAGTAATGAGTTATTTTTCAAGACTAACAATGACTTGTAGAATAATGTTCAAATTGAAGATGTGAGAGAAGAACATAGCGCAATACCTAAAATAAGAGTTGAAATAGCAAATCCTACTCCAAATAGAAACATGTTAAGAAATCATCCTGCTAATCAAATAATAGGAGGTAAAGAAAAAAGAGTGATGACAAGGAGCAGAATTAATGAAGAACTATGTATGATATCTTAAGTAAAACCAAGAAGCACAAATGAAGCAATTAAAGATGATCACTAGATAAAAGAAATGGAGGAAGAACTCCAAAAAAAATCAAGAATGACACATTGGAATTTGTTCCTAAACCAAAGGACTAAAATGTGATTGGCACGAAATGGGTATTTAGAAATAAAATGAATGAACAAGGAGAAGTGATAAGAAACAAAGAAAGACTTGTATGAAAAGATTATTCTTAGCAAGAAGGAATTGATTATGATGAGAAATATGCACCTGTAGCAAGAATGGAAGCAGTTAGAATGTTCTTGGCATATGCAAAAAACAAGAATTTTAAGGTATATCAGATGGATGTCAAATCAACATTCTTGAATGGAGAACTTGAAGAGGAATTTAAATTGAAGAGCTAGAGGGTTTTCCTTTTATAGAAGAAAAGGATATGTTTTGCAGACTAAATAAAGCATTGTATGGGTTAAAACAAGCACCAAGAAACTAGTATACAAGGTTGGATAAATACTTAGTGTTACCTTGCTTTTAACACCCACATTCTAAACTCCCAAGCTAACTCTGCAAAGTCAATTTTGATTGGTTTTTAAATGTTGATGATGGTTTATGAACTATGATCTATGAAGAAAATAGTATCTTAAAGAGATGTCGAAGTTGAATCATCAAATTTAGACCAAAGTTCAGCTTCAAATTCAGAGTTAAGTTTAGAGAAATAATTATAGGTGCAGCATACTTGTATTGAGTTGAACTCAAAATCGAAGCAAAGGTTTCAAGTTCAAGTTCAAGTTCAAGTTCAAGTGTGCAAAATTTGGGTTCCCATTTGAAGTTCAAGCTTCGAGTTTGAGGTTTTTAGCATGCAAATCTATCAATCTAGTTGCATGTTAATGTTTAGGCTTTGAAAAACAAGTAACCAGTGCAAGATTCACAACCTCAACCTCCAAGTCCAAAGTCATACACTCACATCAAATGGTGTCAATGGTTAAGTGGTCCAAGCTTAGTTGCATAGATGAACAAGCTAGTGGCATGATTTGAAAGCATCACCCAAAACACTCTCTTCACATTAAGAGCCCTAGTAAGTGGGAAACCATAATAGTCACAAAGCTTGACTAAGCCCTTTACTTTCTTTCACATTACTCATCTGTGCTAAACCATTGATAATATCCGATAGCCACATATCTGTCAACCAAAGGCATTGAGTGAGTAACATTGAAAATGGAGATATCAAGATCAGTGAATTCGCAGAGTTTCATCCTTGAATGTAAAGGTGACCAGATCTAAAACTGAAATTATGCCAAATAAGAGTCACCAAACAAGTGACATGTTTTAGATGTGTTGTCAGCAAAGAAAAACAAAAAAAAACAAGTGAGATGAGAAGACACAGGCTGGGCAAGGAAGATCACCGTGAGAATGACATGGAACACAAGTGCTCTATTTCTATGTAAAGGCGCTCCAAACATAACAAGAAGAAAAGTGCTTGAATAAGTCATCAATCAGGCCATGTCTTAACATAAGTTTAAGATAGTCGATTGATTTGGTGACCACAAAATACGTACTAAAGAGAGTGCAATAATTAGTAAGAAAGCTTTGAATCGGACAGCTCTGGGTTGTTTAAAACATGTGAAGGAGGAACGAGATAGGTACAACCTACATTTTCCTTTAAATTAAAACATTCCTATTGAACATGGAAAGTATGAACCGAATGTTTGATAAAATGCATCATGGCTTAATAGGAATCAAGCATAGAATACAAGCAATGTTTGTGTTTTATCAGAGATGCCATTAAAGTAATTCTCTTCACCTGAATACATGTTGAGATGATCGGGTTTTTAGAAGCTCAATCCTGACTGGCATAGCTATGATTAGGTTATCAAATTCATGGCATATAAGTGCCTCTATTATTAACTAGTTTTGGTGCCAAGAGCAAGGAATTCACCTTGAATCTCCGTATTCAACAAGGGATGGAGATGACAACCAAACAAAGCATCCCAAAGCCAGGTACGGTGATGTTCTCAAAAATTATAGAAGCCCGCCTTATCAAATGTAATCTCTCCCTTCGATTTCATGATTGAAAGAGTCTTATCATCAATATGCCTAAGAAGAGAGAAAGGAATTAAGTTTTGGTCATTAAAAAGGATCAGATCGAGAATCTAAATGCTTTGCTCCCCGAGTAATTTTATAACACCTACTATTAGAGAAATGATGGATTAAGCATCATTGCGGGAGGGGAATCATGATGAAAATTTCCAAAAGAAAGTGACTCACTATACTCTTCTCCAAATGACACTTGGAATACACCTGTCAACTCATGAGATATGGCATGGTTTTAAAACCTCTTTGCCTATGTATGGTTATAAACTATCTATAAGGATAAAAACCCGAAAGTAGAATAAGGAAAAAGTATCATTATCAAATAAAAAAAAATCAGCAAACAAGGATAGTCCAAAGAAAAGACAATTTTTTTAGTTACTCCAAGATATCGCAAAGAATCGGTTATTATAGCTGAAAGTGAGCATTGAATAAAAGGAGTAAATATTTGGAAATGCAAGGAGTTCCAAGAGACAGTTATTAAAACTGAAACAGAACCGACAGAAAGAGAAGATAAATAGATTACAATCTGATGTAACTGGGGTTCTTCTTTTCTAGTCTAGAAGTTCTACAGGTGCTGCAATAGGGGAGAAGACAGTTCTAGTTTGGTAATAGGGGAAGCAATTTTATTGTATGCAGATTGATTGTGATAAGGGGATTACACAATACTACTGTTGTTTTATCATATTTCTAGAATAAAGAGGGATATAAGTATGTTTGATTCTATAGTCACATACATTTGTATTTCTAATCTAAAAGGATTCTAAATCCTTTTATTTCTATTTTAGATGCAGTCCTTTATGACTATGTTGATTGTGATATATGTAGTCTTGAGGTTATGTATTCACGCTTTTGCATAAACATATTTGCAACTTTCTCTCTCTCATTTTACTCTGTAATATAGAAACGTGGTAGATAGTCCTATGGTTGTTTACTAGTTTTTCATTCATTTCTAGTTTAGCAATCTCTTAATTGCATTTATTCCATATTGATGGATGAATGTCTGAAAAACCCTTCGTGTCTTCAGGTTAAAGACATAGCTAGATATCACATTCATTGAATATCTTTTATGAGGGAGTTGTACCCCTCAATTCAGAGGAAGATTATCAATAAAATGATAATCTATCCAATTGTTAGTGCATTTTTTTCTTCTTTTGAAACATATTGCGTCATTGTTTGCATTTCTATTCGAAGGAAAAAACTATTCACTAACACTTAGCAAAGCTTAGATTTACTAAAGGAACAGTAGATGGTAACTTGTACTTCAAGAAAATAGAAGATGGTTTGCTAATAATCATTGTATTTTTTGATGACATCATTTTTGGTGGAAATGATGAAGCCAATAAAAAATTCTCAGAAGACATGAAGAATGAGTTTGAAATGAGCATGATAGGTGAAATGAAATTTTTTTTGGGATTACAGATTTTTTAGAACAAAGAAGGTATCTTTATTTCTCAAACCAAGTATTTGAAAGATTTACTAAAAAGATTTGGTTTAGAAAGTTTTAAACTTGTTGAAACGCCTATGGTAAGTGGTCATAAATTATCTAGCAAAGATGGGACGTCTACTATTGAAAAAAAGAAGTACAAATCTATGATTGGAAGATTGCAATATCTAACTCATAGTGGACCAAATATAGCCAATGCAGTTGGAATTGTGGCAAGATTCTAAGTTGATCCTAAGGAATATCACTATGTAGCAGTGAAAAGAATATTTAGATATCTAAAAGGAACATCAAATTATGGTATTTGGTATGACAGAAACAATGACTTTATTCTTTGCACTTATACAGATGCTAATTGGGTAGGAGACAAGGATGACAGTAAAAGCACTAGCGGAGGAGCATTTTTCCTTGGAGGAAGATTAGTTTTTTGGCTTAGCAAGAAGTAAGATTGTACCTCACAAAGTATTGTAGAGGCAGAGTATGTTGTAGCAGCAAACAATTGTAATTAAGTCATATGGATGAAATAGATGATGAAGGATATTGGAATCACATTCGTAAAACTTGTTATCATTTACTGTGATAACATAAGTATAGTCAACATGTCTAAGTATCCTATGTTGCATTCTAAGACTAAGCACATTGCTACAAAATATCATGTGCTGAAAGAAAAAGTTGTAGAGAAAGAAATCAGATTGGAATACATCAGCACTAAGTACAAAATTACAGGCATCTTCACAAAGGCCTTAACAAAGGATATATTTGAATACCTGAGAGTTATGCTTGGGGTTATGCCCCTACCTAGTTCAAAGTAGAAGATGCAAAAGTACATTAGTCAAGGGTACTTAGCACCATTGTTAGACTAGACTAAATATTGATGCTTCCTCAATGGGGGAGTATCTGTGGTGAACAACGTTAATTAAGGACTCTTGGTAATACGTAATTAGTATTCAACATTATCTTTAGATACTTATGTTTTTTATAAAATTGTATGCAAATATTGTAAAGCAATAAATCAACTTGTGGTCATGCTAATAGGTTGTTATATGTTCAATTTTTGTACTACCTTTGACATTGATGTCACTGGGGGAGAGAGAGTGATATAAAAAACATTAGAATAGCAGAGAGTTATATAAAAAGAGAACTTGCACTATGGGGGAGTAGTGTTGAAGGACTTATGTCAAGCAAGATTTGATTGATGAAGAAAATTCATTGGTATTCTTGGAACTAGATTCTTTTCATCTATGTTTTCGTCAATGCCAAAGGGGGAGATTGTTAGCATGAATGTTGATGCTATGAGAAAACATTGTAGAATAGTGTTATGACTTTGTTTGTCATTGGCGACAACATAGTAAAACTAATAGAGCAGTAGACTGAGATCCATATATTGAGGACATCACATTGTGTATATACCCATGCGCAGTTAGTAGCATATGCTACAACATGTATTTGACATGTGGTCAAGTGTACAAAACTGAAATTGGTAGCGTATGAAAGATATTAATGATTTATAGAGACCCACAGGGAAATAGAGCATTAGGAAAATAATCTCTATTGTATGATTAATTTAACACATTATGTTTGGAATGGAGGGTTGTGTATTTAACTAGAGGAAGTACGCTAACAACTAATGATGTCAGCAAGTATGCAGGTGCAAAAGTCATATGAGTGGAAGTTTGGGAACAATTGTAAGCTGACAACATTAATTAAATGTGTATTTCATTTAATTAAATATGGAGGCAACACAAATGAATGTTAAGTGTTTGGAGCCAACTCAAAATATTAATAATTGAGTATGATATAAAGGAAAGATGTTTCCCAAGTTTTAGAGATCATTATTGTGATTGAAAAGTAGAGAAGACTTGCAAATTGTGAAGTAGAAGAGTAGAATAATTTGCTAATGTGTGTAAGTGACCTTCAGGGTTACTAATGAGTTCTAGATCTATTTGCATGATTTGAAGGTGAAGAAGTTTGACATAATGGATAGATGAAGAGAAAAAAAAATTTCACATCTATTATTCTAAAAAGAATAGTACTGAGATCAATTAGATAGTGGGTTCATTGATCTGATCCTAAAGCTATTTGGACAATGGGTTTAGCTACCTTAAACAACTCCTAACAGGGTTGGAATCTCCTAATAGGGATTCAAAGTCTCCTAAAAAGGACTCTTTTTACTAAGTATTGTAATAGACTTCTAATAGGGTCTATCATAGAATATTCAGATTAGTACAGTATTCTATGGGCATCATTCCCATTGGGGTTTTCCCTCTAATCAAGGGTTTCCCTACTCAACACATTTGGTGTATATGTGTATGCACATCTCTTTATGGTTTTCATTTACTTTGGTTGGTAAAGTAATCATTGTTTAAGAATAATACATAATTGATTCATCCCTCCTCTAAATTATATTTGTGAACTATTACTTCTAACAGACCTCTGATTGGGTCACCATATCACCATGTTAATCTTCCTACATCTTCTTTCTCATGAGATACTAAGAATTGTTGATTTTATGTCACATTTTGACATTTTGATCTTTTTCTTCTAGTACCTTCAAACTAATCCTCTTAAGTAGATGGCTCTAATACCAATTGTTGGAAATATTAGAATAACTAAGAGGGGGGGTGTGAATCAGTTATCCAAGGTCCAGATGTACAATAAAACTTTTCACAGCTTATTGAACCGATATTCATAAAACATATTCATGCATGCATCCATTAGATAATAAAATCACTTAAACTTTGTAGGTTACTGTTAAATCAACTTTGCAGAAATGTAAGCATGAAACATAATAGATTTAATAAAACATTTGAGACAATGATTTTACAAGGAAACCCAATTTGGGAAAAACCACCAATAATATGCTACTCATTCTCACTCTTCTAAAGTGATGCCTTTTGAAAGGCCAACCCTGTTAAAGGTTACAATACACATTGTTAAATATGACCTTGTTAGAGGATTTCAATAACCTTATTAGGGGTGAGCCTTGTTAGAGGACTTTAGATCATTCACTTGGAATGTCACATTGTTAAAGGATTTACAAATGACTCTTAGGTCATTTTTAATCAAAAGGATTTACCCTAGACTAGTATAATGATTAGAAAGCAACAATAAGGCTTAATTTGACAAGAACTTACAACTCACTTATAGATTACAAATCTCTAATTTAGTCCTATATTATGCTTGGCTTTCACACACTTCAACTCTGATAGCTTGTTCACCCTTTAGGCTTTCATACTCTTAAGCCTTCTTTCTTTGCTTGCCAATAATAGTCTCTCCTATTTGGTCTTTTAATGAAGCAATACCTTAAACATCTTGTCTAACTTAGGTTCTCAAACATTGATCAACCTTGCTTCTACCCAACCATCTCTATAAATAGAAAACTAAGATCTTTTTCCATTCATGCTCTATTGTCCATTTTAGGGTTAGGTAGGATTCAATTAATCTACCCATATTTTCATTTTAGTCCCTTCTAGAACTTCTCATTCATTTGTTCCTTAGCCAACCCATCTCAGTCAACACTAACATAGAAAAGATTTTCTTTAGACTTCCTTTGTTAATCGTGTGAACTTTATTAACACTACATCCTAAATTGAATTTCCTTTTTTAACCAAGTGAGCTTGATTAAAACTTGTTCCTTTCCAACTTCTTTTTGGTGCCTGAGTGAACTTGGAACACACTATCTTCTTGTAAACTTTCTTTGGTGCCCAAGTAAACTTGATAGCCACTATCTTCTTACAAACTTTCTTTGGTGCCCAAATGAACTCAAAAGACACTTCTCTAAAATTTATTCTCACTTGAATGCTTGACAAATATTGGAGTCTTTCTTCATGACCCGAGTGAGCTCGACTAACATTGACTAGTAAAGACTTGACATTTTGAATAACACCAAAGAAAGTATACAATTGAACAATTATTTTCAAAAATATCCTTCTTTGGCATTGATGGCAATGCAACATGTCATAATACAATGAAATTTTAGAGAAAAATAAAAGTAAGGATAAGATTCTTAGTTTAATTCTTATTCTCATCTAGTAGAACTCCCTCTATCATCAATCTATGATTGCAATGACTGCTATATCAAACTCTCCCTCTTTGATAACAACTCAAGTTCATTCTCTCTCTTTGACATCTCTAACATTAATAAAATAATTTTGACATATGAAAGAAAACTCTCCCTATCAAACATAAAATTTCTTTGAATAAAATTTCTCTAATGTATGACATAAAACTCTCCCTGTTTGATATCTCATGCCAAAGATAGCATTAAATGAACTTCCATGTACATAATGTACTAATTTATATTCAATCTTTGCTTTACAATATTGCATCAATTTGACTGATCTTCAACATACTTGGTTGATGCATCACTAAAATATGATTAGTGAGCTTCATATAGGGGAATGACCCCTAGCTTATCTCTTAGATATAAAAATGCATCCTTAAGTAATGGCTTGGTGAATATGTTTGCAATATTCTTTTTTGTATTTGTATATTCTAATCTTACTTCCTTTTCTTGTACCAATCCTCTTAATAAATGATACTTTATTAAAACCTACTTGGTTTTGGTATGCATCGTAGGATTCTTGGAAATGTTAATTGCACCGGTGTTATCATAGAAAATAACAATTGGATCCTTGATTTCTTCCTTCATACCTATCAAAATTTGTTTGAACCAAACAATATTTGAACAATTGACTATTGCAACAACATATTTTTCTTCTACTATTGGCTAAGATATATAGCTCTACTTCTTTCTTGTCCAAGTTACTAGCCTCTTTCTAAGAAATATTTCTCCACTGCTAGGGCTCCTTTTGTCATCAATGCTTGCTTCCCAATCAAAATTAGTGAATGCCTTCAAATCAAAGTTTCCTCCCTTCTTATACCACAAACCATACTCGTCAGTGCCCTTTAGATACCTCATGCTTCTTTTGATTTCCATCATATGATTTTCTTTAGGATTAGAAAAGAATCTAGCCACCATTCTAACTGCTAATGTTATATCAGGTCTTGTATGCACCACATATTGAAGTTTTCCAATCATTGATCTATATGTAGTCTGATCTATCTCTTTTGAATTGTCATCTTTGGAAAGCTTATGTCTAGTAGAAATAGGTGTTCTAATTGGTCTAGAATCCTCCATTCCAAACTTCTTCACTATCTCCTTGATGTGCTTAGTTTGAGTAATGTAGATACCATCTTTCTTCAATTGAATTTACAAGCTAACAAAGAATTTGATCTCTCCAAACATTGACATTTTAGATTCCTTACTCATTTCATCAAAAATGATTATTTTTGAAAATCATCATTTCTAGTAAATAATGTATCATCCACAAATATTTTTTCCAACACAATCTTCTTATTTGGTCCTTCTTTGATCTATAGGTTGTTGTTACCATTAGTTCTTTGAAAACCAATCTTTATGAGATAATTATGTAAAGTTTTGTACCATTCTCTAGAGGCTTTTTTGAGACCATACAAAGCTTTGTGTAATTTTCAAACCATGTCCCTTTTGCTAGGATTAGTGAAACCTTCTAGTTGCTCAATGTAGACTTCCTTTTCTAAGATTCCATTCATGAATGTTGATTTCACATCCATCTAATATACTTTGAATCCTTGTGTTGCATATGCAAGGAGTGTTCTAATAGCTATTAGTCTAGGAATAGGAGCAAAAGTTTCTCCATAGTCAATACCTTCCTCTTGAGCATAACCCTTGCAAACTAGCCTTGCCTTGTTTCTTCAAACTTCTCCATTTCAATAAACTTATTTTTGAATACCCATTTTGTGCTAATTATATTCTTATCCTTAGGTCTAGGAACAAGAGTCCAAGTTTTATTCCCTTCAATCTAATCAATCTCTTCATTCATTGCTTCTATCCAAATTTCATTCTCTAATGCATCTTTTATATATCCGGGTTCAAATTCAGTAAGCAAATATGTACCTTTTAATTTTTTCCTTGTCATTGTACTAACTGACTGATCTCCAATGATTTTATTAGGTGCATGATGTCTTCTGACATATCTAGAAAGTCTAGGATCCTTCTTTCTGAAATCACTAGATTCACCATGATCTTCTGAATCATGCTCAAGTCCCATTGATTGTGACTCAATTTTCACTTGCTAAAACTCAAGTCCTTCTAATGAGTCAGGTCCTTGTAATGACTTGGGTTGCACTAGTTGCAACTTGGGTTGAACTAGAGATTTTGGGGACTTGGGTGGTGAAGATTACTGACTCCTAATTGCACTAAATAATGTGTTAGACTCATAGTAAAAAAATTTCTATAGTTTTTAGGTTCCTTACTACTTTGTTCTTCACTCTTTTCTACAAACTCATCAATCTTCACATGTGCACTTTCTATAACTTTGTGAGTAGATAGATTCACACATTTCTATTCTTTACTCTTATTTGAGTATCCAAAAAATATGTCTTCATCACTTTTTATATCACTTTTTCCTTTTCTTGACTCCTTCAAAATGTAATACTTTCTTCAAAATACTTTGAAGTATGACACATTAGGTTTATAACCATACCATAGTTCAAAAGGTGTTTGATTTGAATCCTTTATCACTGAACTTAGTTCAAGATATAAAATGCAGTATTGATTGCGTATTTGATAGTAACATTCTTCTCTATCATCAAGGTTCTTGGACAATCCCTATTCCTTCTTTTAGCTATGTCATTCTGTTGAGGTGTACTAGGTGTGCACACTTGCCTTTTGATTCCTCACTCATTCCAGAATTCATTAGAAATGAATTATCCTCCTATATTTGATCTTAAATATTTCATCTTCTTTATTATTTCTTTCTCCACTCTAGCCAAATACAATTTGAACATTTGAAAAGCTTCTTATTTATCCTTCAAGTAGATTACTATCATTATTCTAGAATAATCATCAACAAATAAAATAAAGTACTTATCTCCATAGTAGATTTTTGTGCCAATAGATCCACAAAGGTTTTATGGACCAGCTCCAACACTTCTTCAGAATGATAGTTTTTTCTTTTAAAACTTGTCTTTCCCATTTTACCAATTTGACAATTCTTGCACATACTCATTTTAGGTTTCTTGAGATTTGGAATGTCTCTAACCCTTTTGTTCTTTCTTATGTTTACTAGGTTATTAATGTTTACATGACATAGCCTTTTATGCCATAGCAAACTTCTTCTACTTGAGAAATGAAACATGAACCTTCATTTAGATCTAGTTAGAATAGATTACCTTTAGTTTGCTTGCTAGTACCAACTAGATTTCCTTTCCCATCTAGCAGATTGGACTTTCCATTCATGAATTCTACCTTGAATCTAATGTTATTCAATTGAGCCACACTAAGTATATTATGCTTTAGTTCTTCAACCCAATAAGCATTATCACATATGTGATCATTTGTTAATGCAATAGAACCTTTACCTTCCACATAACATGGTTCATCATTTCCAAATCTAACACTTCCACCATCATAGTGTACCAAGTTGTCAAATTTATATCTATCACCAAACATATGGTGACAACAACTACTATCAATAATCCATGTACCATTCTTACTAATATTTGAGATAAGGGCCATCTTATTATTCTCATTATTTGATTCATCCTTAACAATAATGTAGAGCATTTCATCTTCTTCACTACTATCAGAATCTTTAGCAATATAACAAGATTTATTATCTTTGTCTTTATAGTCCTTGTATATTTTGAAGTCCTTATTTCCTTTGTAATTTTCATGCTACTTTTCTTCTTTTCCTTCTCTATTTTGACACCTTGCAACAATGTGACCAACTTCTTCACAAGAAAAGAAGATTAAAGAAATTTTTCCTGTGTAATTCCATTTGCCTGTGGGAAATATTATTGCAAATAATGCTTCAATGAATTCAAGAAATTCATTAGAACCATATTCATCTTCACTATAAGATTTTCTTTTAGATTTTGTAGCTATCTTTTTGAGTGATAACTTGGCTTGAAATGTAGACTCAAGATTGCTATAGTTAGGACCATAGTTATCATAGTTATCTAACTCAAATGTTGTAAACTTTCCCACTAGTGCATCCAATGATATATCATTCTTGGGATTTCATCTCATCTCTTTAATTTCTAAAACTCTAATTTCATAAATAGGAAGAAGTGTTTTGAGTACCTTTCTTACCAATGTATCATCATCTATCTTTCCTTTTGAGGCTCTAATTGCACACACATTGGCTTTGATCCTTCACTATATTTTGAAATATTTTCATCTTCTCTCATCCTCATCTAATCAAATTGACCTCTTAGACTATCTTCCTTATCTCTTCTTACATTTTCATCTCCTCCATAGATGGCTTTTAGGTTGATCCACATCTCATAAGTAGTAACATCGTCTTTCACTTTATCAAATTTAACATAGTTGAGAGTCAAGCCAATATCAATCATCATAATGTTATGATTCTTCTCTTTTGTAATTTCTTCAATAGTCATAGTTATAGTAGGTGTCACACTTTGTGTCTAGGTACTTTAGGCCTAAATCTCCAATGGTTTCGAAATGTAATCTCATGAGTTCCTACCATGACTTGAAGTTATCTCTATTAAGCTTAGGAATCTCCCTTTTGTAAGCCATCTTGATATTTAGCTTAGGTCATTGAAACCTTCTCTACAAGCACCAAAATTCCTAAAACCAATTGTTGGAAATATAAGAGGATTAAATGAGAGGGGAGGGGTGAATCACTTACCACAAAAATAAATCCTAGATCCCTTAGATTTCAATAAAACCAAACTCTATTGAAACTAAAATACTATAATAACTCAATTAGCATTGAATCACTAGGAAAATACTAAGAATTACTATTACTCGAAAATTATTAAAATAAATGATTCTTAATATGTTTAATGTGATTAACCTTAATTAACTAAGTTATAGAATCATAAAGAAAATATCACGAACACATATGACACCAAGGTTTAACATGAACACCCAATTTGGAAAAAATCACCAATTGCAACTAGTTATTATTTTTCACTCTTCTAAAATGAGCCCTATTAGAATCCAACCCTATTAAAGGTTATGAAACAGACTCTTAGGTGTGACCCTATTAAAGGATTCAAATCAAACTATTATGAGTGGCCTTGTTAGAGCACTTTATATACTTCAATCTATAAATGTCACCTTGTTAGAGGATTTGGCAAATAACTCTTAAGCTAACTCTATTTAGAGATTTGATAAACTACTAAAATTATTAGAGAATTAAAATAATACCACCTAATTGCTAATTTCATATCTCTATTCTAGCTTGAATACTTGATCCTCCTTGATTAGATAAAAATTTGCAGCTAGATACTCTGATATCCATCCAAATGTCTTCCTTGATTTATCTTCTCAATCACATGATTTTCTCATTCAATTCCACAACTTGACCTTATACTTATATCATTTATCTTCTCAAGAAATCTTGAATACTCTAAAAAATATTTAATATTTATCCCTTAAGTCATCTAAACTTAACAAATAAATTCATCAAACTAAATATGTTGGCTTAAGAAAATCCTTCATTAGTTGACCCAACTCAATCAACACTAACTCAAAAAGGACTTTCTTTAGAATTCCTATGTTAACCATGTGAACTCAGTTAATACTACATCTCAAACTAAATTTCCTTTGGTAACCAAATGAGCTCAGTTAACACTAGTTCCTTGCCAACTTCTCTTTGGTGCCTGAGTGAATTTGGCAGACACTATCTTCCTGCAAATTTTCTTTGGTGCCCAAGTAAACTTGACAGACACTATCTTCCTACAAAATTTATTTGGTGCTTGAGTGAACTCAGCATACATTGTCTTTAAACTTGATTCTCACTTGAACCTTTGACAAATACTAAAAAATTTCTTTATCTCCCGAGTGAGCTTAGTAGACACTAACTGGTAAAGACTTGACATTTTGTGTAACATCAAAGACAATATACAAATGAATAATTATTTTTAACACATATACCATACCCTTGTAAAATAATGTACTATATCAGATTGAATCATGTTACCTCCTCATCCTAAGATTTTTCCATTTTATATATAGCAACTCACATGTCATACCAAATGTCCAAAACATCCTAAAAAATTATATAGCAATCCTTCTTAGTTTTGTCTCTTTGAACATACCTTGTGTCCCCTTTTAGGTCATAAGTCACATTTCTCCTAAAGGAAAGTCATTCCTTGAAGCCTATAGAAAAATTCCTTGTCATCAAAGAGTTGTCCTAAGAAAGGTTATAGTTGCCAAACTCCTCATAAAGCTCTAAATTCTACCAAAAGATCATTGTAGGATGCATCCTTTCACATGTATGATCTTGTTCTATCAGTATCCAGTCCTATCAATCTCTTTGTCAAAAGGTTACTTTTTAATGAATTTATTCTTTCTTTTGATATAGGATTTCACTTTTTGGTTCTTGAAGTATCTATTCCAAGAAATTTCATTGTTCCCTTTTTAAGATCACCACAATCTTTTATATCATGGTGTGCTATGAATGGGACAATTTGAGTGTGATGTTTTGATTAGGTCTTTTTCTACTTGTGAGTTGGATGAGACCTTTGCATGTTCCAAAAATGTGCTCATTCATGATCATTTAGTACAATTGAAAAATATTATTGCCTTGTAGGTTACCTAGGTTAATTTCTAGTCTGATTCCTTTGGGACTCATTTGTGATGCTGGGGCAATCCTTGCATGCTTGTTTGAGTCATTCCTATGTAATATTGGGAAATAATCCTTGATGTTCTTTGTAACTTTGGCATATCCCAAATATTCCTAAATAATATTAAGTTCTCAAACTACATGGTGGTACTTCTTTACACAATATCCCACCCTCAAGATTCAAGCATCATTCCATCATCCCATCACTTTGTTCTATAAACAAGAAAATCCCCTTCATCCCCCTTTTACCACATCTATACTACCAAATCCTACATTTTATTATCTTACCATACACATTTATCCTACCTACCTAGCCAATTTCTATTCCTAAAAGAATCCCTAGATCTCCTATAATCTTATCCACATTCCACCCCATCACCTCAAATCCAATCAAACATCTTATCCCATTTTCCTTTCTTTGTGATCCTCTAACCCATCATATCTCCCTAGATCTCCTATCCCACAAGTATCATGTTCAAATTTGTGCATATTTTTTTCCCCCAACCAAGGCTACATTCAATCAATGATATACTAAATATCCATACTATCTGCCCTCTTACTCCCACATACATTTCCTTATCATTCTACTTGCATTTCATCTCATGTCCACTCATCTCTCACTGCATTACCATGATCCTTTTCATTTTTAGTCATTATTTTCATTGTCATAATTATTTACATCCCAAGTTACTTATCATTTTCATCATCATAATATTTATGGTTCATTTTAATTCCCCATTTCATTATCATAGTTTTAGATCCATTTTTATCATTGTTTTAATATCCATTTTCATTATCATAGTTTAAGATCCATTTTCATCATCATAGTTTTAGATCCATTTTTCTTATCATACTTTTGATTCATTTTCTTTATCATAGTTTTATTTGTCCACTTTCGTTATCATAATCTTAGGTTCATTCTCATCATCATACACTTTTTGGTTCATTTTTATTCTTTCTCATTATCATAGTTTTAGGTTCATTTTTATCCTTTTCCATTATCATATTTTTAGGTTCATTTTTATCCTTTTTAAATTATCATAATCTTATGTTCATTTCTATTATCATAGTTTTAGGTTCATTTTTATTCTTTTCCATTATCATAGTTTTAGATTCATTTCTATCCTTTTCCATTATCATAGCTTTAGGTTAATTTTTTTCCTTTCTCGTTATCATAGTTTTAGATTTTTTTTCCTTCTACATTATCATAGTTTTAGGTTCATTTTTATCCTTTCTCATTATCATAGTTTTAGATTATATTTTATTCTTTTGCATTATCATAAATTTTAGGTCCATTTTTATTATTTTCATCATCATAATTTTAGGTTCATTTTTTTTAACCCTTTTCCATCATCATACATTATCCAAGAATTTTAGTTATCATTTGCATCTTGATAGCTTTAGGTTCATTTTACTCATCCTTTTTTAGCATCATAGTTTTGTAGGTTTATCTTAATTTTATCCATTTTACATCATCATAATCATTTCATAAGTTAGATTCCTTTTTATCATGCATCTCATTAAAAAAGTTCTCATCCTACATCATAGAGCATCATTATCATAGTCCATCTCATAATAACATCACATCTTGCATCACAAACCATTAGTAACATTATGCATATCATACATCTCATATAGAAAGCATCACAAAGTGTTAGTATAATCATCCATATCATATATCTCACAAATCCACCATCACATCTTGCATAACACATGCCAATCCATCTCATACATCTATCCACATGCATCCCATAGAAAATCAAAACAATATAGTAAAAATCACATGGCATAGTACTTGGTACATACATATCTTACATGCTCAAAAGAATAAATAATGCACCACCTATCCCTGAAAGAATATAAAAGTTCATCATAGTCCAATCTAGTGTCCATATAGTACAATTGTCCATACAAATACATTGACTCTATACTCACAAAAATACATCCAAAATACTGTACATAAAAAAATGCAGCATTTCACTACTCTTCATCATCCTCATCCATCACATCTTCACCATGAGACTCATAAGGGTCCCTCTCTGCACCATATGCTACCACTAGTGGTGGCGGTGGTGACCTCATCTGCCCTTGCCCAGTTCCTAAACTCTCCACCTCATCTCTCCTCCCACCTATCCCCCTATCTCACCTCTCACTATGCCCTAACCTATAGCTCTTCCATGTGCATTGAGACCCACTAGTCCTCTATGAGCCTCCAATGCTCCATCAACTCTCTCCCCCACCTTATATTCCTATATGTTCCAACTATACCTAAAAATGTTAATGATCTATAATGCTCAATCTAGTCCAGTGGCACCACTACATGGTATCTCCTATGGTATAAACCTTCTCTATCATGTAGATCCTCCACCTCCCCATTTAGACACCTCCCCACTCAAACACCTTAGCTCCTCCAACCTTTACCTAACTAACATCTATGCCCTTAGCATGGTCACCTCTAGAATCAACTTATCCCTCTCCTCTAGAACTTTGTCCATCCTCCCTTGTAGCCTCCAACTCTCCAATGCCATCACCTCCAGCCTCCCCTCTAACCAACCTGACTCCATCTGCAATGTCCCCATCTCAACCCCTTCTCAATCTACCTATCCCTGAGTCACATCATGGTTATGATGAAACAAGTCCCACTTAGCTAAGAGCTAGTCCCTCTCTTGTTGTGTATCTCCCAATAGCTAGCTCATAGTGTCATGTGACTACTAAAGTGATGCATACCTAACCACCAACATGACATCATATCCTCCACCTATTGATGATCCACCTCCTCCTCCTCCACTACCAAGTGACCTCTCCCCCTATGGCCTCATCTCCTCCTGTCTACCCTATCCTCTCTTTGGTTGTAGCCTTGCCTCTTCCTATCTCCCCTCCTCTTCTACCTCCCTCTCCGTTTGCCTCTATGGCACCTCCCCTTGGATCACAACCTCTTCTCACTTCCTTGAGCCTCTAGCCTCATATCTCCCCACCTCATTGCTTGGGAAATCTCCCCTACCACTATTGGTACTATTTTTACTTGTCTTGGTCTATTAGACTTAGGCACTAAAATCCATCTCTATACTATTGCATAGAGCCAACATCTTCCAGCCCACTAAACTAATCCCAATCTTGAGGATCTAAGTCTATCCATGCATGTAGCAACCCTTCCCTCTATAAAGTTTTCCCAAAAAGAGTCATTGACTCTCTAGTAACCCTCTGATACCAAATGGGCTCCCCTAGTATGACCTATGGCCATCTAAACTATCATAACACCCTATCTAGCTGATACTACTTAGGAATATACTCCCATCACCCAAAAATGAAACAAGGTGAAATGGTATATGGCATTTGTTGCCTCTCTCCTTGTCCCATAGCCCCAGAACTATATACAACCTCCATATGACTACTTATACCTCATCCAGCTACACTCACCAATATTCAACCTCCTCTATATGGTGATAGTGAGAGGATCAACCCAATTGTATACCACATGCTCCTCTAACTAGTTCTCTCTCTACCTGATCAACCTAAAATCTACAATGTGCTCCCATGCCCACACCTATAATAAGGTAGGGAAGCCCATGCTCCTCACTTGTTGATGCCTTATGCCCTAGTATACTATCTGATGAAGATCTCAATATAGCTTGGCAAACATCAGTGAGGCCCAAGCAACATGGAATCTATTATCAATGATCTATATAATTGTCAGCATCAGCACTAGAGTAACTCCTGTACCACCTGTATCTGGGGCAATATACCATAAAACTAGCCTACACACATAAAAATATGTCTGCCACTCCATGACCACCTAATCCAAATGCTCATCTAACACAAACTAGTCCCTCTAGATATGGAATTAGACTTTGGGCCCCACTAGTCATTAAAAAACCACCTCCTCTATGATATCCGATAAGCCATCACTAACATACCCCACACGGGCAGCTAGAAGATCATGTAAACATCCTCTAATGTTGTCATCATTTCATCTATCAGTAGATGAAATGTTTTTCTCTGACTATGCCAATGCTCACATAATGTTGTCACCATATCCATATAGGTTCATATATGTGGTTACCTAGCCAAGTATCCTAGTCCAATAATGTGGACCCTCACCTAGTCCACCAGTGTAAACTACTCCCCAGCATGAAGCACCGCAGCACATTGCTCTCATGACACCAAGGCATCTAGTGACCATTGCATCAAGTAAAGTGACACTCATGTCAATCCTCTATTCCTCTTATCAAATTATCTTCCTATGTTTCACCACCCTTTTTATTCCCACCCACTCAGTGCCTTATTCTATCCATGCATTCCCACAAGTGGGTTGGCATTCCTATGAACCATCTTTCCCCTATTGTTCCCCCTGTTGAATTTTTCAGCAGGATCACTCCTTAACCTTTTCTAATCCTTCCAAAACCATAACCCACTTTCTCACTACCAAAATTTACATGTCATATTCCCAAAACTACAAATCAAAGTGGGAACACGTCCTATCCTTTCCCCTTCCTAGTCAACTTTCCCCCATTCTTGCATTGACTCTTTCCTAAACCACCCTTCCCTACAATACCACATTCCTACTATCAGGAACACATTCTTGCATTCAAGTTTGCTTTCCTATATAAACTACCAAACCAATTCACATTCTCATGATAACTACCATCCAAAATTGCATTCTCATTAGAATGTCTTTTGAGACCCAATTTTAACCCGTCCCCTCAGCCCTTTCCTAAGATTGCAAACCTAGAGATCCATAGAGCAGTCCTGTTGGACCCATTCCTATAGGAACACTCTTTCTAAAATTTGGGATCATTATAAAGTAAAAGGAAAAAATCACAAAGAAAAGTTTTTAGCACCTACCGATTAGTCTAGTGTCCACCATGCCTGTACTTGCCATACCATGTCTGCCTGATGCTCTAGTCATCCCTGCACAACCATCACATCCTCCAAATTATAGCTGAAATAAATAATATGTTATTGTAGGTATGAGAGAAAATAACCCTTTCCAGCCCTCCTAGACACCCTTATAGGCCCCCAATGGTGCCTTATTTCCCTCTATGACCCCTCCAATGACCCCATTTTCCTCAAGCCTTGTTATTTTTGCAATTTCAACACATTTTTAGTCCTTTTACATCCTCTTGTTCACCTTGGCTTTTTTAACCTTTTCAAGAAGTTGCTAAGCCTAATTTTCTCTCTCCACTACCTTCTTGAGGGACATCACATAGTCCATTCTCTCATCTTCTACTCAAGATTGGGGCAACCATGTTGCCTTATAAATCTTCTTCATATTTTTCATATTCAAACTTCTTTGAAATAATGTTTTCCCAACACTATGTAAAAGAGGTGCAAAATGTAGATACCAAAATTTGATTACACCATTAGGTAATATTATTTAGTCATCTCCTAGGCATTGTTGATTAAATACCTTATATTTAATTAATTAATCATCATCCCCTAGTTAATTAATTAATTTAATTAACTATAGTCTAATTGGTGAAATCAAATGATAACCTAAAATCAATTTATCAATTAAATCACTATTCCTCTATTAAATTAAATAAATGAACAAATCTACTTAATTTAATCTCACATCCACATTTTATTAAATAAAAAATTTAATAAATCATCCCAAAACCCTAAACCCTATCATTAGCTGAATCCAACCTATCCACTCATGCTAACCTCACTTAGCCAACTAATTAACCTACCTCATTAAGCCCCAACCCACTTGCCTCCTAATCCCATCCTAAGCTAAGCCTAATCCCCCTCCTAAACATGTGCATAACTTTAAACATGGGCTAAGACTTTCTAACCTAAGCCAAATTCAAAAGTGTCCCCTATCCTCTTACTTTTCTACCCAAGAGCATTAATGGATCTTACATGTCATAAATGCCCTTAAATGCCTCTTACATCCCTCTTTCACACTCCTCCTCCCTAATTATTCCCTTTGAACCCCCACTTTGACCACCCAATTCCCTTGTGACACTTGTCACAAGGCTAGAGCTTTGAAAAATCCCAATCCATGTGCTCCCCCTTCCTTGCATCCTTGCCCTTCCTCACCCTTTCTCCATCCTCACATCTTGACCCTCCATCTCACCACCCCTTAGCCTATAAATTGAGCACTTCCCCTCTCACAAATCATGGACTTTGAATGCAAACTTAGATGCCCCATTAACTACTACAACATAGTCATTTATACCCTTATAATGTTAAAATCCTTCCACACCTCCATTGATAAATCCTTCATCCATCTCCACACTTGATCACCTACCATTTAAAGCTAAGAATATCTAAGCATACATCCCCCACCACTAGATACATCAACATCATCATAGGTTACACTTGAACAACTTGCCATTTTTGGTATGCTTTCCTCCATAGTATCTCCTTTAGTCTTATCATAAAGTTTTCCTTTGTTATTTACTTGTGAATGTTAATTTATTTCTTAATGTTCATATCATACTAGATTTCATAGATCTGCACTTACCTCCAGTGTAACTTTGTATGCTAATAGATTCACAAAGGTCTATATAAACCAACTCCAAGACTTCTTTAGAATGATAGTTCTCACTTTTAAAACTTATCTTTCCCATCTTTCCAATTTGATAGTTCTTGCACATGCCCATATCAGGTTTCTTTAGGCTTGGAATGCCTCTAACCCTTTTCTTATTTCTTATGTTGACCAAGTTATCAAAATTCACATGACACAAATTTTTATGCCATAACCAACTTTCTTGTACTTGATCTATGAAACATGAATTTACAGTTAAATCTAGGTAGAATAGATTATCTTGTGTTTTATTACTAGTCCCAACTAGATTTCTATCTCTATCTAGCAACTTGGCTTTTCTATTCATGAATTCTAACTTGAATCAAATGTTATTCAATTGTGCCACACTAAGAATATTATGCTTCAGTCCTTCAACTCAATAAGTATTATAGCATCTAAGATAATTGGTTAGTTCAATATAACCTTTTCCCTTCACATAACATGGTTCATAATTTCCAAAACTGACACTCCCACTATCATAGTGTTCCAAGTGCTCAAATTTAGATTTCTTACCATTCATATGGTGATAACAACCACTATCAATATTCCATGTATCATTCTTACTAATAGGTGAGATAAGGGCCATCTTATCATTCTCATCATTAGATCCATCTTTAACAACAATTTAAACCATTTCATCTTCTTCGCTACTATCAAAATATTTAGCCATGTAACAAGGTTTCTTACTTTTTTCCTTGTAGCTTTTGAAATCCTTATTTCCTTTCTACTTTTCATGCTTCTTTTATTCTTTCCCTTCTTTCTTTGGACACCTTGCAGTAGTGTGGCCAACTTCTTCATAAGAAAAGCAGATCAAAGGAATTTTCCCTTTGTACTTTTCTTTACCTTTGGGAAATCTTCTTGTAAGCAATGCTTCAATGACTTCAAGATCATCTTCAAAACCATCTTCATCTTCATTGTCAGACTTCTTGGTTTTAGACTTTGTATCTTTCTTCTTGAGTGATAGCTTGTCTTGTAATGCAAACTCAAGGTTACTGGAGTTAGGAACCTAATTATCAAAATTATCTAACTCAAATGTTGTCAACCTTCCCACTACTGCATCCAAGGTTATATCATTATTAGGATCACATATCATTTCTTGAGTATATGATACTCTAATTGAATAAATAGGAAGAAGGGTTTTGAGTACCTTTCTTACCATTGTTACATCATCAATTTTCCCACCTAAGGCTCTAATTACACACACGTTGGCTTTGACTCCTTCACCATAATGTACAATGTTTTCATCTTCATTTAATGAAATTGACTTTAGATACTTTCTTCCTTAGCTCTCCTTTCATTGTCATCTCCTCCATGGATAAATTTTAGCTTGATCCACATTTCATAAGTAGTAGTACAATCTTTGACTTCATTAAATTCAACATAATTGAGAGTGGAAGCAACGTCAATCATCATAATATTATGATTCTTCTTTTCTATAATTTCTTCCACAATAATAGTTCTATTAGGTGCCAAATACTTGGTGTCCATATATTTTAGGCCCAAGTATCAATTTTTTTTCCAAATGCAACTTTAGGAGGTCCTACCATGCTTGGAAGTTATCTATGTCTAGTTTAGGAATCTCCCTTCTATAAGATATCTTGATTTTTAGCCTAGGTCCTTGAAACATTCTTTGCAAGCACCAAAAGATCTGACACCAATCATTGGAAATGTAAGAGGAGTAACTAAGAGGGGAGAGTGAATTAGTTACCACAAAAAAGAATCCTAGTCCCTTAAGATGTTAGTAAGAACCAAAATCTACTAAAACTGAAATATTGTTGTAACTCAATTAGCACTGAAACACTCGGTTAAAACTAAGAATTGTTATCACTTAGAAAAAACTAAAATAATTGATTCTTAAGATGTTTAGTGTGATTAACCTTAATTAACTTAGTCACAAAATCATATATAAAATAACATGAACACAAGAGACACTAAGATTTAACATGGAAACCCAATTTAGGAAAAACCACCAATTGCAACTAGTTATTATTTTTCAATCTTCTAAAGTAAGCCTTATTAGGAGCCTATTGGAAATATGACCAATCAATCAGATAAGGTGAGATATATGGTTGTGATTTATGGAAGCATATTTTTTTTACAGATTAGTCATGATTATTTGTGAAGAAAAATTGTCTACATATTAGACAGTTTTACAACAACATGACAGAATTGATGATAGTGGAATATTCCCTTATGTAGTTAACTAGAGATCCATGATATCATGCTGATGATGTATACTAGTGCCCATGTCCGTACAACCAACCAAATTCAAGTTATAAAGGAAATAGTGATGCAATGATGATATAGTACAGAATAGAGCATGTCAATAGAATGTGTTAAACAACTTGAATAATTGTTTTATTATTAATTCTTGATGAGATGACTCTAAGAAAGATATGTGAGCCAACTAAGGAAGAATTTACCAATATGTTTGGTATAAGTAAAGAAGTTCATTTGTGAAGTTAGTGTGCAATGTGATGTTGTGAAATACATGGATAACCAGTAATTGTGAAGTAATGAAAATGTTGTGAAATATAAGTGACAAGTGAATGTGATGTTATGATTTATGATCAAAGCAAGTTTATGCAAGATATGATGCAGATTAGTATGTGCACGGTCACCCTTTTTATGAAGACTTGACAATTAGAAGATTTGTGAAGTATAAAAAATGATTTAGTATTGTATGTATACTTATTCTTTTGAAGAACTTATTGTATAATTGCATGTTGGGGCAGTGGGCTCTTCTTGCACACATTTGTATATGATCTACCAACTCCTAATAGGGTTGAGGCTTCTAACAAGGCCTAGTCTCCTAACAAAGACTCAAGACACTATACATTCTTCATAGACTCCTAATAGAGTCAATATCCTTAACCAGATTCTTTGTATAGTGAATCATCTTGTGGTTTCTATCCCCACCAAGGCTTTCCCTTGGCCAGGGTTTCCCTAGTTAAAAAAATATGGTGTTATGAGTTCTCTTCTTATATGGTTCTTTATTTTGTTCAACACTATTGGTTCTCTTTCTTATGCATGTGAAAATTAATTAATAAAATTTAGTTGTGGGTAAAAATATTGAAAATACTAATTCACCCCACCTTCGTAGTATTATCTATTTCTAACAATTGGTATCCGAGCCTACTTTTTTAGAAGAGGCTTAATAGCTTGAATAAGATCCCTATGGATATGGAACAATTGAAGAAGAATCTTGAAGAACACTTGAATATATTGATGCCCTTACTAATGAAAGAGATGGCCTTAAAGATAGATACAAAGATGAAAAAGCTTACATTGGTGAATTAAAAGACAAGATAGATGACCTAAAAAAAAAAGACCTAGTGAGAAAACTAGTGATGATGATATTGAAGATTTAAAGAAAGAAAATGAGATACTAAAACATGATTTAAAGAGAGTTGATCTCAAGCTAATTCCTAAGAAAAATGGAGGAAAGAATGACTCTAAAATAAAAGTTGAAAATGTAGATCTAAGATCCCAGTTAAGCGAGGTAACATCTAAATTGGAATGTATCAAGTTAGAGCATGTAGAATTAGAAAAATACAACACTATTGTGAAAGGTGATTTGGTACAAACCAAAAAACTTGAGAAATTATATACCAGTAGTGGAAAGATGAAGAATAGACATCTGTACAAAGACCTAGTTATGACAAGACTAGACTTGGATTCTTTCTTGGACAATCCACCAAGAAATCTATTGAGAAAAAAGAACCTGATACTCCTGAAGTCAAGAAGGACCTAATAAAAATAGATGATACATCTAAAGACAAAGAGAATGTTACTCACTCTAAGAAAGATAAAGAATCTAATCAAGATGAGGTCAATAAAAGAAAGGAATCCCATGCTTGGTGTGATGAACTTGAACACATTGAAGACAATTGCAAAGGTAAGTCTTTCAAACCTATTTCAAAATTTTATTGTCATAATTGTCATGGATATGGACATTATGTAGTAGATTGTAAGAAACCTAAATTTGATAGTAATAATGCAAATAGTAGAATGTTTAGGAACACTAACCTTGCATGAAATAGAAGAAAATATCACAACAATGAAAGTGGAGAAACAAGACAAATTGTTTGTTACAGATGCAACAATCTTGGACACATTGCAAGGAATTGCAAAGCACCTGATGACCAGCAAAATGAACAAAGAAGGAATGTACCTATATGCAAATTATTCAATAAGTTTGGACACACAACAAAGTTTTGTAGAATGGATAGAAGAAACCTAAATAGGAACCAAAATTATAGAAGGAAAAATAGAAGAAATGATGAAAGTTTAAAGAAAGAAATAAAGGAGTAGACATAAGAGTTAAAGGAATCATTTTTAAAGGCAAAGGAACTAGAAAGTTCTCATACAATTCTAGAAGATGTACCTAACAAGAAAATAAATTCACTTATTGTTTGTGACTCCTCCTACCAAAATTAAACACTCTCATTGGAATAGAGCATCAGTTATTGTTAACTGATGTTAGAGAGAATATTATAGGTTGTGCAGTTGATAATATATGCTAGACCTTGAGAGAAGTCTATAGTGAAGTGCACATTGTTTGATATAGTTTGGATAAGGTTATATAAGAATAAAAACCTCTCTATTGTGTAGAGATAGTATACTAAACTAGTGGCAGATATGCATTTAATTGAAGTATAGATTGCGAAAGATTTAAAGGATGCAAATTGATTTGCAAACATCATTTGTTTGTGCAAAATCTAAGTGTGAGATCAAAACAAGATTTGAAGAATTAAAGAGGTCTACAAACATGAAAATTCACTAGAAACCCTAATATGTGAAGTTAGGTTTTTTTGGAATTTGTTAAGCATAATTTTTTAGTAATGGCAAGACAAGAAGTTTTTAATATGAGAAATAGACCTAGATACAATTTCAAGAAACACCCATTTATTTATTTTCTTGATGACCCTATTGGAGAATTTTCACAAGTTCCAAAAAATGTTCGTCATGTCAAGGATATAAGAGGTTATATTCATTGAAAAATTGTAAGCATAGGTGATACAAAAATTCATAAAGAGTTGGAGAGAATGTTCAAAAATGATTTGTCACTAAAACCAGAACATGGACATCTAGAGCAACTTAACCTAGTTAAGCATATGTTCTACATGGACTTCAACAATCATGAATGGACAAGAATAATTCTAAGTAGAGTACATGATGATCTTCTATGTTTAGGAGATTCTATCATATGTACTGATAATAACCTAATTCACAAGGCCACAAGTTTAAACAATGAAGGAAGCAATTTAGTGAACATCAAGAATGTGTGCAAGATAGTTAAGACAACTCTCAAAACATGTTTTGATAGAAGAAATATGAAGGTAAAAAACATTCAGGATGATAGAGTAAGACTAATTTACAAAATTTTGGGATACGAATTCAATCATGGATCTAGGATAGATTCAATACTTGCAGGATTTCTTCATGCAACTTACCTGGCAGTAAAAGGCAGAGATGTTAATCTATGTGACATTATCCGAACATAATTTTTAGATAATAAATCAAGAATCAAGAATTCTAGGAGCATATTTTCCTTGTATCATAAATTGGGATGAAAGTGAGTGTGCAATGCAAACAATCATGCATGCATATAGTGCTAGACCTGAAATAGTTAGAGATAATGATATTGACAGTATAAGGGAATCTTTCCAAGATGAAATGAAGCAAAGGTATAGGATACCTCCTATGCTAGTGGAGAAATATAAGGATGAACTATGTTTCATGGTTGAAATAGGTTTCACTTGTATGGAGGTTGTAGTTCCTCGAGTTAAGTTTATTGAACCTATGGGTTACGAGATGAGTGAGGAATTAATTGAAGGATATGCATAGATAATCCTACACTTAGAAGTTGATTCTAAATGTCCTAGATGGGGGACATATATTGAAAATATGAGAGAAGTTAAGACAAGTCAAATAATAAAGGACTCAAAGAATAAGGTGGAAAAAGTGATTGATTCTATTTTGAAGGAATCAAGTATGAATAGAAAGGAAATTGATGAGGTGAAAGGGATAGCCATGGAAATGAAGGCTAGTGGTCAATCTGAGCTATTAACCCCTACACCCATTGCAATGGTTGGACTACTAAAGAGGTCATAGTTGCCTATACAAGTGTACAAGCACCTACTATACCATATGCAACTATTGTGCAATAGCAACCTCCAAAGAATCCAATGAAGAATGAGGAAGCACCAACACCTAGGAAATCTAAAAGGCTTGAAAAGACCAAAATCCCTCCCATGAAGAGAGTCAAGTAGAGCACAAGTGGTCCAAGTAAGAAGAGAAGAACCTTCTAGATTAGTTCTTCTAAATCTAAAGAAGAAATTGGTGATAGACTAGTAGAGCTAGCTGATCAGGAAGCAAAGACCTCAATTGGATGAAAGGCATGGAAACCCATGATAGAGAATCTCAACATGCAAATTATTAATGATAATAATTTTGTGCAATTAAAAAAATACTATGATTTGTACAATAATATAGACAGAAGATAGCTAGAGAATGTTGTAGTTAGGAATATGATTCTTTAAGATAAAAGGTTTGATAGTATAAGAAGTCAGATACTTGAAAACTTGTACAATAGACTAAGGAATAGAAAAAGTAGAGTTATAGAGGAAGACAAGAAAATAAGAATTAATATGGCGAAAAAGTTATGTAGTATAAATAATGAAGAAGAGTTGACATAAATTCTGAAAGGAATAACACCACTATTAAGGAATAAAAAGAGATCCATTCTCCTCATGGGAGGAAATTATGAAGAAGTAAATCAAGAAACTCAAAAGGCTATAGTCACATACATGTCTATTATGCCAAAGAAGAGTGTGCAGCCAGAAAAGGCAACCCCTATGTTAGAAAAGAGTGTGTAGCTAGAGAAGGCAAGCCCTATAAAGTCTGAGGAGTGTGTGTAGATAGAGGAAGCAAGTCCTACTATAGGTAGTCCACCTCACAGTTTTGAGCAACCAACTAGAACACCAATTTCCATTGATTCACCACATATCACCATTCGTAGTGATTCTATTCAAGTAGATAACACCAATGTGATAGTTGATAGAACTGAGGATCGATTAAAAGATATATTGTGGATTATAGTAGCTCATTTGATGAAGAAGAAGATCAGGAGCCAAAGGAAGAAGATGCAACTTTTGCTAAGAAAATTGAATCTAGCATTGAAGTAGCCACTTCAAATGTGCCCTTATCAATTATAGCAATAACACCCTCTACACCACCTACTCAAGTAGTTGTGGTCACAATAGCAGTAGTTCAATTAGATGAAGAAGATGAAGCACAAAATCTCATATCTTCCTTAAGTAAATTTCTTGAGAAGAAGAAATTAGTCAAGTCTATTGAAAATACTTTGACTTTAGTTTTGGACAAAATGGAAAAGACAGTAAGCCCTATTGACACACCTACAAATATTTAATAGCTCATAGCAATTTTGTGTAAAACTTTTGATGATGGGTTCACAACACTTACTAATGTGGCTACAATTCAAGTGTAGATGAAGCATGTTGGTAAAATCCTTAATACCATGTGTACAAATATAAGGAATGATATAGAAACTTTGAATGTATGCATTAAACCATTAAGACAAAGTATAGAAGAAGTAAAATAGGCTTATGCTAAGTGCAACTTGGCATACATCTATCTTCAAAGTTTTGATAATCAAATCAAAGAAAAGGTAACTAAGCTTTAGATGCTCACTGATAACTTTTTGAAATAGAATCAGAAGTTAGATACTATTGAACATACAATGTAGATACTTCATGACAACATAAGGGAAACTTAAGCTAAGAAAGAGAAATTTCTGAAGAGATTCACTCTTTTGAGAGATCATTTATCCCCATAGGTAACATTGCTAGAAAATTAGTTGGAGGAATGCTTGGCAACAAAGTCCTCATATAAAAAATTCATTACTATAGATTTCAACGCAACAGAGTTAGCCACATATGCCTTATCTGCACTAATCATTGCATCTGATGCACTGAAAGAAAGTTGGAAGAAACACCTTGCATAGTTGAAGACTAAGTTCAGTGATAGTTTTTCCAAGTTTTGATGCAACTACTAGATTTTGACAGATTTTCCTTTTTTTTTGGCACCTTTTTCATTGATGTCAAAGAGGGAGAAACATGGAAAATTGTGATTGTAAGGGGGAGAAATAACGAAAAGTGCAATTGATAGTTATTTTTCGAGTATAGTAGTAAGCTTTACTTCAAGCTAACTTTGTAATTGGAGTTATAAGGGATGTAATCCTTTCAAAACATGAGTACAATGTTTTTATTGTGTTATGGTTATTTATTTTTATTGGTATGATAGCATGTTTGGGACTTAGCCAATTTCCCCAAAATGTTGCCATCAATGCCAAAGGGGGAGATTGTTGGTAATATGACCAATCAATTAGATAAGGTAAGCTATATAGTTTTCATTTATGGCAACATATTTGTTTTGCAGATTAGTCATGATTATTCATGAAGGAAAATTGTCTAAGTATTAGACAATGTTACAACAGCATGCCAAATTGATCATAGAAAAATATTCCCTTGGAATATTCCCATGTGCAATTAACAAAGATGCATGATGTCATACTAATGATGTATACCAGTGTGCATGTCTATACAACCAACCAAGTTCAAGTTATGAAGGAAATAGTGATGTAGTGATCATCTAGTGTAGAATAGAGCATGTCAGTAGAATGTGTTAAATGACTTGAATAATTATTTTATTTTTAATTATTGATGAGACAACTCTAAGAATGATATGTGAGCTGACTAAGGAAGAATTAATCAATATGTTGTCCATGCCACAAAACTCATGATGTTGTCCATATTGCAAACTTTTTTTTCAAAGAGGTGGTAAGACTACATGGTCTTCCAAGGAGTATAGTTTCTGACAGAGATCCTAAATTTGTGGGGTATTTCTAGAGGACATTGTGGAAAAAGTTTAGAACTCACTTGAAATTCAGTTCCATGGATCACCCACAAAATGATGGCCAAACAGAAGTCTGGGCAATTTTCTGAGATGTTTAGTTGGGGATAAGCCAAAGGGATGGGATTTGATTCTACCATAGGCAGAGTTTGCTTATAATAACTCTATAAATAGGAGTACTGGAAAATCACCATTCCAAATTATATATGGGAGTAGCCCAAGGACTACACCAGAGCTGAGGAAGATAGAACAAGGGGAGAGGACAAGTGCTAAAGTTGAGGAATTTGCTGAACATATCAAGCATCTACATGAGGAGGTTCAAGCACACATTACCAAGATTAATCAAGAGTATAAAGCTAGGGCTGATCAGAGAAGACATAAAGAATTCAAAGTAGGAGATTTAGTCATGGTGCACTTACAAAAAAAAAGATTTCCATCCGGTACTTACAACAAGCTGAAAATGAAGAAATTTGGCCCCTACAAAATTTTGAAGAAACATGACTCAGGAAATGCATATGAGGTGGAGCTGCCAGATGGTATTCACATTTCTCCCATCTTCAACATTGTAGATTTAATAGAGTATCATGATGATGGTGCAGATGAGGAGCTGGTGTTAGAGCCATGTCCAATTCTTGCTTCTAAGAAGGAGGAGATAGAAGACATTCTAGATCATCATGTAGGTAGGAGTACCAAAAATAGGTAGTATGAAGAGTATTTGGTCAAATGGAAAGGACGATTGATCGAGGACTCAACTTGGATTTCAACAGCCGAGGTTTTCCATTTGGGATTTCCTCTACCATTCATAAAGTGACAGGGTCACTTTTCAATCTACCCTAGGTGTCTGATGTAGGAGCATCTAGAGGTATAAGGGCAATCCTGTGTCACCCAAAAAAAATGTAATTAGACTTAGTTTTTGTTTCATGTGTTTTCATTTTTGGATACCCTTTTGGGCCAAATAAAGGTTCCAACTCTCACAGTTCCACTATTAGTGTGTTAGAAAATCTTGAAAAAATAGGAGCTTGCAATTTGGCCATCATTTTGGTGACCTAGAAGGTGTGAATTGGTCAGATGAATGTAATTGTGATTTAGAGCATTCCAAAAAAAGAATCAGGTCAAAAGGCCCCACGGTTTGAAATTTATTGCAATTTTTTGAGTTTTGGAGACCTCCTAAGATTGCTTCAAAGTCAAGTTAGGGGAATTAAATGACCTCAAAAAGGGTCAAAAAATGGGGGACAAGTGAAGCTTGTCCATAGGTCTATAGAGTGCTTTGAGAGCTTTTCGAAAATGTAAACGGTTCATCAATCAGAGCTACGGTTCAAAAGTTATGCCTCCTAGAAGTTCGGTTACCGTTTTTGGATTCTTCTAGATTTGCACCGACTTCCAATGTAGCTTTTGGAACCTTCTATTTTGTCGGTGGATGCCTACTAGCACTTTCTAGAATGTACTCCTAGTCCTTAACCCTCTGGGGTCTATTTAAAGAGATTTTTGGCATTGTAAAAGGCAGTTCGGAGTGGACTTTGAGAGGAGGTACTAAAAGGAGAAATTTTCTCCAGATTTATGCTATTGTAAGCCCTTAGGGTATGTTTTGAAGTTTATTTTCTCTGTACTATTTGTACTAGTTTATTTTCTTGGTTAATACAATTTCCCTTTTCTGTTGTGTCCATTCTGTTCTTGGGTTGTGTCCCCATCAAGTGGTATCAGAGCTGGTTTTCCTGAGTGTGTAGACAGAACGCCGACTGTGAGGCAGTTTGCACCAGGACTGTGTGGTTGTGGGTTTGATTTAAGAAGATGTATCCACAAAGAGAGTGTGGTGGAAGGGCCAGAGCTATTAATCCTGAGGAGGTTAGAGCCCTCCAAAGGCAAGTGCAGACATTGCAAGAGGAGCTTCGTAGAGGAGAAAATGGTGCCGCAGGTGACAACAGTGAGGATGACAATGAAGAAGAAGTAATGGGACCAGAAGAGGAATTTGATGGGGAAGTTCTAAATCATGCAGAGGAAAGGCTTTTTAGGGCCATTACTAAGTTTGGGAAAAGACCCACAATTGAAGTGGGTGTATTTCCAGGAAATCTGAAACCAGATGAGTTGATCGATTGGATCAATGAACTAGAAAAATACTTTGAGTATGAGGATATTAGGGACCCAGATAGGGTTAAGTTTGCAAAGGCAAAACTGAAAGGCCATGCCAAAATTTGGTGGCAAGAGGTTCAACTGGAAAGAAATAGAAGAGGAAAGGAGAAGATCACAAGATGGGAGCGCATGGTGGACAAATTGAAGAAGCAATTCATTCCTATGGAGTATGAGCTTGATTTGTTTAAGAAGATGCATGGGTTGAAGCAAGGAGGAAGATTCGTCCAAGAATATATAGAGGAATTTTATCGACTCTTGATTAGAGCGGGACATGCAGAAGCAAATAAGGAGAAGGTTGCTCGTTATATCAATGGGTTGCGACCTAGCATCCAGGAGGAATTAAGTCTGGTAAGAATGACCAGCGTTGAAGAGGCATACCAGTTTTCCCTACAAGTTGAAGCAAAGCTGAATAAAAGGTTTGAAGGAAGAAAAAGAGGGCGCGTTCAAGGAGGAAGGGGAAGTGGTAGATCATCTGGAGGCCACAATGAAACCCAAAAGAAAAATGAAGATGTGGGTGCTAGCAGGAACCAGAGGAATGAGGGTTTCAACTGTTCCCATGATCAAGACTTTGGAAATCAGAGAGGAAGAGGTAGAGGATGTGGACAAGGAAGAGGAGGCTTCTGTGGTACCTATTTCCATTGTAATAAAGAAGGTCATCATGCCTTTGAATTCCCTTAACGACAAGGAAGGACAGATAGGAGAGCTGAGGGCCAAGCTAGGGTTTCTCATGTGGATGAGGATGCACAATCATCACATTCAGAGGATGCAGAAAGAGGAGAGACCTTGGTAAATGAAAGAGTCCTACTAAGTGGTGAGATTGAACCAGGACAATGGAGGAGTTTGTTTCGTACCAAATGCAAGTGTGAGGATGAATGTTGTGACGTGATCATTGATGGTGGTAGCACTGATAACCTGGTATCAGAAGAGATGGTCTCTAAGCTGAAGCTCAAGAGGGAGAAACATCCCCAGCCCTATCGGATTGCTTGGGTAAAAGATGATCATAAGGTCCTGATAAGTGAACAATGTTTAGTGAAATTCAAAATTGGGAGTTACCATGATGAAGTTCTCTGTGATTTTATTTTGATGGATGTTTGCCATCTATTATTGGGTAGACCATGGCAGTTTGATAGACATGCAGTGCATGATGGACATGCAAACACATACTCTCTGACAAAGGATGGAGTTCGCCACAAATTGAAGCCCATGCAAAAGGAAGGTGAAAAGGTATGTAGCAGTGCTAGGATTTCTCTTGTTGATGGAAGGAAGTTTTTAGATGGCATGAAACATTAGCATATGTGCTATGCTTTGATTCCTAGGAAAGATAAAGAAGGTAGTAGTGAAATACCAGTTGAAGTTTTAGATTTACTAGGGGAGTTTGGAGATATTATCTCTGATAATGTTCCAGATGGATTGCCACTAGTAAGGAAAATCAGTCATCAGATAGATCTGATTCTAGGAGCTAGTTTTCCTAACAAGGCTGCTCACAAGATGACTCCTACTGAAACAGAGGAGCTAAATAGACAGGTTCAGGAGTTGTTGAGGAAGGGCTTGATTCGAGAGAGCTTGAGTCCATGTGTAGTACCTACAGTAATTTGCACCAAAGAAGGATGGAGAGTGGAGGATGTGTACAGATTCTTGAGCTATAAATAGGATCACCATCAAGTACCAATTTCCTTTGCCAAGGATGGATGATATTATGGACTGCTTGAGTGGAGCTTAGTACTTCACAAAGATAGATCTGAAGAGTAGTTATCATCAGATACGGATTCGAGAAGGAGATGAGTGGAAAATAGCCTTCAAGACCAAGGAGGGTCTTTATGAGTGGTTAGTCATGCCCTTTGGATTGACGAATGCCCCAAGCACCTTCATGCGGCTCATGAATGAGGTACTTAAGAAGTTCTTGGGAAAATTTGTTATTGTCTATTTGGATGATATTTTAATTTTCAGCAAGATTTTGGAAGAACATTTACTACATATTCGTAGTGTCCTTGAAAGGCTAAGGGAAGAGAAACTGTTAATTAATCTAAAGAAGTGTAACTTTGCAAAAAGGGAGTTAGTCTATTTGGGGTTTGTTATATCACCTGAAGGTCTCAAAATGGATCCAGAGAAGGTAAAAGCCATCTTGGAATGGCCTACTCCAAGGTCTGCTACTGAGGTAAGATCATTTCATGGACTGGTTAGTTTTTACAAGAAGTTTATTAGGAATTTCAGTGGCATATGTGCACCCCTAACTGATACAATAAGAGGGGATAGAAAAGAGTTCAAATGGACTGCAGCAGCTGTGAGAAGTTTTGAATTGCTGAAGAAGAAGGTAATAGAACAACCTGTGTTGGCACTTCCAAATTTTAGAAAAGTGTTCTAGGTGGATTGTGATGCTAGTGGCAGCACTATTGGGGCTGTATTAAGCCAAGAAGGTAAGCCTATTGCATATTTTAGTGAAAAATTGAATGATGCAAAGAAGAAGTATTCTGTTTATGATCAAGAATTCTACGCAATAGTTCAGGCCTTAAAGAAATGGAAGCATTATTTATTGCCAAAGGAATTTGTTTTGTATACTGATCATCAGGCATTATAGTACCTAAATAGCCAAGGTAAATTGAATCAGAGGCATATGAAGTGGGTAGAATTCTTGCAGAGCTATACATTTGTGTTGAAGCATAGAAGTGGAAAATCTAACAGGGTTGCAGATGCACTAAGTAGGAGATAGTTGTTGCTTACAGTAATGTAGGTTGAAGTAGTTGGGTTTGATGAACTCAAGAATTTGTACCCTGAGGATCCTGATTTTGCTGAAGCATGGAAATCTTGTAAAGAACCTGTTGCTATAGATAGAATCAAGTGGTTAGACTATTTGATTCAGGATGGTATGTTGTTCAAAAGTAGTCAATTGTGTATTCCAAAGAGTTCCATGAGGGAAAATTTGATTAAGTAGAAACACAGTGGAGGGATGGCAAGACATTTTGGTCGAGATGAGACCATTTCCATTCTTAGAGAACATTATTTTTGGCCTCAAATTTCACAGGATGTGAAGAAGTTTGTACAGAGTTGCCAAGTTTGTCAAGTTGCCAAGGGGTTTAGTCACAATACTGGCCTATATCAGCCATTGCCTATTCCATCAAGGCCATGGGAGGACATAAGTATGGATTTTGTTCTTGGATTACCAAGGACACAAAGGGGTAATGACTCAGTATTTGTGGTGGTTGATAGGTTCTCCAAAATGGCACATTTCATTCCATGCCACAAAACTCATGATGTTGTCCATATTGCAAACTTTTTTTTCAAAGAGGTGGTAAGACTACATGGTCTTCCAAGGAGTATAGTTTCTGACAGAGATACTAAATTTTTGGGGTATTTGTAGAGGAAATTGTGGAAAAAGTTTAGAACTCACTTGAAATTCAGTTCCACGGATCACCCACAAAATGATGGCCAAACAAAAGTCTGGGCAATTTGCTGAGATGTTTAGTTGGGGATAAGCCAAATGGATGGGATTTGATTCTACCACAGGCTGAGTTTGCTTATAATAACTCTATAAATAGGAGTACTGGAAAATCACCATTCCAAATTATATATGGGAGTAGCCCAAGGACTGCACTAGAGCTGAGGAAGATAGAACAAGGGGAGAGGACAAGTGCTGAAGCTAAGGAATTTGCTGAACATATCAAGCATCTACATGAGGAGGTTCAAGCACACATTACCAAGATGAATCAAGAGTATAAAGCTAGGGCTAATCAGAGGAGAAGACATAAAGAATTCAAAGTAGGAGATTTAGTCATGGTGCACTTACGAAAAAAAAGATTTCCATCCGGTACTTACAACAAGCTGAAAATGAAGAAATTTGGCCCCTGCAAAATTTTGAAGAAACATGACTCAGGAAATGCATATGAGGTGGAGCTTCCAGATGGTATTCACATTTCTCCCATCTTCAACATTGTAGATTTAATAGAGTATCATGATGATGGTGCAGATGAGGAGCTGGTGTTAGAGCCATGTCCAATTCTTGCTTCTAAGAAGGAGGAGATAGAAGACATTCTAGATCATCATGTAGGTAGGAGTACCAAAAACAGGCAGTATGAAGAGTATTTGGTCAAATGGAAAGGACGATCGATCGAGGACTCAACTTGGATTTCAGCAGCTGAGGTTTCCCATTTGGGATTTCCTCTACCATTCATAAAGTGACAGGGTCACTTTTCAATCTACCCTAGGTGTCTGATGCAGGAGCATCCAGAGGTATAAGGGCAATCCTGTGTCACCCAAAAAAAAATGTACTTAGACTTAGTTTCTATTTCATGTGTTTTCATTTTTGGATACCCTTTTGGGCCAAATAAAGGTTCCAACTCTCACAATTCCACTATCAGTGTGTTAGAAAATCTTGAAAAAATAGGAGCTTGCAATTTGGCCATCATTTTGGTGACCTAGAAGGTGTGAATTGGCCAGATGAATGTAATTGTGATTTAGAGCATTCCAAAATAAGAATCAGGTCAAAAGGCCCACGGTTTGAAAGTTATTGCAGTTTTTCAAATTTTGGAGACCTCCTAAGAATGCTTCAAATTCAAGTTAGGGGCATTAAATAACCTCAAAAAGGGTCAAAAAATGGGAGACAAGCAAAGCTTGTCCATAGGGCTATAGAGCGCTTCGAGAGCTTTTTGAAAATGTAAACAGTTCGTCAATCGGAGCTACGATTCAAAAGTTATGCCTCTCAGAAGGTCGATTACCGTTTTTGGATTCCTCTAGATTTGCACCGACTTCCAATGCAGCTACTGGAACCTTCTATTTTGTCAGTGGATGCCTACTAGCACTTTCTAGAATGTACTCCTAGTCCTTAACCCTCTAGGGTCTATTTAAAGAGATTTCTGGCATTGTAAAAGGCAGTTTGAAGTGGAGTTTGAGAGGAGGTACTAAAAGGAGAAATTTTGTCTAGATTTATGCTATTGTAAGCCCTTAGGGCATGTTTTGAAGTTTATTTTCTTTGTAATGTTTGTACTAGTTTATTTTCTCAATTAATACAATTTCCCTTTTCTATTGTGTCCATTCTGTTCTTGGGTTGTGTCCCCATCATAGAGGATTTGGAAAATAGCTATTAAGATAACTCTGTTAGGATACTTGATTCAGTGCTACAATTATTAGAGAATAACAATGATATGACTTGATTGTTGATGCAATTGTATTTGTTGATTTTAGATATTTCTTATAGCTTGAATACTTGATCCTTCTTGATCAAAATGTTCTCTGCATCTTAGTTAACTTGGACACTCTAGTATCCTTCCACTTTGCTTCTTTGATTTATCTTTTCATTCCCATGCTTGTTCTCCAATTCAATCCTAAAATTGACCTTATATTTATATGTTTTACCTTGTCAAGTTGGCTTGAATACAATTTCAAACAAATGAAATTCATCCCATGAGTTGAATAGAACTGACCAATAAAACTATCAGATCAAATAAATCATTACAAGAAAATCCATCATTAGTTGACCCAACTCGGTCAACACTAACTTAGAAATGACTTTCCTTTAGAATTCCTTAGGTAACCAAGTGATCTTGGTTAACACTTGTTCCATGCCAACTTTTCTTTGGTGATCAAGTGAGCTCGGTAGACACTGTCTTCCTACAAACTCCCTTTGGTAACTAAGTGATCTCAATTAACACCAGCTCTAAATTTGGGTAATACTAAAACACTCGACATACATTGCAGCTTCCTTTGACTCCTGAGTGAGCTTGACATACACTGATTGGTTGGTATGTACTTGACATTTGTGTAACATCAAAGATAACATATAATTGAATTATTGTATCCAACACACTCTAATACTAATTATTGATTGATGGAGGAATAAACAAGGTAAACTAGATACTGAGGGGGAGGATGGGGGGGGGAGGGGGGGTGAATCAAAATGTAGAATTTCTTTACTTTTCTTAGATTCATCCACATCTAAAAATAATTTGTGCATGTAACTTAGTAATGTAAAACTATTGTAACATATAATTTTGATCGATCACATGCATTAAAGTAAAAATACATAACACAATATATGTTACCCAAAAACCCTCCAAGGTGAAGGTAAAACTTGTGGTAGGGATAACACCCACAAATCTTCACTACTATAGTAATAAAGTTAACCAATTAACATTACAATGTTTGACCATAAAATATAATCTACCCTATTAAAGGCTTAAGAGACCACTAGGTCTCACGTTGCTAGAGGATTTAACAGTTACAATAAAGTAAAGAATCTATTAGGATATTTACAAAGATCTAATAAGACCACTCTATTAAGATATTTTTCCTGATTCAAGTTTATTAAAACTGATTCAATACCCGACTCTCAATTTTCTCTGTAAGAAAATTTCAAGTCTTCTCCTTGCTAACTGATCCTCTTCTTTGATCTAATATGTATCTTTCCCTTTCATGTTAGGGAAATGAATAGGTCACTTAGTCTGTTAGATGATAATAGGACCCTTCAATGACTTTTAATATGATCTTGACCCTTTTCTATCAATAGCTTCATGTTCACACATAAACTCTTTTCATCTCCTTCTCTCTTGGGATGTATATGATCTAGGTTAAGATCATCACTATATAAAGAGTTTTGTGAAGAGTTTTCTAGATGACTCTATGTTTTTCCTCTTCATCCTGATCATCAAACACAAAACGTGGGGATATGTGGTCCACAATAAGTAAATGTTCTGTAACAACCTTTGAAATTATTAAATGTTCTACAAGAATCTCTTCAAAAATTAAATATCACTTCCAAGTTAGCCTGGCAATCATTTTCCCTAAAATTCTATTCCATTCTTGACTTTCTTGTAAACTTTGTGTAACTTGGCCTTTTTTGTTTCCTAATGCTTGACATTGTTGTTGTTCGATACATACTAAGTAACTCAACACTTGTATTCTCAAAAAATTTCTCATTCACTGATGACTTTCTTGGTCACTAATGAGACTAGCTTGTGAAAAAAAATACTCTATGACTCAAAAACTTACTTGGCTCTTTCAAATCTAGGTATTTACTTATGTACATGATTCGGCCTATATAGAGTAGCTCGATCATAGTGATGATTTTCCAACTCTACCTTGTAAATGACTAAATGGTTGACAATAATAGACAACAATGGTTAGGGATACTAGTAGTAAACTTTGTGTTGGAGTAGAGAAAAGGTATTATATGCAAAGTTTTCCAATCCACCAAGGATAAATTAGATATTGAAGATATTGGCACTATCAAGAAGGTTATTGTATATACACATTTTGTGTATAAAATATATCATTGTATATGCATGTTTGAGTAGTGAGCTAACTTGCTACTTTTGTAATTGTAATACCAAATCCTAACATGGTTGAGGCTTCTAAAAAGGCATATTCCTCTAACAAGGATAGAAACACTATAAAGATGTACTCGACTCCTAACAAGGTCAATATCTTTCATGAGATACTATTGATTAGTGGATGATATTATGGGTACTATCCCCACTGGGGTTTTCCCTTGTCTAAAGTTTCCCTAGTCAAAAAATAATAATTTTCCTTGTGTTTTTTTAATGTTTACTTTTTATATTAATCTTAGACACATACTTAAAGATTGTTAAAGATATCCATAATTGGGCAAAATTTTGTGAAGTATTGATTCACCCACCTCCCTGCCCCCTAAATATTTCACATTTCTAACAATTTTTATCAAAGCATAGTTACTCAAAGAAGGCCTAAAAACTTGAGTAAGATATCTATGGATATGGATCAATTACAAAATAACTTGGAGGAAGCTCTAGAGGAAATTGATGTAATCAAAGATGAAATAGACAACATGAAAATCAAACTTAAAGGTGCACAATATTTCATTCAAAAGTTTAAAGAGAAGATTAAATCTAATAAATCCAAAAAGAATGATTCAAATGATCAAATCAAAGATAGTGATGTGATTTCTATGCTAAAGAAGGAAAATGAGCTTCTAAAGAATGAGCTTGAGATCACAAATCTTAAAATGAGTTTGATTAAAGATGACAAGAAAATTCAACAAGATTTGGGATCTTAGAATGCAGATCTAAGATCCAAACATAACAAGGTGAGATATGAACTTGAATTTATAAAGCTAAAAGTTGCAGAACTTGAGAAGTAAAACAAAAATTTGAAATTGAAGCCTACAAAAATAAAGAAACATCTTGAGGAGTTGTATTCCAACACTAAAAATCTTGATGAGAAGATCATGGTGAAAATACCTAAAGGTGATATGACTGTGTTGGTTGATGATTTGTCTTCCTTAATTTCAATGGCTTATACCTTGAATCTTGATGTGCCCAATGATAAATGGAAAATAAAGTAGCTAACAATAGAATGGGTCAGTGTAGTAATCTATCAAATATCCTTGGATTGAAAGGTACAACTCCCTTGAAATGCACAATTTGCAATAAAAAAATTTTAATTTTTTGGGGTATGCTCTTAACTAGAGAGTGGAAGAGGAAGAACCAAATTGATTAAAGCTTCAAACAATCTAGGAAAATTTCAAATATAACTCTCAAAAATGAAATCTATTATATCTTAGATAGAAGATTGAAACCATGCAAGCCTACACAACAGAACATGAGAGAAGAGAGAGTGCTTAGTTTAGCAATGCTTAGATTGCTAGAATAATTGAGATTTGACAATATCTAGATTGTCTCCTTCTCATCTACTTCATTTATCAAATCATGAGCTTCTCATACAGTCTATAAAACACACATGAACTAATGTGCACAACACAGGGAAATAAAGTAATACTTATAATGAGGAAAGTAAATCTTACAACCCACTAAGATGAAAGAAATAAAACAAGATTTATTTTCAATCTTTTAGTTTTCATTTACAACACATTCATCCCAAGTACTATACAAAAACTAAATGAAAAGTAAAAATAAAATGTAGATTTAGAGTCACACATAGTAGTCCCAGCTACATGGATTTTCCCATAAAATAATTTGTCAATCTTATTAATTTCACCAAAAGTTACATATATACACCTCTTCAAAAAATCCAGTTACATTCAATGACTATAATGTAGAGAATCTCTAAAGAGATGAAGCTAAAAATAGGAACTGACTACTCATCATCTATTACAAAGTTTAAGCCCACTGCCAAAAATGGTTATAAAATAGAATTTGAGAAAAGAAGAGAGAGTGACAGTTCTCTAACAGAATATCAAAGCATCAAACTTTCTTTGAGGTCACAGGCTTAGCTCTACATTCTTTCATTGTATCTATTAATTTATTTGGTTTGTCAATACTTGGGATTATGATTTTATTAGCTTGAATCATCTAGTAGTCATGCATCGCTATCAGCTCTTCTGCTTTGGTGACCTTGATTGGAACTTTTCTAATACTTTTCTTAAGATGGAAGCTATTGATGAAATCTCCTTGATTTTTGACACCTAAAAGTTAACTAGATTAGTGGCCTTAGCAAAAAATGCTAGGAATTTGGCTTTCATTCACTCAATGTCCACTAATTTACTATTACAAGATATGTATGATTCTGTATATAGAACCTTTATGTGTCCAAAATTATTTTTCATGACCTTTAGCACTAAATTATGCACATCCTTAAGCTCATTTGTTTATCTTATAGAGCTTTCCACTATGAAATCCAATAATTTCTTCCAATGAAGCAATGGTTCTTGACCTATTTTAAGGATCTCATTGATCATGGTCACGTTAGTCTTCATATCAATCACCTCTTGCAACAAGGCCAATTGCTCAATCAATTTATTTGATGCTTTGTGCATGGTAGTTTCATGACTAGACACTTCTTCCCTAAACTTGTCAGTGTCTAACAACTTGATGAGAGGAGGACCTTGGGCCTTCATTTGGTCAATCCATGAGTGGCCAATCTAACCAAATTTCCTTTCCTATTGTATATTTAAAAGAAACTTCTTATTCTCTTTTGCACTTGGATCAAATGTACAGGTAGAAGTGTTCCCAAGTGTAGCTCTGATATAGTCCATTATTTCTTTACTTGAGGCCTTGAGTACCTCTTTCTCCACCCTTAGCTCTTCTAGTTAGTCCTATATATTTTCATTTTTTGATCTCCATATATTAATCATGGAACCATGCATAGGACCAATGTTGACCATTTTGATCTAAAAGTCATTAGCAGTGAGCTCATGGAACTTGCCCTCTTTCTACAGTTTTTCTATCTCCATCAACATAGTAGCATTAGAAGGATCAATGTCCAATGCATTTATAGACTTCTGCTTCTTTGTCTTCTTTGATTATGGCTGAGAGGAATTTGCTTGAGTGATGAGGTCCTTGGATGGGGCAGCTTCCTCATATTGTCTCTTTTTTTGATCAATGGTCTCTTCCAACCATGATTCTATTGAGAGGACATTGATTTTTGAATGAAGGATTGTTGGATCAAAGAACTTCCTTGCCACTTAAATTCCATACATGAGAATCATATTTCTTAGATAGAAAGAACAACAAGGCACCAATACTAGATGGAGGCAAAGAGAAAAGGTTTATTTTGTAGGTTATCACCACCACATTTCCATGGGACATGAAATTTTTCAAGCTTGAGAGTATGGTGCAAGAGTACCCAGCCATCATATAATTAAAAGAGATCATAATTGATTCTTTAATGATTTATGCTAATTCACATATGTTTCAATGTCATTCCATGTAATAAAATCCAATTGAAAAGAAAAGTTGTAAAAAAAATGTAATGTTGTCCACATTGTCATAGTTAATGTCCTAACTGGATTATTATGTCAAAAGTTGTAAATGTAGGAGTTGATAAAATCCAACACCATGGTGCACCAAGATCACTTGCATGCAAATAGCTTACTAAAGAGAAACAAAAGGAGCAAGAGCTTGAAGTGAACAATGCAAGAGAAAATATTTCACAACAGAAAAATGAAATTTCCATGTGAATGGATAAATTTACAATGAGAGAGAGACCAAATATAAAGGCCTCAAGGAAGCTTGTAGAAAAATATGGAAAGTGGTAGAAGATAAGGTTGACAACTAAGCACACTTCCACAAAAAGGTGGAACATGATAGAAGGGAACAAACTCCCCTATTGTCAACAACTCATCACTACAACTATTAACTACATGCATTAACCTAAGTAAACTTAAGTAATAGAATAAATAATTAATAATTATTTATTTATTTACTCTAATACCCCCCCTTAAGTGAAACTTAGTGGAATGCCTTAATCTCACAAAACTAAGAGAAAATGTAGAATGGGTCTCAACAACAAGGCCATGTTAGGTACCCATGTACAAACAAAAAAAAAAAAAAAAGAGGGAAAACCTCATGAGAAAAACCCTCCCCCAAAAAGAAGTAAAAAACATGCTTAAAAAAAATAATTAAAGGAAGGAAGGAAGGCCTCAACAAGTCCCCCCAAGGACAACTTTTGTAACCCCAAGCATAGACTGCAACTGAAGATAGCGAGGTGATGCAAAAGGCTTAGTGAAGATTTCAGCAACCTATGCATCGGTGGGAATGTACTCCAATGCAATAACACCATCTTGTATCAATTGATGGATAAAATGTATATGCAACTCGATGTGCTTGGTACACTGATACTCCACTAGGTTGTGATAAATGTGGACGGCACTCTAATTATCACACCACAAAATAGTGGGTCAATCGGGAGGAAAACTAAACTCAGTCATCAACTACCAAAGCCATAAAGTCTCCTAACTAGCAAGCATTGCAGCCTAGTACTCGGCCTCTATAGATGAAAGTTCTTGAGCATACTACTTCTTGCATGACCATGTGATAGGACTAGAGCCAAGACAAAACACAAAGCTAGAAGTAGACTTCTGATCATCAACATCACTGGCCCAATCTGAGGCAGTGTAGCCAACAATGTATGGAGTCCCCATGGTGTAATGAATGACATACATGATTGTTCCCTCAATGTAGTGCAAAATACACTTGGCAACTTGCCAGTGACTCTCATGAGGGTCTTGAGAAAACTGAGAGACAAGGCCAATTGCAAAGGAGAGATTAGGACAAGTATGTGTTAGGTACAACAAGCTACCAACCAACTGCCAATACAAAGTAGTATACACAGAAGATGAAGATTAGGAGGTAGAAAAAGTGGTACCTAACTAAAAAGGTGTGGGAGCAGGCTTGCAATCAAGCATGTTAAAGCAATGAAGCATGTCAAGAGCATAGTTCTATTGATACAAAAAAATCCTAGTGAAAGACTAAACAATCTAAAGACCAAGAAAATAGTTCAGCAAACCAAGATCAATCATCTCAAATTGGTCCATCAATGCACACTTAACATCTTGAAGCATAGATAATGAGCTACATGCAAGGATGAGATCATCAACATATAGAACAAGAATCAAAATCTTATCTCTAAGACACTAAATGTACACTATGGGATCAAAATGGTAGCAAGTAAAGCCAGTAGAAAGAAAAAAAAAGAGTCCATCTTCTCATACCAAGCTCGCAAGGCTTGCTTGAGACCATACAATGAGTGTCAAAGTCTATAAACCAAGGAGGGATCCTACAAAAATCCTAGAGGCTACTCTATATAAATCTCCTAGGTGATATGACCATGTAGGAAGGTGCTCTTGACATCCATCTAATAAATAGGCCATCCTATGAAGCTGTGAGGAATAAGAAAAGGTGGGTAGAATTCATCTTGGCGATAGGAGCAAATGTCTTGGTGTAGTCAATACCCTCAACCTGTGAAAAACCCTTCACAACAAGATGAGCCTTATGCTTATCAATTGAACCATCAGTAGCATACTTAGTATGATAGATCCATTTTCATCATACTAGCTTTCTCCCCTTAGGAAGAGGACAAATATCCCTTGTGTGATTTTACATCACAGAAGAATATTCCTCCTCCATTGCACTATCCCATTCAGAATGTCTTGCCACTTTTGCAAATGTCTAAGGATCATCACTGATAGCATGAATAAGAAGACTAGAACCCATAGTATTAGAATGGGTGTGACAGGAACTGGAAGGGTCACTAGCCAGAGATCTTGCAGCCTTAACTATAGCTAAAGCCCATTTAGGCATCTAGGGAGGATCCCATGGTGGAGATAAATGGGAATCACCATGATCATCATCCTCATCATCTATGGAACAACCTAGAAAAGAGGAGGGAGTAGTGGGAGATGAAGTAGGTGCTAGAGGTGAGGAATGAACTACAGGAGGGCTCTCATCAAATTGGACATCCTATTGAAATAGGACCACTTTGGAATCAGGATCAAACAACCTATAAGCCTTAACATCCTCACAGTAGCAAACAAAAATGAGTGGTCAGCTCTTTCATTCCATTGCTTTCCTTTGAGCATCAAGTACAAATGCCCATGTTGCACTCCAAAAAACTAAAAATGATGATACATAAAGCTTGACATGAGACCAAGCCTCCTTAAGAGTCATATGTCAAAGTGCCTTGTGAGGCATCCAATTCTAAAAATAGTTGGCACAATTGACTACCTCTACCGAAAAACAAAAATCTGTGGACCTAGACTAAATCATTCAATTAGCCATCTCCTATAGTGTTTTGTTCTTCCTCTAGGCCACACCATTCTACTGAGGAGTGTAGGGTACTAAAAACTGATGTTGAAGACCATGCTCAGAACAAAAACCTCTAAAGGCTTGGTTTATATACTCCCCCTATTTTCTATGCATATCCACCAAATAGAAAGACCAAACTGCTTCTCTACAAATGCCTTAAAGACTCAAAATGAATCAAAGACATCATACTACTACTTGAGAAAGTGCACCCATGTGCATCTGGGAAAGTCATCAATGAATGTAAGCACATATCTAGCACTCAAAAAAGAAGTAGGAAATGACATAAGGTCACTATGAATCAACTCCAAAGGTGCCAAAGCATGAGTGGCTCATCCATGTGAAAAAGAATCCCTATGTTGCATACCAAGTGCATAACCCTCTGCACAATCCTGACAAACACCATTTGGAAAGAAAATCTAGGTAAGCCCAAGAAAAAGTGCCCATGTGCTCATCTATTGGAGAAATTTGTAATTGACATGCCCAAAACATTCATGCCAAATTTTCCTTACTGAATTTGCATGTGCAACTAAACATGAACCTATCTCATCAGGAGACTCAAATCCATCAAATCTATAGAGGTGAGATGTAGAGTCAAGACTCCCAGTAGCCACAATCATCTCAGAATCATGTAAGTCCCAAATAACCACATCATGTGGTGAGAAGTCAATTGTCTTACTAGAGCTAGAGTGACAAATTTTATAGATAGATAATAGGTTCATCAAAATGTCAAGGACACAAAGCACATCCTAAAGAGAGCCCCTGACTAGTGCGATAGAACCAGAACCCAAAACTAAAAGTTGTGAAGAGTTCACAAAAAAAATCTGTGTGGTAGCACAAGGAGAAAGTAAAGTAAGCAACTTAGGAGTGGTTGTCATATGGTGAGAGGCGTCAGAATCAAGAATCCATATAGGCTCTGAAGTTGTAGCTTGAGCAAAAAGAGAATGATCTTTCCTTGCAAGGGGGGGATGAAGACTGAGGGGCTGAAATATTATGCTCCTTCATGGCTTCCTATAAAGCCTCCAAACATTTCCAACACCTAGAAATAGGATTTCCATCCTTGCCACAAAAATTGTAGGTCTCACTAGATTTCTTCCTAGTCTTGGAGGTAGACACAATAGACTTTGAAGAATCTTTACCCTTTGAAGGGTTTGTTGGAGGAGTAGTTGGAGGCTTAGGATCAAATTTTAATGTGTCTTTCTTTGATTTTCCTTTCTTCTTTGATTTCCTCTTAGAATTTTGAGCAACCAATGCTTGGTTGGAAGAGCTAGAGGCATCCACCTATTGGATCTTTGTCTATTCCGATGTCAACTGATCATAAAATGTCTCAAATGTAGACATCCTATGTCTATCACCAAGGGCAGCCATAGTGGAGTAGAAAATAGAAGAAAAATTTTGATACTATCCCTACAACTTTGAGAGTTTCAAAAAAATGCACTCATCATCTATTTTGTTTTTCCCACATCCCTATAAAACTACAGATAGAGATTTGAACTTCATCAAGAAGTCTTCAATGGTGGGAAAGCTAGTTGGTGACAAAGAATTCAACTTTGTATCTAGTTGAAGTTCCCAAAACTCATTCACTTGGCCAAAAAAAATCTAAAATTTGATCCAATAAGATCGTCGAGTGGTCAAACCATCCAAGTGAAATAATAGACTGTCTGAAATGTTTAGTGCAATCAATCCCATGGCCTCATCCATTTTGTTCCTATGCTGAAGAACCTCAAAAGCTCATGTGAGAATAGGTTTATTCTCATTTAGACATGACCATAAGTTCCTTGACATGAGAAGCTAAGTCATTTGTGCCTTCCAAGTGTGATGCTTGTGTGGTGTGAGATGAGTCATAGATGGATCCGACATTGAGAGAAGAAGATGGAAGTAGAAGGGTCTTATTCTAAATTAAATTACAGAAAAGAAAATACTCCCCCCTCCCCCCCACAATAGATAATGATATCCCTCAAATACCACAAAAAAAACTTTGAAAAGAAAGAAAAACTAAAAAGGAACCTGGATTCTGGATGCACAAAAGGAGAAGGAACCTAGATTCTGGATGCAAAGAAGGAGAAAATAGAAGCCTCTACTTTGATGCCAAAAATGGGAGCTCAAACAAACTCAAAATTTGATGAAACTAGCACCATTTTCTCCATCTCTGAGTCATCTTTTTGGCACTTCTTTTGGATAAAAAAAATACCTTTATATGCTCAAGTTATGGCCAAAAACTAACTGTTGTTCCAAAAAACCACCTTGCTAGAAAAAGACAATCACTAGATTAAATTTGATGCTTGTACAATCATCACTTGGCCATCACTAGAAAAAATTCTAGTTGCCAGATTACTAATGTTAGCAACTAGAAAGATGACATCAAGACATTGTCTAATAGTGATGACATCAGTAGCCAGAAAAGATGATGTGTCACCGAAAAAAGGTGACATTAGTAGCTAGTTTTTTGATGTAGGACAGTTGCAAACTGATGTCACTACCAAAGCAGTGATAGGCAGAGGAGCACTAGTAGTAGTAGCACCTAGGAGGAGAACCTGGCAATGCAAAAAACCACACCACTAGCAGAGGCAGAGCGGGAGTTGAGCACAGGCAGTGGCTAGGGTTGAGCATGGTGTGGGTAGTGTGACCGGTCCTTGATAGAGTGTGGGTGGCATGCAGACGGCCCCATAGTGGCATGCAAGTACTATTGTGGTGGTGTAGCTTGTTTAAATTTTTTATTATTTTTTTGTCTATACAGTTGTACAATCCTCCCTGGGGGGCAAAAAAAATTTCCCTGATGCATAGAAGCCAAAATCAAATTTTTTTATATTAATCTTGACTACAACCGGCCTTTTGGATCCAATGGCAGTGTCCATTTGGGCCCAAAGTACCCTAAAAATTTTCTCCACCCCTAGATTAAAGAAAAATGCACAAATAAACTAGGGTTTGTGTCTCCAAATCATGGCTTCAAAAATCCTTCGAATAAGAAGCAATAGGGAGGCTCTGATACCATGTAGGAGTTGATAAAATCTAACTCCCCAATGTGCCAAGATCACCTGCATGCAAATAGCTTGTCGAAGAGAAACCAAAGGAGCAAGGGCTTGAAGTGAACAATGTAATAGAAAATATTTCACAATAGAAAAATGAAATTGCTATGTGAATGGATAAATTTACAATGAGAGAGGGAGAGAGAGAGACCAAATATGAAGGCCTCGAGGAAGCTTATAGAACAAGCTAGAAAGTGGTAGAAGATAAGGTTGAATAATAAGCACACTTCCACAAAAAGGTGGAACATGCTAGAAGGCAAAAAAAATCCCATGTTGTCAACAATTCATCATTACAACTATTAACTACATGCATTAACCTAAGTAAACTTAAGTAATAGAATAAATAATTAATAAATAGTTAATTATTTACTCTAATAGTAAAATGAACATTGAGAGGATAATAACCATGTAAAAGGTTATTAAATGGTCATTTCAATATTTCTTTAATGTTTATGCAAATTCATTGCATCACATTTGTCAAAAGTCTCAAAAGTTGTCAACAAGGTGAAGAGTTGCAAAAAAATGCAACAATGTAAAATTGCATTAAAGTTGTAAAAGGAAGTCCAAAGGTCATGGGTGGTACCTATCAGGTCTAAAATGGCCAAGAAACTATAAAATTCATTTTATGGTAGGACTAAATCAAAATAGAAGTAATTAGTAATATTTGAAGCAAATTTAGACTGATTCTAACTTGTTATTTTGATTGGCTTTTTAGTTCTCTTGTTATTTTTGGGCTTTGTACAAGCATGTACAAACTGAAAATGATGTATTGTTGATATAGTAGAGTAGGAAAATGAATAATCCTTCCATTTCTTTTGGTTTGAGCTTATTTCATGCAAATTTGAGAAAGTTATGAGCATTCTATAGATGACAGGTTTTTCAAATTTTCAAATTATAGTCATATTGAAGCAACATGTACAAATATTTAATTGTTGTTTCAAGATATTAATTATATTTCTAGAAAGAGGAATTAATTATATTTCTAATTAAATTTATTTGTTACATTTTTGTTTATTTTTGTATAAGTTATGACCATTTTAATGAAAATAGCTTTTAACCATCTTCAACAAAGTCACAGAAAATGGGTCTCAGCCTAGATACCATAACTTTTGGATATGTTGTTGGAAACCTAATTGCACCTAATTTGGATGGATGGATTGAAGAACTAATATTTGGTTAAAAATTTATGAATCTCTATATATAGGTCTATCTAGAATGACAAAATTTTTAAGATTGATTTATTATTTGAGAATGGTGATTTGATGGATGACTACATTGAGAAAAAAAATGTATTGATGCGTCTAGAATATTAAATAAATTATAATTAATATGTAAATTCATGAATGATATTAGGAATCTTGAAGTTTTATTTGATACTTTCATCAAATTGGTATGAGAGCTAGAAGCTCTTGAGAGAGTGAAGGATTCACACTAGGACCTTGTTGGAAAGAAGATGGGTATTTGATTCTTATTGTTGAGTTTTGGTTGTAGATGCATGTTCACTCACTACAAAGAGGTGGACATGGATTTCTACCTAAGGGGAAATATAAGATGGTCCAAGATCCTTAGAAGAAGGTCCATTTGGTTGCCAAAATACCTAGGGAGAGAGGCAAGAGAGGACTCTTGGGTGAGGCAAGTTGTTTGTGTGTGATGCAACATGGAGGAGTGAACTTTTGATAGTTATAAAACCTTTGAGGTAGCAACTTAAATTATATTAATGAGAATCATAGTTCTTGTATATAAAGAAAAACAAAAGAATCAAAGCTAGATGGAGGCAAAGAGAAAAAGTTTCTTTTGCAGTTTATCACCAGCACATTTCCATGGGACATGGAAAATTTTCAAGCTCAAGAGTATGGTGCAGGAGCACCTAGCCATCATATAATTAAAAGAGATCATAATTGATTCTTTAATGATTTATGTTTATTCATATATGTTTCAATTTCATTCTATGTAATAGAATCCAATTCAAAAGAAAAGTTGTAACAAAAATGTAATATTGTCCACATTATCATAGTTAATGTCCTAATTGGATTAATATGTCAAAAGTTGTAAAATGAACCTTGAAAGGATAATAACCATTTAAAAGTTTATTAAATGGTCATTTAAATATGTCTTTAATGTTAATGCAAATTCATTGCACCACATTTATCAGAAGTCTCAAAAATTGTCAAGAAGGTGAAGAGTTGCAAAAAAATGCAATAGTGTAAAATTGCATTCAAGTTGTAAAAGGAAGTCCAAAGGTCATGGTTGGTATTTGTAAGGTCTAAAATGACCAAGAAACTATAAAATTCATTGTAAGGTCAAACCAAATCAGAATGAATTGAATTAGTAATATATGAAGCAAATTAATAGTGATTCTAACTTGTTATTTTGATTGGCTTTTTAGTTCTCTTGTTGTTTTTGGGCTTTGTATAGACATGTAATTCTTAATTTGATTCATATATTACTAGTTCCATTCAGATTTGGTTCATTTATATGAACATTTAATTTTTGTTTCAAGAGATTAAACCTATAATTCTAGAAAGAAGAATGAATCATGTTTATAATAAAATTTATTTGGTACATTTTTTTAAATTTTTGTATAAGTTATGACTGTTTTAGTGAAAATTGGTTTTTAACCATCTTCAACAGAGTCATAGAAAATGGGCCTTGGTGTAGATACCCTAACTTTGGATTCTACCATTGGATGTTTCTGATTTGTGGATATGTTTTTGGAAACCTAATTTCTCCTAATTTGATGGTTAGATTGAAGAAATAATATTTGTTTAAAGAGTTATGAATCTCTATATATAGGTTTCTCTAGAATGACAGAATTTTCAAGATTGATTTATTATTTGAGAATGGTGATTTGATGGATGATTTTATTGAGAAAAAAAATGTATTGATGCCTCTAAAATATTAAATAAATTGTAATTAAGATGGAAATTCATGAATCATATGAAGGTTCTTGAATTTTTATTTGATACTTGCATCACTAAGGATCTTGTGAGCTTACCATTAATGCTCTTGAGGTTCCTTCCCCTTGAGTAGACTCTCAATTTTTTGCAATTACTCTGCACAAGCCATTTCCTCATAAAAAAATTTTTGGTTTCAACTCAACATCATACTCTTGGAGTTTGGCCATCTAGGCTCCTCTAGTATTACATCCTATCTCTTGCTAGGTCAAGATAATCTTGAGGCTAAGTTAGGTATATGCACAATAGAACATGAATGTAAGAGATAAATCCTATGTCATGCCCAAAACTTACTGAGATACAACCAAATTTTTTTTTATTTTTTTTTTTTAAGTGTAAGGGTAGAATACATCAAAAAAAAATCCAATATATGTAACTTGTTAGTAAATCCTAAATGAATTTAATATTCATACTAGTTCCCAATTGTTATCTAACCTAATCGTTAAAATCTTACTCATATTGACTAATTACAAAATCCATAATTTAATTAATACTCATACTTCAAGTAAGTACAATATATCCTAATTCCAAGTAAAAGACTTGCCTTCCAATTATTAATTTTCTTCCTATGCTACGCTAGGCTTACTCCATCTCACACCCCTTCCAACTTAGTCTCCTAATTTAAGTTAATCATTTAATTCTTCATTTAACCTTATCTTAAATTGACTACCTATTTAATTAATTATAATCATTCAGTATTAGTCATTTGTTTCATAAATTTTATATATAACTTTTTTTTTATTGAATAAGAGTATACCACCTACCTACTTAACTCTAGAGATATTCATCTATCAATTTTCTATTTTCAACCTTCTATAATTAACATTCCTAATTTCTATTATTAACATTATTATTAATCACATTACTTCCATCAACTAGCCATTAATTGCTGCAGATGGGTCTTTTCCTAGGCGAGATATCAAGGTAGTAAAAAGTATATAATATCAATTTAATAACAACCCTATACTCCATGCATAAGAGGCTTCTTATGTAGGCGTGGTAGATGGAGATTGCAAAGTGATTTCACCTTTCCCCATGCATAAAATGTAAGTGTCTACCAGAGCATGCAATTTGAAGGGGCATGTTATTATTAATTGTATTAATTAACATTCTTACCACTTCCCTTGATGAAGTTGCCCACATATTCTTATTGCCCACGTAAAGGTTAAGGTAGTTGTCTAGTGATTAGACATGTGTTAAAACTTGGAAGAGGAAAAGACCCCTATAAGGAGATGGGAAATTTTTTTGACTCTTATCAGATTCTAATAAGATATAGGCAGAGTTGGCGTTATTTAAATTTCTAAGGAATATGACGCCTAGGTGGGTAGATGTGCCATGTTGCACTTTTAGGGAATCACCCAATGAAAAAGTAAGGGCTTTCTGACTTTTTCAGAGTTAAGTCAAATTTGAAAAAAGTTTTAAACTATTAGCTTATATCACCTAGGAAAGATTCCCAAGGTGGCACATTTTAAGAGGAGAAATTGTTATGCGTTTGGGAGGAGTTGGTGTGTTAACCAAAGCCATGGTCACATCAGCCTTTTTCATCAACAAATTTATTCAGTCATATTAGTGACCTCTGCCTTATATCCATTCTAGTGCTAATGGGAGTGCCTTAGGTAATTTTAGTGGGGCACCCTCCCACATGGGAGATGGGACATCATGGGTTAATACCAAGGTCATATCATCCTCGGGATAGGTTTGCAAGAGTATAGATGTTTTGATTATTCTTTTGTTTATTTATATTTATATATACTTTACATGATAGGATATGTGGGTACTTTCCAACTAGATTAGGGAGTATATTATCATTATTGTTATATATGTGTGTGTGTGTGTGTGTGTGTGTGTGTGTGTGTGTGTGTGTGTGTGTGTGTGTGTTTAGCTAGCATATATAATTATTATTAATTCATATTTTTTCAAGTATTATTGTTTTGATTATAGATTGTGACATGCAGTCAAGTCAGATGGCTAGCATTGTCATAACATTCTTTCATAACTTGTATATTCTATTTTTTTTAAATATTTGATGTACCTATTTAGTTCATAGGACATGGGGGCTAGAGTTGATATCTTGAATATTTTATTGTCTGTAATATTGGGAAATCAATTTATTCCTCTCCTCATACATTTTCCAACGGCTTAATAAGCACCTACAGACTTGTCTCATTGTTACTAGACATTCATTCTTGAGCTATATTCTTTCATTCCTACCATGGTTTTGAGTATGTCAAAGATGTGATAGTGTTATCAACCTAGGGATTTATTAAATCTTGATAAATTAATGCTCTATCTTTCATACACATAATTTTGATCTATCAAGATACATCAACTTCTTCTTATATACTTTTACAAACCAGCCGTCAATGTTGACCAAATTACTTTATTGGAAACATTTGTATTCTCAAACATAATAGGGGTACACTAGTTTTCTCATTCCATTAATCCATTGAGAGAAATTTCTAAAACATAAATCACAACTACTATTTATTAGCTCCCTAAAATAATTTCAGGTACATCTCCAGTAATATCCATATTAAAGATTTCAGCTTGCAACCTCATTACATCCAAATGCATTCATTATAATGAAACCTTAATAAAAATTCGTATCAACTAGCTTCCTCCATGAGAAATCACAATCGAATGCCTCTTAAATTTGTTATTCTAAAATATAATTATGACTATTTCTTAACATGAAACTATCTCATATATGACAGAGAAGATAATCAACTTCTTTTATTCCAGTAAAGCAAATAAAGATAGAGTCTTACAATGCATTCAATTAAGAGAACCTCCAAATTCTTTTCTCTGCCCATGAACCCATACATCATAGTGGCATATACAAATGGAGATTTTCTTTTATAGGTCAACACACAAAGCAAAAAGAGTAGGAACTATACTTTTTCAAATACAACATTTGATGCTGTGAGAAACAATTTCTTCCAAACAAGAGACATATCCCTTCTTCTCTACTATGCAATCATTCATTTCAACTACATGAACAATATGGAGAGTTCACCTTTACAGTTACAAAGCAAAATGACAAGTTTTATCTTCATGCAACATCCATAAGATGATCATTCCAAGTTTGTTTCCATTGCTCCCTTGAGCACAAAATCTGTAAATGCATTTAAAATAAACAACAAGGACCATGGGTGCTTTCCACCCAACCATAGGCCTCCAAAGAGACCACCCCTGTGCTAGGGGAACAAGGCTCAAACTAGGTTTCACACATACATCACAAAATTTTGCATGAAGACACAACACAAAACACAATCAACACCCTTCCATGGCTTGCACAATGATTCACCATTGGAATCATAAAACGTTGGGTGAAGGTGGGCTCTTCAAGGAGGAGAAATTTTAATATCATAAGTATCATATTGCCAATGCATTTTGCCTCTCAACGCCGCCACAACATAAACAACATATTGTCATTGCATTACCTCTCAAGGCCTCCAAAACAACCATCTTCTCCTCATCCACCAAACCTCCTTGTACCTCCCAAACAACAAGATTCATGGCCATGATGGAGCCCATGCTCCATGATAATAAAAACCTCATCATGAGGTAAAAACAAAATTTTCTTTCTCACCTACAATGTCAAGCCCAACTTATGCCCTTCACCCAACGCTTCTCTGCTCTCCCAAGGGTGAGTGAAGCCTTCACACCCATAATCACAATCAACACTCACATTCAAACAAAAACAACAGCAAAAAAAATGAAGAACACCAAAACAAACCCAAGAAAGGATCTCCAAAAAGCACAAAACTTATTCACTTATTTCAAACACAATAACAAACTCATAACACAAGATTGACAAAAGGAATGCATACTCCATTGATAACTTTTCACACTTGCAGATTTTCTTATCCATACTAAAGAAAAAGAATAAAAGAACATGTTTAAGTCACCAACCTTGGTCCAACCTAGGGTAAGGATAGTTGTAGAAGAGCTCCCTTAATCTCCCTTCACAACCTAACTGTCTCTAAAATTAGAGAGTGGGTAGACACCCCACTATTTTGGCCAAGACCCTCTAATAAAGCCTTCCCACTAACTTATTTTAGCAAAAACACTAAACCACTACTTCTTACAAACTTGTCTCCTCTAACTTTTCTATTTTTGACTTAGTGGGAACATAGATAAGACAACTGCAAATTCGAATTGATGGAAGAATGCATGGGTAAAGGGGCTCCCTAGGCTATCTAGGCACTCACATGATCAAAATTAGGTCCCTGACATGATGTACTATCATATGGGTAACTTATTTTCACCTAAAAGACACTTAGGGACCACCTAATGACCCCTAAAAACCCTAGCCATGTCCCAATTCGAATTTCCTTTGATTGAGACTCCTCATGGCATTTTTCTATGTGAGCTTAACTTGGGTACTACATCGGGGTTAGGTTTAGGTTAAGTTACTTTTTGACAAACCTTGAATGACATGGAATCTCCACATTGACAACACAAGTGTTAAGTGACACACAAAAAAACACATTACATTAAAAATGACTTGTTTTACAATAATACATGAACTAGGCTACTATACACACATACAATTCACATATACAAAATAAAACACATTACAATGAGGTTTGAATCTTTTCCACTAATTCAACCTTGGCTAAGTCATGTTTGTAGTAGTTTGAGCCTTAATTCCCCTTTCAACCCATGGTCAAATTCCTGCACACTAAACTCAAGCGTCAGTAGTCCAAGAAAATCATATAAGCATATGTAAAATAAATCATTATCTCATACATTTCATCATCTCAATTTAACTTTCCATTTCTTAATCATTTCAAATATAACCTTCAAATATTAAAATATCAAAACTTAAATATCACATTCGACATTTCAGTTCCATACTTCATTCTTTATAATTAAATTACTTTTTCTAATAATTTCCATGTAAAATGCTCAAAATACTATAACATCAAACTTTACTTATCATAACATGGTCAATTTAATATTTTTAATAGCTTCATAGTCTATTTTTATCATTGCAACAAGATGTTGAATCCAGAACTATTGAATCCCTAGGTATGCAGGTTAGGTCTCAATGCATAACCAAATTTATCTTTTAACTCTAATTTCCACTTTAAACATTTCATTCTTACATTACAAGCATTTCTACCATTAAAATTCTATTAAATAAATGTCAATAGCTTAAAACATGAATAGAATCATTAAATGCATCAATTAGGTCATAATATGCAGAAGTAATTATGAATCATCAAAATGCAAATATTAAAATGACATAACCCTACAGTCTCAAAAGTGTATCAAACATACAATTATCTCATTGGTACTATGATGGATCGGGTGAGGCCTCACAGCCTAAAATTCTTAAGTGATCTTACCACTGTATATGCATGATTTTTCATCTAAGAATACTTTAATTCATTCTCCTTGAGAGGGGTGCTCATGAAAGCAATAGGTGCTTGAATACTCTCTCTATTTTGCTACATAAGTATGGTAGATAATGTATGGGATGATACATAATAGTACAATATGAACTCCTTTGTATAATTTGGATGAACTAGGACATGATCTTTAGCTATGGCATCCTTGATTTGATCAAAATATTTCCTTCTAGAATCATTCCACTTGAATACTTTACTACCCTTCATTATATTGACTATGAATTTGGTAATTTCAGAGAAATTAGGAATAAAGTGTCTCAAGAAATTCACCTATCCAAAGAAGGACTTGATTCCAAATTTTCTTGCTAGTAAATTCAATTGTTGGATAGTTGTGACATGTTCAAGATCAATCTTGATACCTTCTTTAGAAACTATGTGACTAAGCGATATGCCTTATATGACATAGAAGAGAGGTTTCTTGGGATTAGGGGAGATTCCATGTTCCCTACATCTCCTTCGTACTTTCTCCAAATCCTTCAAATGCCTTTCGCTTTTCTTGGAGAATACTGTTAGATCATCTAAATGTATGTTAATAATCTTATCCTTGAGATCAGTGAAAGATGAATTCATGGCTCTTTGAAAGGTGGCACCAGTAATGATTAGCCCAAAAGGTATTCCATTATAGGAAAAAGTTCCATAGGGGGTGGTGAACACTATTTTAAATTGATCCTATGGATTCACTTCAATTTGATTGAAGCCTAACAAATCATCTAACATGGATAGCATCTTAAAGCTAGCCACTATCTATAGTAGATGATCCATGTTAGGTAGAGTGTAATTGTCTTCTAGAGAGGCTTGGTTTAAATTTCTAAAGTCAATGCAAATTTTGATTTCCCCGCTCTTTTTCTAGATGTGGACAATGTTAACTATCCAAGCTTAATGGTGTATAGGATATATAATCCTATTTTCTAACATCTATTGGAAATATATATGATAGATAGAAAATTCCAAATCTAACTTTTCATTGTCAATAGCCTTGTCAAATCTGAATACCTCCATAGCTTTTGATCTTTGCTCAAGTTGTTAAAATTTTCTCTGAGAACCACAAAGCTTTGATACTAATTTTTTGAAATATATATGAGATACTAAGTTACTGAGATGGGAGTGGTGAATTAGTAACTAATAAAACTTAATCTTTAATTACCAATTAATCATTCATGTGAATTTTGATCATGCATAAGAAACATAAAGCAATAGAACTTTCATAACACTCTGACACACAATATGGTGACCCAAAAACCTTCCAAATAGAAAGTAAAACAAGGGTGGGGATGATGCCCATAAGCTTTAGTACTGTAGTATAAAGTTGGCCTATTAAGGCTTACAATGATCACTTCGGATGATCTGCACTATTAGGAGCAATAAGGACTGCTAGGTTCACCTTGCAAAAGGATTTACAAACATACAATGAAGTATGCACTTGGTAAAGAGATTTACAAAAGACTATTAAGTCTACCTTGTGAAAAGATTTATCTAATCCACCTATTAGGATGAAATATTGATTGATCTTTGATCTACAACTTGGTTTGCTAAATGAGATTCCTTTTAGTGTAATGATCACCTTCCTATGATAGATAAATCTTTGCTACTCCTTATATTGTTGTAGGCTTTGTATTTCACACTTCTGCTCTTCTCTTCTAGTTACATTCCATATATATATATCATATTGGATGTGATACAATACATTACATACATACCAATCCAATTTACAAATTAAAAAAGTTGGGTACAATACAAGTTTACACAAAAATACACAAAGTTGACTCAACTATAGGAACTCAGGTTTTGAAGACTAGCTTGGTGAGGTTCTAATACTTGGTATCTAGTGTTAATGCTTAGCATCATCATGCATTTGTTAGATGTAGAACCTCGATCCATATTGATCACTTCCAAGTAATATGAATTTGGTATGCATTGATGACTTAGTGAATACTATGAGATTCAACATATAAATTGAATGACTTGATTCACACTGCATAGCTTGATCAATGCTATCACAATGATCTCAATATAAATTGAATCATTTGCTTAACATTGATTGGCTTGGTCAACACTAGATTTACATCATTGTAACTATGAACTTGGTAGGCACTGCACAACTCAATTTGCAATGAGGAACTCGGTAAACACTAAGAGACTCAGTTTACACTGTTGATCACCATCATGGTAGAAACTTCTAGGTAAAAATTGAATAATGTTCCTTGATCTCAGTAGCAATTGTAAAACTTGGTAAAGCCTAAAATGCTTGGTTAACACTATTAGTTGTACAATAAGCTCAGTAGATACTATTTGTTTAAATAAGTGTGTGTCACTAATAACAAACATGTTTGTAATGTCAACAACATCTTGTGGAATTCTATAAAGATGGCATCTGAGATCATCAGGTTAGAATTGTGCTACTTTTGTCTAAAAGGAGTTGCTTCAAGCTTAAGGGGAATCTTGTGTTTAAACTCACTATTCCTAAAAGTTTTCAAGTCATCATATCCCCATGTAAATACATCTTGGTATTTATAAAGTAAGCCTCTTTTCATAGTCCTTTCTTCATTTGAGAATCTATTACCAATATTAATAATCTTATTTTTTTGACTTAGTGCCTATATTCATCCCCTCAAACTCTCTAGATATTCTACCTTTCCTACCCCTTTCCCTTCTCATATATGCATCATGTCTATTAAAAAAAATTTCTAGAGAAATGAGGTGTCTAGGAATTTTGTTACTATTAATATTCTCAACACCAAGCTCCAAATCTTTCTTTCTTTTAGGGGAAAATGCTCGATAGAGATTTTTGCTTCCTTCAAAGCATTAGTCACTGAAAGGCTTAGACCCTTCTAGGAAAAATTGGATTTTTTTAATAATGGTGTAAAATTTCCATGATTCGGCATTGTCAGGTACATTAGGTCTCAAGAGAAATTCAACCTTGTATTGATTATCTTTGAATTTTGGATGCAAAAGTAGAAGAAAAGAGGAGGCAGCTAGCATATATGCCCTTGTATTTTTTTCCCTAGGAACAACTTTTATTGAAAAGGTATCTAGGTCTTCAATTTCATCATAGAATATGTTCATGTAGTTTCAAATTCTTGTGTTCTTCATAGAATATTGTCCTTAGACTTGCTTCACTATGAGCTCTACATCTCCTTGGGCTTTTAGGATTTTCACCTCTCTTTTCTTCATAGTATTGATAACCAATAGTAATGCTTCATATTTTTTAGTATTATTTGTGTTCTTGATTTGTAGCTTATATGCAAGTTGTGTCAAATCTCCATTAGGGGAAATGAGTACCACTCTTGCTCAAGATCCAATAGTAGCACAATTACCATCAAACTCTAAGGTCAAAATCTTCTAACCACCATGAAAATCTAGCTGTTCTTCTAAAGTGTTGAAGTTAGATAACATCATGTAGTTCCCAAACTCCATCTCCTCAAGTTCTAGCTTAATCCTTTTATTGCCAAAATGGATTACTGAATGAGGCCAATCTATTTTAATTTCCCCTCCCATATCTTTGTAAAAGCTCCTACTCAATGGCATACCATAGCTAGTAGGAATATCAGCTACCAGGATGGTTAATTTTATTCTCTTTGTAGGGTATGTGACTAAAGAATACTTGTGCATCTTTTACTTGACCTAAAAGGAGAACTTGTTTTGCATCCATGGAATAAAAATCTCCAAAGCTCTTGGTTAGAGGTAAGCCTAGTGTGAGAGAAATAGTAGAAGGCATGACATTTTTAGAGGCTCTCGAGTCAATTATACAATTACTCAGTTTGTGACCATTTATGTATAAGGACACATAAAATGGATTAGGTTTTTGGCCAAGAGAGGTAGCTAAAACTAAGGATTCTTCTTCTTTAAATAACATAGGTAGGATTGGTTCTTCATCAATTGGAGACCCATTATAGAAATGAGGTTCGCCATTTCTAATAGTAGTATTGACATAAAGGTGAGTTTTACAATTAGCTTCACCTTTGCAATAATCTATTAGTTTTTGCAGTTCAGGAGGATGAGTTTTCAAGTAATCAAGGGGAGAAACTTGGATACAAGTGTCTTTTCAATATTTAATGATACTAAATGAGGGATGAGGCTTACCATTTGCCTCAAATTTTTCTTGTTCCTTCCTCCAAGAAGAGGAAGTAGATGAGCTAGTCATAGCTAGTGAAGAGCAAAGAGCCATGTTTCAAGCAAAATTGAGTTGATTGGATTCTTATCGATTTGATTTCTCATTGCTACAGTCATTTGTACTCCATCCAAGGTGGTGAAGTAGTTACCTCCTAAGTTTGAATCTAATTCATACTCCAAGAAAAATGTTCCAAAGTCACCAGAGGGAGCATAATCATCTTCTCTTTTAGGATATTCCACGGTTAGCTCATTACTAGCACTTAGGTACATATATCTATTCATCTCTAGATAAGAGTCATGATATAAGAGCATCCTAGGTTGGTTTCTATACTACATGTTTTCCAATTTTCCTAGTTACTACCAAGTTGCAATGCCTTGTGTTGTCGATTTCTCTATGTATTTTGAGTTTCCAATTGCTACTAAATTCATTTGGTTGATGAGCTCAGAGTGATTGTTGAATTCCTTTAGTTTTTTACTTTGTTTGATTGTCAATTTCCTTTGCTAAGTTGCAACATTTGGTTTGGTCCTTCATTTACTAAGTTGTTTGTGTGCAGTTTCTTGTTGGAGCCAACCTTTGCATTTAATTCTATGATAGGTATTTGCTAAGAGTTTAATTGTGGATTATTTTGGCATTTAAGTGTAAGGGTTTAATTATTTGGTATTTTTAATAGGCTAACATGTGGTTGTGCATGTATTTAAAGGGGTCCCAAGTAGAGTCTTAGAATGAGAAGGGTAGGAAGTAGCATAGGTAGAGTAAAAGAAACATTATAATGAAAAAATTTATCATTATGGATAAAATTTGAATTGTAAATTTGGTTATAAACCAAAAGGCCTTATAGATGAGCATGTATTTGATATTTTGATGAATTTATAAGGCATTTCTTGCTCTTCTATCTCTTCTGTTTGTTCTTATTTGTGTTTTTTTTTTGTGTTTCCTCTTGTAGGCAGTTTGGATAGATGGGTGTATATTTAGCCTTGGTTATCTCACCCCTCCTACGTCAAGTGGTATTAGAGCTTGAGTTTATTCCTTGTGGAGATTGAATCATGTAGTACCCTAAGTGAATTTGGGTTGTAGGGTTGCAGATCTACAAATTTGACCTATAACTTGCAAACGGTTATGATCTTGTAGGAACCTACTTATAGTGATGGTTCAAGGTAGAAGAAATGTTGAAAATGTCCTATTGGACACATTGAGACAAATTATAGCTATATTAGAAGTTTTGGAGATATCCCAAAGAATAGGAGGGCATCTTGATGATGTGAGTGATGATGAAGGAACAACACCAAACCCTAATCCATAACCTAAAGAAGATCAAGATGAGGCAATATTTTTTAGAGTATTATCTAGGGAAAATTCAAAACCTATTGTAGATATTGTTCCTTATGATGAAAAACTGGATACCAATGTTGTGTTCGATTAGATCTCTGAAATGGAGAAGTTCTTTGACTATGAAAACACTCATGATAATAGGAAGGTGAAATTTGTAGTTACAAGGTTGAAAGGACATGCCTCACTGTGGTGGGAGCATTTGCAATTTGATAGAAAAAAGTAAGGAAAGGAGAAGATTAGGACTTGGCCAAAAATGGTGAACAAGGTAAAGAACAAGTTCCTTCTTGGTGATTACCAAGTTAGCTTGTTGAGAAAGATGCAAAATTTGAGATAAAGAAACATGACTGTGAAGCAGTATACTAAGGAATCTTATAGATTGAACATCAAATCTAGACATGTGGATGATGATGTTGAGAAAATTTTAAGTTACATAAATGGATTGAAATTTGAGATTCAAGATGAGATAAGTTTTATGAAATTAGAAAGTGTGGAGGAAGCATATCAATGTCCCTTAAAAGCTAAGGAGATCTTCACAAAGAAGCATGTACAAAGACAAAGAGATAGAGGTGATAGATTCGAGAGAGGCAAAGGTAGATCTTATGGAGAAGGTGGTAGATCTGATAGTTATTTTCAAGATAAAGGAAAATCTAAATGGAAGAATTATGATAAAAGCAAGATCGAGTGGAAAAGAGCTGATTCTTATCCAGGAGGTACTAGTTCTTACCAAGGAAGAGGTAATTCTTATTGTAGAGGTGGTTTTTGTGGTAATTGTTTTAGATGTGGTAAATCAAGGCATAGATCTTTTGATTGTAGATCCTTTGAAAGTGGGAAAGGTAACTAAAATTTTGTGGTTCAAGGGGACACTCAGGGTTCACCAAGTGGACCTAAGGCTAGAGAAAATCTAATGGTGAGAAGAACCCAATGTAATAAGGTAAGTGACGATGAATCTATCCTAAGGAGAAGTATTTTTAAGACTAGATGTAAGATGGGTGGAAAATGTTATAAGGTGATCATTGATACTGAAAGTTTTACAAATTTGGCATCAGAAGAATTGGTTACAAATACAAAGTTCTAAAGATTGGAAAATTCTAAACCTTATCATGTTTCATGGATCAAAGATGAGTATAAGATATTTGTAAGTGAATATTGTATTGCAAAGTTCAAGATTGGACATTATTTTGATGAAGTTCTATGTGATATTACATATGGATTGTTGTCATATTTTGTTGGGTAGACCTTGGAAATATGATAGATATGCTATACATGATAAATATTGAATCGATATGCTCTTTGAGTGAATGGAAAAAATAAAATATTGTTGTCTTTGATTGAAAGTCTGGATGAGGTTAATTATACTACTATGAAAATTTACATGGTTAATGGAAAGCAATTTGAAAAGGAAGTGAAGAAGAAAAAAATTATTTTTCTATAATTCCTAGGTGATTGAGTTTTGCCAGTGGTAGCCGAGCATCAAAAAATAGCATTAACCAAGTGTTAACAAGTAGCAACTAAGTGAGAGAGGGTAGTAGTAACCAAGTGATAGTAAAAACTAGTAGTATTGACCGAGTGCAAATGGAAATTAAAAATTTTCTAAATGAGAATAAATATATTGTTACAGAGGATACACCTGATGGTTTACCTCCAATGTGAAGGATAAATCATTGCATGGACTTGACCCCTAGAGCTAGTTTGCTAAATAAAGCACCATATAGATTCACACCTACTAAAAATGAAGAACTTAATAGACAAGTGCATGAGTTGTTACATAAAGGTTTGATCAGAGAAAGTTTGAGTCGATGTGTTGTACTTAATGTAATAGCACCTAAGAAGAATGAAGAATGGAGAATGTGTATTGGTTTCAGAGCTATTAAACATATTATGGTGAAATATAAGTTTCCTATGCTGAGTATGGATGACATGATTGATTTTTTGAGTACAGCAAGGTATTTTACCAAGATTGATTTGAAGAGTGGCTATCATCAAATCAAAATCAAAGAAGGTGATAAATGGAAGATTACTTTCAAGACAAAAGATGGTTTGTATGAATGGTTGGTAATTCCTTTTAGTTTGACTTATGCACCTAGTACTTTCATGAGATTAATGAATTAGGTTCTCAAAAGATTCCTAGGTAAGTTTGTGATTGTCTATTTGGATGATTTAGTAAGACTAAGGAAGAACATCTTGAGTAGATTAGACATGTATTGTAGAGATTGAAAGAGGAAAAGATGATGATTAGTCTAAAGAAGTGTTATTTTATCTAAGAGGAGATTGTGTATTTGGGATTTTTGACTTCAGCTAATGGTTTGAAGATGAAACTTGAGAAGATTAAAGCAATTTTGGAATGGCCTACACTTGATAATTTGGGTGAGGTAAGATCATTTCATGGTTTGGATAGCTTTTACAAGAATTTTATAAGGAATTTCAGTTCTTTTTGTAATGCTATGACTCAGAAAATGAGAGGAGATAAAAATGAATTCAACTAGACAAATAGAGCTGATAATAGTTTTAAGAATTTGAAACAAAAGGTTCCTGAGTTACCTGTATTGGTTTTGCATGATTTCAATAAGGTATTTCAAGTTGAATGTGATGTTGGAAATGATTGAAATGATCATAAAAAGAGTTGTTGGAATAATATATGGAACCGGTAAAGAATTTCCTCAATCATTGTTTTGTCATTGATGTCAAACTTGCTACTTGCAGGAATGACAATTGCTTTAGTGATCCAAATACTATCAATTAGTTGTTTGTCAAGGAGGAGGCAATCAATAAGATGTAACTAGAACACCTAGAGAAAGGTTGAAGTTATGATGTTGTAATGAAGTACAAGGATCATCTAAGCCATTGATGAAAAAGTGTATTTGATGGAATACTATAAGATACAAAGAATGGGCACACTGAAACATATCAAAGATTTAAGGTTTTAGCTAAGTCTTTTGTAAAGCTCAAACTAAACTCATTAGAGAGAAAGAGTCGAGAAAATTCCTAGTTAATACTGAGTAAACTTTAGATGCCGAGTGACACAGACTTAATCAAGTGCCGAGCAGAACTAAGTACTGAGCAGAATCAAGTGCAGACTAGAATCAAGTGTCGAGCAGAATCAAGTGTCAAGCAGAACCAAGTGTTGAGCAGAACCAAGTGTCGAGCAGAACCAAGTACTAAGCAAAACCAAGTGTCGAGTAGAACCAAAAGTCGAGCAGGTATAGGTGTTGAGTAACACAGAGGTGTTGAGCACCAGTAACTCAATAATGCCAAGTTGCTGCATTATTTTGGAAATTGAAGATTTGCCAGATCTAAGATGACAAGGTTGTTATCTAGAAATTTTTGAATTAAAAGGAAGATAAGAATGATGATCTGGTGGCACAGAACACCATGTAGAACATTTTTCTTTTAAGGATATAACTGGCAAAGTTTCTAGAAGAAAACAAGATATGGGGTAGATACATTATATCCTACCTAATCCATCTTAAAACCCTAAAAATGGAAAGGGAGAATTGAGCCCCAAAAGGCAAATCAAACTCCTATTTAAGAAGACATAAGTTAATGAAGAATTAAGGGGATAGTGAGAGCGAGGTGGTCGAGCATAAAAGCATGAAGTGTTGTAGAATGTGCTAAGGAGAAGAAAGCATTGGAACTCAATTTGAATAGATGACCACAAGGATGATTGCATTGGTAGAATGAGTAAGAAGACTCAAGGAGATGAACCTTGAGAAGGAGACAAGCAGTCAGAGCTGAAGTGATTGAAGCCAAGCATAAGGATTGAATTGAAAGTGTGATCTAAAATCTGCAAAGTATGTTGTAAGTTATATCAGATCAAAAGACCATTATCATTACTTTCTAGCAATTGTAACAGTAAGTTTAAATCCTATGGACTTAGGTTGGTTTAATAGCCATTAGATAAATTCTTTAATAGGGTGACATTCCAAGTGAATTTTCTAAAGACCTTTAACCAGGCCCATTCTTAACAATTTGGTGAAATCCTTTAACGGGGTCACATTTAACAGTGTGTTGTAAGCCTTTAACAGGGTAGGCTTTTAACAGGGGATCACTTCAGAAGAGTGAAAATCAAGTAGCATGTTACTGGTGGTTTTTTCCAAATTGGGTTTCCACGTAAATCATTGTGTCATGTGTTGATTTTGAATGTTTTGTCATTGCATATTGATTTACAGTAACTTGCTTATATGATTGATTTAAGTATTGGATGGATGAAAAGTATATGGATTCATTAAAAGTAGTAAAAAGGTATTAATAGGGAATTTTGGACCTTGAATAACTGATTCACCCCCCCTCTCAGTTATTCTAAAGAATTATAACATGTGATGCAAGTGGTAGTGCAATAGGAGTTGTATTAATTCAAGAAGGTAAACCTATTTATTTCTTTGGCAAGAAGTTGAATGATGCTAAAAGGAATTATTATGTGTATGATCAAGAGTTTTATGTCATTTTTCAATCATTGAAGAAGTGGAGACACTATTTGATTCCTAAAGAGTTTGTGTTGTATACTGATCATAAATCTTTATAGTACTTGGGATGTCAACATAAGTTGAATCAAAGACATATGAAGTGGGTTGAGTACTTGCAAAGTTTCACATTTGTGATTAAGCATAAAAGTGGAGTCACTAACCAAGTTTTTGATGCATTGAGTAGAAGATGTTCTTTGCAAATAGAGATGAAGTTTGAAGCTCTTAGTTTTGATGAGATGAAGGAGTTGCATGATACAGATCCTAATTTTTCTAAGATGTGGAGAGAGTATAGAGCATCTAGATTGATTTAACAACTAAGTAAGTTTGATGAATATTTTATTCAAGAAGGTATGTAGTGTAAGGTATTTAGTTGTGTATTGCTAAGAGTTCTATAGGGTTTAATTTGATTAAGGTAAAATATAGTGATGGATTGGCTAGACATTTTGGAATTTATAAGACATTGAGTTTGTTGAAAGATAAGTATTATTGGCCAAAAATGTATAAGTATGTTTATAAGTTTGTAAAGATTTTTGGAGTTTATCAAGTTCCAAAAGGAGTAAGTCAAAATACTAGTTTGTATACACCTATTTTTGTTCCTAAGAAACCTTGGAGTGACATTAGTATGGATTTTTTTCTTGGATTACCTAAGATAGTGATGGAGTATGATTCTATATTTTTTGTTGTGGATAGATTTTCTTAAATGGATCATTTCAAACCTTGTAAGAAGACATTAGATGCCAAGAATGTTGTTGAGATTTTCTTCAAAGAGATTGTAAAGAGATTTTTAGATTGCATGGATTATTAAGAAGTATTATTATGATAGAGAGAGTAAGTTTGTTGGTTACTTTTGGAAGACTTTATGGAAGAACATGGGTACTAAGTTTAAGTTTAATTCTACATTCTATCCACAAATAGATGGAAAGAAAAAGGTTGTGAATAGAAGCTTAGATAATTTTTTGAGATGTTTAATGGGAGATACACCAAGTAATTGGGAGTTGGTATTAGCATAGGCTAAGTTTGCGTATAATAGTTCTATAAATAGGAGTATAGGGAAAACACCTTTTGTGATTGTTACTAAAATACAACCTAAAGGGATATCATATTTAAGGTATATTTCTAGTGAAGAGAAGAGAAGTGTTGTAGGAGAAGAGTTTGTTGATTTTATGAAGTCTTTGCATGAGGAAGTAAAGTTTTATTGGAACAAAGTAATCTAAAGTATAAGGAGAATGTTGATAAGTCTAGAAGACATCATTTTTTTGAAGTTGGTGATGAGGTGATGGTTCATTTGAAGAAAGGAAGATTACTTATTGGAAAGTATAGTAAGCTAAAGATGAAGAAGTTTGGATCTTGTAAGATCTTAAGAAAGTTTGAAAGTGGTATTGCTTATGAAGTTGAGCTACCTAATGACATGGATATATCTCCTATATTCAATGTTGCTGATTTGTATAAATATCTGAGTTAGATGATGAAGTTTTTGTATCAAATAATTATCCTAAGAAACAAATTGAAGAGCTTCAAAAAGTATTGGATCAAAGAGTTGGTAATAGCATGATAGGAAAATATTACTATGAGTATATAGTAAAGTGGAATAACGAACTAGTTGAAGATACTACATGGATTTCCCAATCTAAGTTATATTTAGCTCATGTTGTGACGTCTCAATAATTTAGGAGAATCATTTCTTTCAACCTCTATTTTTTAATGCAGGAGCATCCTAGGTTGCATTGTTATCCTACATGTTTGTCAAGTTGCTTAGTTGTTGTCATGTTCTCTATGTGTGTCAAGTTTGTAGTTGCTTCAAAAATCCTTTGTTTGCCAAGTTCAGAGTGGTTGCTATAGTCCTTTGGTTGTTGAGATCATTTTATTTTTGATTTCCTTTGGTTTTCGAGTTCATTTGGGTGTCGAGTTCCTTTGGTTGCCAAGTTTAGAGTGGTTTCGAGTTCCTTTAGTTTTCAAGTTCAAAGTTGTTTCTGGGTTCCTTTGGTTGCCAATTTCATTTGATTTCCAAGTTCATTGAGTTGCAACATTTTGTTTGGTCCTTCATTTACTGAGTTGTCTGTGTGTGGTTTCTTGTTGGAGCTAACCTTTGCATTTAATTTTGTGATAGGTGTTTGTTGAGAGCCAACTTGTGGCTTGTTTTGGAATTTTAGTGTAAGGGTTTAATTAGTTGGTATTTGCAACAAGACAACCTATGGCCATGAATGTATTTAAAGGGATCTTGAGTAGAGTTTTAGAGAGAGAAGGTTAGGAAGTAGTGTAGGAAGAGTAGAAGAAAAGTGGGAATGCAAATTTTTATCATTGTGGATCAAATTTGAATTCTAATGTTGGTTGTAACCTAGAAGGCCTTATAGCTAGGCATGTATTTGATATTTTAATGAATCTATAAGACATTTTTGGCTCTTGTATCTCCTCTAGAGTTATTGCTAGTTGCGTTGTTTTCCATTGTGTTTTCTCTCACTAGCAATTTGGATAGTTGGGTGTGCCTTTAGCCCTGGTTACCTCATCCCTCCTTGCATTAATTCATTATCATGATCCACTCTTAAGTGAAATATGCACATATTTTGCCTCTTGGGAGTTGCCTCTATGGAAAGCTTTTCTTGAGTGGACAATAATTGTAAGGGTTTCCCTTTATGTTTCCTTCTAGGGATGTCTTGGTAAGGTTTTTGAGAAGAAGGAACTATTTTACCTATTTTTCCTTTTCATGGCATCCATCTTATTTGATAATTTTTGAAGTAATGGTTCTATGTTATTAGTTGTACCAGGAGTAGAATTTGTCAAAGTTCCACTCTGAAGCTCTCTCTTTCATTTTTAGGCTACTATTAGGTCATCCACTAACTCTATCACCAAGGTCTAGGTAGCTTGAAGATTAGCCACATATGCTATTTTGATTTGAAAGCTGATATCTAGAGGCATCAAACTGATGAAAAATTCTTCTAATTATCTGTAGTAGACCTACTTGTAGTAGGAATCTAGTTGACCAATTTGTTGAAGCTTGCAATGAAATATCTCATAGCAATACTAATTTCCTTTTTAATTTGTGTGAGCTAAGACAAAATAGTATATTCATCTTTTTTATTCTTATAGCATGCCTCACATTCGATTCTACATGGCATCCTAGGTCATAATGCATCCCAGCAAGAGATGTTGAAATCAATTAGCCACATTTTCAATAAGAGTCTCAATGAACATCCTTACCACTACATCTTTATGCTAAGGACAAACAATGCTACATGTTGCAAAGAAAGTAGAAATGTGCTCATCAATAGAGACTTTTCCATCACCACTGAATTTGGGGAAGTTCTTTTAGGAAGCTCTTGGTAGGTCATTATTAGTAGCAAGTCAAAGGGCATCATAAGAATTACCCCAAGGCGCAACCATTGAAGTGAGAAGGATTAATGGTATTGGTTGCAAGGTGACAGTAGTAGGGGCTACCACTCCTTGTTAGGTGAGAGTGTTACAAAGTGATGGGATCTGCAAAAGATAGGAGGGGAAGAGGAATGAATACATCTCTAGGAAATGGGAAGGGTTGGCAAAAATCGAGCTCCACAGATACCTTAAAACATTGGATCCTATGAGAAGGTTCTCCCTCTACTTTGAGGATCTTATAATACTGGGAAATCAACTTTCTTTAATTCCTCAAACATTGGGTCATCTTGCCCTTTATCATGAGCACTTATGGTAAACTTAGGATCTAGGGTGAATTGATTTAGTTTATAGTAGGTGTGCTTTTCTCAATCTTCTTTATGTAATGCACTTTCCCAATACTCAACATTGGCTTCCTCTCTCTCTAGTGAAAAGATGACTCTTCGATACTCATCAAGGGATTTTTTATTTTTCCAAGCAAGTGTATTCAATTGGTTTCTTATATCTTCTTGTTCATCTTGGAAGCCAAGGTTGGGTTGCATTATTGGGATTTGACCTTCATGAGGAAACACCATTTTTCCTCATGAGCTAATAGGAATGACTCAATAAATTGAGATGGATCTCTAACTTATAGTAAAGCCACAAGTAAACTTACTAAGAAAAACTTAGGACAAGCAAGGACGTCCCCAGTAGAGTCACCAAAAACTTTTGGTTAACATTTTTTCTTCCTTAATGTTAATGGCTTATACCTTGACTCTTAATGTACCCAATGGTAAATGGAAAACAAAGTAGCTAACAATAGTATGGGTTAGTGTAGTAATCTATTAAAGACCTCTAAATTGAAAGATACAACTCTCTTGAAATGCAATAATTACAATGAATTCATTTTAACTTTTTGAAGTATGATCTTAACCAGAGAGCAAAAGTAGATTGCTTAAAGTTTAAAATAATTTAGATGACTTTCAAATCTAGCTCCTAAAATGCAATCTATTCTATCTTATACAGAAGATTGAAACCATGCAAGACTACCTACTGTAATACCCCAAAATTGGCAAATTGCCATATTAAACAATTTTTGTTTATTCAATCATTCCTAAGCCCTATTTTACTAGGCAATTCTAATTCTGATAATCGCTACTTGACCTAGGTGTCAAATGTAGAAAACCCTAATCTACATTAATCACACTACTTATTTAATTCCTAAATATCAACTCAAATTAGCTATAATAAACCTATTGGTTTAATTTAATTATAAGTGTTCATACTTTAATTAAATTAAAATTACCTCTTTAGCTACTGTACAAAGAAATTAAATAAATTTGATTTAATAAGATATCTGCTCTTTTTAATTATTATATTTAATTATTCAATTAATTAAAGTTTATTCATTTATGAGGTCGTATTCTTTTTTATTAAATTAAATATTGTCTCCAAAATCTTCTCTTTAGTTCAGAAATGGAAACTTTGGGTGAACTAAAATTAGAAAAGGAATTAAATTAGTTAACTCCTTTTATCATTGAAATTAAATTAGTCAACTCCTTTTATCACTCAAATTAAATCAGTTAACTCCTTTTATCACTCAAATGCAACCAGTTAACTCCCTTTTCATGAGGAAGTTTCCATTATGACTGAGTCTCCTCTTCAATCTTGATCGTCCATTCTAATTAATCTCAACCTTCGATCACCTCTTAGATTCTATTTAAGAAGCTCTCCATTCCTCATTATTGATGCAGGAGCATCTTGGGTTTCCTTGCAATCCTGCACTTTTGTTCATTCTACCAATTGTTGTCAAGTAACCAGTTTCCAGTTGATGCCAAGTAACCAGTTTCCAGTTGATGCCAAGTGACCAATTTCCAGTTGATGTCAAGTGACCAATTTCTAGTTGATGTCGAGTGACCAGTTTCCAGTTGATGTTGAGTGACTAGTTTCTAGTTGATGTCGAGTGACCAGTTTCCAGTTGATGTTGACTGACCAGTTTCTAGTCGATGCCAAGTGATGTCGAGTGACAATTTTTAATTAATGTAGAGTGCGAGTTTCTAGTGGATGTCGAGTGATGTCGAGTGCTAGTTTCTAGTTGATGCCAAGTCATCCAGTGGTTGTTGAGTTGTCTATGTCTAGTTCATGTTTGGGCTGACTTTAATTGCATTTAATTTTAGTATAGGTAGTTATATTTTTTGAGAGCCGACTTGTGGCTTCTCTATGTTCTAGAATGTTCTGTAAACCATTTTGGCAAGTATAAATAAAGAGTTTAGGCTTAGAGTTAAGTAAGATTTTGGAGGAGAGTTTAGAAAGAGTAGGATATAAGTCTGGAAATGCAAATTTGAAGCTAGATCATGGATCTGGAAGTTGTATTCTATATTTGGACATAACCTAGAAGGCCTTATAGCTGGGCATGTATGTTGTTTACTTGATGAATTAAATAAAGATATCTTTTTCTCTCTCCTTGGTGTTGTATTTGTGTTGTTTTTTCCACTATGTTAACTCTTGCAGGGTGGTTTGGATAGCTGGGTGAGCCTTTGGCCCTAGTTATTCAAACTCTTGCTTGTATCAATTATAGAGGAAAAAGGAATTGAATTTGCATTGAACTTATGATGGAATATCTAGTCATTTTCTCTTGCATTCTTAGCTTAATATTCTTGCATATCAATTTCATACTAGTTTAATATGCATCCATTTAGCATAATATGTTTCTTTATTTCTTAGCATAACCATGAATTCTCATCTAGATTAATCATGCATATCTCATATAGCATAAAATCCTTCATTCTAAAGGTCTAGTTGCCTACTTCTCATTCTAATAGCAAAGGAAAAATCCTTCTAGTTAGAAGGCAAAAGGTTGCATTATTAGACTTACTCGAGTGAATACTCTCATATTCATTCTAGGATGATCTTTTAGATAATGACCATCTTGAAGTGTATGTGAGGATCTAAGGCTTGCATTTCACATATAGATTTCTGGCACCCACTGTGGGGCTAAGAAATCAATTTTTTTGGGTTCAATTTCTCTATTTTTTGCATTTTCTATGATTCTATCATGTTCATCCATACAATTGTCTAGATTTTGGAATGAGAAATCTCATTTTCATGCGAAGAACTAAAGATTTTGCATTTTCCTCTACACTTCCTCATGTGAAAAAGTGCATAATCAAACAGATTCTCATGTGGTGCACATCATTTCTTTGCTCGGGTCTATGCATGATTTTGCATTGAATTTTGCAATAGCAATGCAAAATATTGTTTTTTTTTAGATTCCAATTTATTATGATGTTTGACTAACAGTTTTCTCTAAAGTATTTTCTTTCATATTTCTATTTTTTGCAGCATGATAGTGGTTTGTAGGACATTTTCTAATCTATTTTATGGCTATAAAAAAGAACCAAAAAAAGTCAAATTTTATTTTCCCATATTTAAGATTTCATTTGATAACAATTTCTTCTAAAGCATTTTATTTTTTATTTCTAGTTTTTAAACAACTTGATAGTGGTTTGCAGGATGCACGTTGAAGACACCTTATCAAAACACTTGAAACAAGTACTAATTGTGTAATTGTAGGACACTTTTTAAAAGATACGCATGCCAAAGACTCATTTCAAACCCACTTAAAATGTTGTAGTTTCTTTATTTCTTTCCACACATAGCATAAATAGGGCTTGTGAACTTTGTAGGGTTCAAGACAGGGGAATAGGGGAGTGATGCCCACGGGTAAATCAGAAACCTAGAAGCCTCTGAAAGACCATACCTAAGGGAGGCAAGCAAGTTAGTGGTTCTCCCAAACAAAGTCTTTAATGAAGAGATGATTGTTTCTTTTTAGGGAATCAAAGTATTGGAATAGGACAAGGTGGGATCGATAAGCTAACTCGGTGATTAACATGTCTTGCATGTTTGGGTAAGGTGATGAGGTAGATCAGTATGCTCTTTCCCTTGAGGAAAATTAGAAACTTGGACCCTTAGATATGAACCACTAGTCTGAGTCAACCTTTAGAGGGCCTATCAAAGTAATCCAACCTTTGGGAATGATCCAAGTGAGCATACTCCTTTTGCCAAAGATTTCACCTCACTCTAATAAATAAGCTTTGTTGAGTGAAAGACTCCAAAGCCATATTAGTTTCATCTTCTTCATTCTAATATCACATATCAAGAAGAGGCTCTATAATCTGCACTGGCTAGTGCTGGCCCTAATCTTGCTAGTCAAGTATGTGCACATACAAAAGATAGTGTGGTTTGTTGGCCTCAAATTCACTTGCAAAGCCACTGGGGATTAATATGAATGGAAGCCAAGTAAAAACCTCTTAGATAGTTTCTACCTAGTTCACCTCTAAAAGGGGGCATAACCTATGTCCAAGGAGGGGGAAGAATCTCTATTGTAGAACTCACCATAGGCATGTACTTGGGTGTTGGAAGGTGGTATATTTACTTGAACCCTACCACAATGGTATTCATTTAGCATATATGTTATTAAGCCTTTGTAATACACCAAAAAAATGCGTACCCTCTAGTGGGGTGACACGATTGTGCAAGGTGAATGCATGCATATAAGTTGTGTGACAAAGGTTTCTCCTTCTCTACCAATTTTTATTTTAGGGATAAAAGCATTTTTTTTATTTAGTCTTTAAACATTTTCCAAACCAATCAAACAAGAAAAAAGGTCAAAAATTCTCCATCCCTACGAGTTTCTTTGCCCTCAGTTGGATTGTTTGTGACTACTGCTTGCTTCTTGTGCTATCTGAAAACAAACTATCTTTTTGAAACCAAGATTTCAAAAGCTAGATCCAATTAGTGCTAAGTGCTCCATTTATTCTCATGAGAGATAGATTCATTTTGGATCACTACTCATGAAACGTGGGTCAATGAGTTTGACTCAAAAATCACACAGTTAAATCCTGATAGCAATATCACAATTTGACTTGCTATGGAAATTATCTCCTACTTATCAATTGATGAGCTTAAGGGGATTTCTAATGAATGTTTCATAAGGCACAACACTTGGTGAAGGTTTTGCAAATGGGGTTGTAAGCTTTGGGTTTAACCATGGAGGAAACTCTGTAGTTAAGCGTGCTCAGGCTGGAGTAGTATTGGGATGGGTGACCAAGTCCCAATGCTTCACCCTTGTGAGCATCACCTAGATCCAATGAGTGTTAAGTGTTCCATTTATTCTAATGAGAGATGGAATCATGTTGAATCACTACTCATGAAACATGGGTCAATGAGTTTGACTCAAAAATCACACAGTTAAATCCTGATAGCAATATCACAATTTGACTTGCTATGGAAATTATCTCCTACTTATAAATTGATGAGCTTAAGGGGATTTCTAATGAATGGTTCATAAGACACAACACTTGGTGAAGGTTTTGAAAATGGGGTTGCATGCTTTGGGTTTAACCATGGAGGAAACTTTGTAGTTAAGCATGCTTAGGTTGGAGTAGTACTGGGATGGGTGACCTCCTGGGAAGTCTTGGTGCTTCACCCCTATGAGCATCACCTAGATCCAATGAGTGCTAAGTGTTACATTTATTCTCATGAGAGATGGATTCATGTTGAATCACTACTTTTGAAACATGGGTCAATGAGTTTGACTCAAAAATCACACAGTTAAATCCTGATAGCAATATCACAACCAAAGTGTTGTTCAAAAATTTGAAAACCATCTTGCTATCTACTTGAAATCTGTCAAACAACCAACAATCTTGTCCCAAAACTATCAAATTATCTGTCAGTGTTGTCTATGCTCTAAGTCTAGTCTATTACCTACAACAGTTCACCTTGTTTCTATCTACAAATAATGTCAAATAGTGGCTTCTTGCTTAGCTAACTACTTGTGACCTACACACAAACTAGTCTTGTCTCTTATTTATTTTGTCCTTGGTCTCTTGTGCTTGTCATACTTAATGTCACAATAGTCATAATCTTTGGTTATTCTAGCCACTACTCATACAACTCATACCTTAGTATACAATACACTTATCTTACTTTTTTGAAACTATGTTTTAGTGTGGTCCCTGTTTAAGCTTTCACTTTTTGTTCTTGTCTATGACTATGGAAACAAGAAGTGCAAGTATGTTTTATCCCCTTATACCTAGATGAGGTAGATCTAGGAGTCATAATCATGGAAGGGGTCATTTTTAGTTCACAAATGATCTATCTCTAGTTCATCTAGTGAGGAATCTTCAAGATCTCCTCACCTGTTAAATCATCTCATGTTCAAAGAACATTCTCTATAAATTTACAACAAATTAGGAACCCCTGTATCAAGAGGATCCTGAAACTAGAAAAGGTCATACATCTCCAAACAATATAGTTGAAATCATATTCAGACAACCTTTTTAACCAAAACAAATCGAAACTTGTCACATTTGTATAATGGTTGACAAAGAAACTGGACATGGAGAACAAAGTAGAGACCAAGATCAACACAGGAATGAATGACATAAGGAAACTCTCTTTACTGATGATAATGAAGAAGAGGTAGAAATACTTCCTAATCATATCAAAAAATTTGGTAAGGACAAAATATTCCAAAAGGTCATGGAAATCTTTCTTAACGAAGAGAAAGAGAAATACTTTCTCAAACTTGCCCAAGAGGGAGCCAAGTGCCTCATCACTTTATCATTGAAACTACCATTACACCTAGAGAGGAAATTTAAACTTCCAAATTGAAAAAGAAATTGAAAAGTATACAAGACCAATTAGCTCAAATGATGTGTGATAAAGACAAACCTACAAAAACATACAACTTAGATGCTCTTTGTCTATTTCATTTTGATAAGAGTATAGACATGCCTCCTTTTCTCGAAGGATTTGAGTTACCTAAGTATGATAAATACTTTGGAACTACCAATCCCCAAGATCATTTGTGGGAATTTGTTTCCTTGTCTATGGAATGTATGCATAATCAAACATATCTCATGTATCTATTCCCAAGAATTCTAGGTGTTCAAGCTATGGAGTGGTTCTCACACTTGCCTATTAGTATGAAATGTCCCTTTTCTGATTTTATATGATATTCCCAACCTCTAATCATATTTTCAAGATCAAACAACTAATATCATAAAGATCCACCAAATTTCTCAAGAAACCCCAAATCGGGTATGCCAAAAATTGTGCCAAAAGCTTCACAACTTCACCTATTATTAATAAATCTGAAAGTGGAAATTTTTACAGAAATTTCAGAAGAATAACAGACTAAAAAATGAAATTTCTAGATCCGTATATCCTTTACACAACAGTTCTCAAATGTAGGACAAAAACTATGCTCATCAGGCTCCCGAAATTAACACAAAAATGCCCGGAAACATCACAAAAACACTAATAATCTATCTCAGAAGTTTAATCACATCCCAATACATATATTCAACTCTATTTTAACACCTTAAAGTTTGAACTACAGCAAAAACCCAAACTGATATGAAATATTCAACTAAAAACACCAAACTCATACAAAAAACACACCCGAAAACCCACAAATCTGCACTGTTCAGCACAAAGGCAAACTCTGTATGAGCATGCACATGGAATGGCTTCAAACTCCCATCCTTAGCCTTCTTGGAAACCTAAAAACTCCCATTCTTTGGTCTCCCTGGAAACCTGCAAACTCCCGTTGTTGGGTCTCCTTCTCCACAGGTTTTGCAGCCTCTGAAGAATAACAAAGAATGAGCAAAAATCAAGTTCTGGAATCCCCCCAAAATGCCTCCAAACCCCTTAAAAGAGGGCATAATTGTAACTCACGTCCAAGAGAGGTTAATGAAACATATTTTAATAATAATTTTCATTTATTAGTCCAATGGTTTCCAAAGATTAACCCCCTTTTTCTGAAACTTCAGTTTCTTGGGCCTGCCTGCCTTAGCAAAGATTATTATTTTTTAATTATTTGAAAAAGGGACATGACAAGTCCTCCCCTCCCAAAAATTGCTTGTCCTCAAGCAATGGCTAAACAATAAACCAATCAATCCACTTGGATCCCAAATGTAGTCATGAACTATACTACTACCAATTAACATAGGCTCTTGCAATATCCTTTGCAATATGACCAAGAGGAATCCATAATCAAACCGACAATTATAGCTCAACAAAACTCCAAAATCACCACTACCACAATCAAAAACCCATGAGACACAAACTCTTAGAACATCAGAACCCAAGTAAAGTGGACAAATCAAACTACCAACATAGTAAATACCATCAATGCATCCCACTAGCCTATACGGAATGAACAATACAACTCTGCAACAATGGTGAACACTCTCGAATGAAACTATACCAAGTATGGAGAATCGACACACTGTACAACTCCTGCAGTCAACACAACTTTGCAAATCATCGGCCACTATCTCATAACCATAACTCCCATGTACTGCTGATGGTGAAAAGACATTACAAGATAAAGAGTAAGAAATGGAATCCAAACCAAATTTTCCTGCCATCAACTCCTCAAAACAAGGATTAAATGCTAACTGATGTACATACCCTACAATATAATGTTGATTAAAAAAACCAACCTCAGTCAACAGCTCACCATGAACAAGTGATACAACCCACTGTGACTTATGACTAGCTAAGTCAGGAGATGTCATAGCCAAAGGAGTAGAATCAATAACAACACCCACTGAAGCATCACTCCCAAACTCCTGCTCTAAGTCACATATTATCAAACTGTCAACTGCAGAACCTATCATCATGTCATGCCCATCACAACTCTCATCTTGAGGCATCAAACTATCCCATAACTGATGATAAGCACTAGGAACCAAAGTACATCTCTGTATCATCATCTCATCAACATGGTCATCAAAGGTAAATTGATGAGCGTACCTCATAGTGTAATGCCAATAGAATGCGCCAATCTCAATCAATGGCTCAAACTGTAATCTAGATGAAACTAACTACAATTGATCATTAACCATGTTGGAACTAACTACTACCTCTGAAGATATCACCAAGGGAGTAGTGTTACTAGCAGGAACCATGCCAACTGCCAACTCACCAACATCACACATGATCTTTGATACATCTCTAGTCTTCGTGCCATTAGTGCTAGAGGTCACCACCATGTCAGGCATACCACAAAAATTTTCTACAACACCCAACTCAATTGAACCTGACTCTAGTGGGAATGAACTTGATATGTCAATGTTAGTATCAAGGATGGATGCATCCCCATCTCCACTGTCTCTAACAATCTCGGCCATGGACATCCTCGAATCACTAAACACCACAGCTTGTGACTGTATAGAATCAGGTAAAGACTATAGTCGCTCTAACTCCATGGTCACCTTAGCCAAATGAAACTGTGATTCCTTGAAAGCCAACTGTGTACTCTCAAGAATCTCAGAAGTCACCTCAAGCTGCTCAGGAAGCTCACTCACCTCATCTTCCTTGGCCAACAATGCATCATATGTTATACTGCCCCACTCCATAAGATAATCTCTCTCGGCTACCAACTGCATATAATTTTGTCTCAAAATTTGAATAGCCTCCCATAAAGAGTGGATCTTTGTCAAGGAAAGATAACTTCCTTCCTGCTCATCACTAGTAGGAGAACCCCATCCATAAACTGCTAACAACTGACGAGCAGCATCAAAATGTTGGCAATTGATAGCAATGTCTCGGTCACTAATTCTCAACTGATTAGACACATGATGACACTGGCTTGACTATCTCCTAAAAACCTCCTCCGATGCACTGTCTAAAGGAGTATCCTCAAAGTTACTAGTCTCTAGAGTATTACCATCCATGTCCTGTGAATCAACTCTAAAGCTCATATCAACATACGGAGTATCAAAAACTGTAGCACTGCTATCCAACTCCTCTGTACCCAAAGAAACTAAGTCTTCAAAACTACCCACTACATCCTCCTAGATGTCATCAATGCCAATATTATCCTGGGACTCATCTTTACACACTGCCAAATGTGAAAGATCATCAACACATTCCAGCAAGTATGGTCAACTGGATATATGAAAAAAGCCCAACATCAGTGTATAAAAACTAATACCAACATCAGACAAGATACTGGAACAAGAAAAGACAACACTGCGTAATCTGATAATCAAATCCATGATAGTACCCAAACAAACACTGCTACCAAAAAGTGTTAAAGATCTCCAGTCAACTGAATCACAAATGCCAATATAAAAATCTCGAGTCCATATCCATAAACTAGAATCAACTGGTAACTCAAGCAAACTCCTCACCTGAGTAATATGACCAATACCAACTAACTCCACATACCTGTCATGATGAGATAATGAAGTCACAATACTATCTTTGTTCACCTTCAGCTAGCTGGACAAATCATGTGAAGTACTACCAGCCTCAACCTCATGTGATGAAGCATCTAACTGTGCCTGGTACTCTTTCTCAGCAAAGTCATGAATGCTCAATGTCTGCTCATCTTTACCAGGTATCTCACCATCCTGCACAACAACATCCTCATAATCATCATCTGAACCCACTACATTGTAGTCACTGCCTGTTGTAACTATACCATCCTAAATACCTGTGACATCACCCTCTGACGACCTGTAAACAATTGTCTCAATTTGAGTATCAAGTTGACCGTTACTATCAATCTATGTAATATCCTTTCCCACCACCTCCTTTGGTAGAGTAGAATCTGAGACCTCTACCTGGCTATCAGTTAGTTTCTCAAACTCCTCATGCAAGTTCTTGGGGATTGTGTCATCTGTCTTGTGAGAAAATTTTCCAAATAGAAATCCAGTCAACTTATCCACCTTAGCTGGGTTGGACAACATGTCATTCATTATACAGTGGTGCTTAACCAACTGTTCATACATGTCATGGCTTATTTTCATAAGTTTATCTCAAATGTCTAAATAACCATCATTTCTACTGTTTTGACTCTGAATATCAATTGTCCAAGATCGTGTCCTCTGAGACTCTGTACTATACCTGTCCATTTTGGATAAGGTAGAGTGTAACCCCAATAGGATATAACTTCTTTAAACACCAAGAACTAACATGCAAATAATTACAAGTAGCATGAAACCATAGATTTTGACATGCAACTGATTAGAAGCAACATGCAACCACCAAATTCACCAAGAACTAACATGCAAATGATTAGAAGTAGCATGCAACCATAAATTTTGACATGTATCTAATTAGAAGCAACATGCAATCATAAATTATGACATGCAAGATCTGGGTAGTTGTCAAAACTGACATGCAAGATCTAGGTAGTTGTCAAAACTAACATGCAAGATCTGGGTAGTTGTCAAAACTGACATGCAAACTTCTACAACCACCAAATTCACTAAGAACTAACATGAAAATGATTAGAAGTAGCATGCAACCATAAATTTTGACATGCAATTGATTAGAAGTAACATACATTCATAAATTATGACATGCAAGATTTGGGTAGTTCTCAAAACTGAAATGCAAGATCTGGGTAGTTGTCAAAACTGACATGCAAACTTTTACAAACCCTCAGGCTGGCAAGATCATGGCTCTAATACCATTGAAATGTCCCTTTTCTGATTTTATATGATATTCCCAACCTCTAATCATGTTTTCAAGATCAAACAACTAATATCATAAAGATCCACCAAATTTCTCAAGAAACCCCAAATCAGGTATGCCAGAAATTGTGCCAAAAGCTTCACAACTTCACCTATTATTATTAAATCTGAAAGTGGACATTTTTACATAAATTTCAGCAGCATAAAATCCTAAAAAATGACATTTCCAGATCCATATATCCTTTACACAATAGTTCTCAAATGTAGGACAAAAACTATGCTCATCAGGCTCCCGAAATTAACACAAAAATGCCCGAAAATACCACAAAAACACTAATAATATATCTCAGAAGTTTAATCACATTCCAATACATATATTCACCTCTATTTTAACACCTTAAATTATTAACTACAGCAAAAACCCAAACTGACATGAAATATTCAACTGAAAACACCAAACTCATACAAAAAACACACCCGAAAACCCACAAATCTGCACTGTTCAGCACAAAGGAAAACTCTATATGAGCATGCACATGGAATGGCTTCAAACTCCCATCCTTAGCCTTCTTGGAAACCTGCAAACTCCCATTCTTGGGTCTCCCTGGGAACCTGCAAACTCCCGTTCTTGGGTCTCCTTCTCCACAGGTTTTGTAGCCTCTGAAGAATAACAAAGAATGAGCAAAAATCAAGTTCTGGAATCCCCCCAAAATGCCTCCAAACCCCTTAAAAGAGGGAATAATTGTAACTCACGTCCAAGAGAGGTTAATGAAACATATTTTAATAATAATTTTCATTTATTAGTCCAACGGTTTCCAAAGATTAACCCCCTTTTCTGAAACTTCAGTTTCTTGGGCCTACCTGCCTTAGCAAAGATTATTATTTTTTAATTATTTGAAAAGGGGACATGACATTGTATCGAAACATTCAATGATATTTCTAATTTTTTTGTCCAACATTACTCTCAGAACTTACAACACCTAGTTAACATTTGAGATTTGTGTAACCTTAAGTAGAGAGTTGGGGAACCTTTCCTCACATTCCTTTAGAGATGGAGACAAATTTACACCAAATATTCATGTAAAATTCTAGAAATGGAGAAAATTGACATCTTTATGGATAGTCTCCTGCCTAATTTTTGGTATAGAGTTCAACTTCAAGGTCTACATACCTTCAAAGACATGCTCACACAAGCTATCTAGATAGAGGAATTCATGGTCAAAAGGGTGAGCTACCCTTTTAGAAGGACACTAAACAAGTGCCAACCTCTAATAAGGACAAGTCCAAATATATGAAAAAAAAATGAGAAGTTTTGCATGCTAGAGTTGTTGACAATATTACTCCTAAACCTACCAAGGCAGCATTGAATCTTATAGATAATCTCAAAGCATCCAATAATGTTGAGAAAGCTCCTTTTGACAATAAGGCATATGGAAAAAAACTAAGGAACTCATGGGCCAAACACCCTAAACAAGATTTTACACCTATTGGTGAACCTTTGGATGTGGTTTACAAGACCTTGTTACAAAATAAACTCATTTAGCCATTAGACAATTCTTGTCCTTATGATCTATAACCATGATCACCATGGTGGAATGAGAGTTCATTTTATGAATTCCACCAAAAAAAAGGTCATATAACTAACAATTGTATCAACTTGCATGACAAAATTCAAGACCTAGTCGATAATGGTGACATTGTTGTGGATGGACATAACAAGAACTCAAATCACAAGGCTTTCAAGGAGCCATTCCCTTGCTATGGAAAAGGAGAAAACTCAAAACCAAAACCTAACAACAAGGTCAACTATATGTACTCTAACGATGATGATGAGATAGTCCACATGGTTGAACTTGTAGTTGTTGAGTATTGTGACATTATCACCATCAAGGGTAAACAAGACAAAACTAAATCTAAGACACCACTTGTCTTAAGGGGTCCTACTTCCAACACATCTAAGAAAAAGTCATCACAAACTTTTGCCAACACTATTACGAATTCTCTCGCTAAGTTAGTGCTCAAAGGCCCTATGCCTTCTACTCCTAAAATAGAACAACACAAAGACAAACCTCTTGCTAGTCCATCTAGCAAATGAAAAAAAACTTTTGACTACTAGCTATAGTATCCTTGATTAGTTACAACATTCCCTTAGCTTAAAATATTCTACTAGGAAGACCATGGATACATGAGATGTGGGTTGTACTTTTCACTTATAATTGATGCATAAAGTTCCCATTTCATGGCTTTGAAGTCACTATACCTACAAGTACTAGTTATACCTGTAACATGCTGAAATATGCTACAAACTTTGTACCTACTAATAAAGAGTCTACAAATTATCATGATAACAAGCTGAAGCAAATTGAATAGTCACTCAAGCTAAAAGAAATTGGAATGGGTGAATATCATATAGAACCAGTTCTATCTTTGACATCTCTTCTTGAATCTCCTTGTCATTATGGGGGACCATCTAAAGGGAAGAGATTGTTTGTGTTAACACCTCAAACTAAGTATGATGGTACCTTTGTCAAAGATATGATACCTCTTGAGGAGGAATCTAAAAATAGAGCTATTGCTACTTGGATCTACAAATAAGAAACTCCAATTGACCTCATAGAACAAGCTCATGAAATTAGTCCTAAAAAATATGGTCTCGATCTTAGACTCACAAAACATTTTGTCTACAAGGGGACTGGTCCTATTGGATGCAACAAAAATGGTTTGGTTCACCCCATCAAGGTGATAGCTAGAAGGAATTGAGACATATCTAGTCTAGGCTTCAAGAAGATTCCCTTCTATTTAGGGATCAACAAATTTGTACCTGAATCTAAAAATTCATCTAAAAATGAGTCACAAGCTAAGTCTAATGACCTTGAAGACAATGTTGATAATGAGGATCCTTATCCTTAATCCATTCTTGATGATCTTGCTAAATTCTTTGTTGAACCTGATGATTTTGTACCATGTGTCAACACCATGAATGGTGATAATGTTTCTTTTTATGATACTACTAATTCACATCATACCCAACAAGAACAAGGAGAGTCTAGTCATGCTTTACACATTGAGTATCTTTGTCAAAATCTAGATGATAAAGGAGAGTTTATCACTATCACTATAGGGGAATTTTATAGTCTATCAGCATGTAGCACAAATTCTCGAGAATATGAATTTGACTCTCTCAGAAGCAACTATAGACAAAGATATAGATCAAGTTCATGTCTATGAAAACCTCCTCAAAGTAGGTGAAGCATCTAGGGTTATGTTGGATGAGTCTTATCCAACTGGTGTCATCAAGTCTTTGATTAATGATGCCAGAACTCAGAGATATTCGAATAGACTTATAGATGAGGCTACTCTATGTCTCAAATTGCTTGTCCAAGCATTAAATGATTATATTATGAATGCAATAAAACCTGTAACATCTCTTCCACTCACCTATCTTGATCTCATAGACTAGAATTCCAAATCATCTAGTGAAGTTTCTACATTCCAGAATGACCATGCTCTTGCCTGTTACTTAAATGCTACCAAACCAGTAACATCTTCCACTAGCAAACATAGTGTCAACATGACTGAAGTTGACATCAAATATCTCATTCATACAATCAAAAAGAAAAGAAATAAAAATTCTGATGGTGAAAACCACATTGTGGCAGTATCAAAACCTTAAAAAGTAAAAATAAAAGGCATATCCAAGGGTGAAAACCTCTCTAAGGCACCTACAAATGAGATATTTGATGCAATTCCTAGTCATTTCCAAGAAAGATCATCAGTGTTGATAGAATCAATGTAGCTAATCAACTTGGGAACAAAGGAACAACCTCACATGATACATCTTGCAAAAGCACTATCTCCAGAAGAAAAAGAGGAATTCATTTCTTTCTTCCAAGAGAAAAAGATAAACTTTGCATGGACATACTTAGACATACAAAGATTAGATCCAAAACTCATTGTGCATCACTTTTCTATTGTACCAAGAGTTAAACCAGTTAAACAAGAACATAGGTAAATGCATCCTCATGTTGCATTACTTGTCAAAGTTTAACTAGAGAAGCTTCTAAAAGCTAGTTTCATCCATGCTATTGATTACATTGAATGGATATCAAACATTGTTCCAATATCTAAGCATGATAAATCTATTAGAGTCTGTATAGATTTTTGAGATCTAAACTTAGCATGTCTAAAGGATGATTTTCCACTACCTAACATTGATATGATAGTGGACATGACAATAGGATATGAAATGTACTCACTCATGGACAGATTTTTTAGTTATAATCAGATCAAAATTACATCAGAAGATCAATAAAAGACTACTTTCACTTGTGCATGGGGAACTTTTTGTTAGAATGTGATGCCATTTGGCTTGAAAAATGCTAGTGCTACATATCAGAGGGTAGTTACTACAATTTTTCATGACATGATGCATAAAACAATGGAGGACTATGTTGATGATACTCTAGTGAAGAGCACAAAATGCAATACTCACCTTCAATATTTGGGACCTATCTTGGATCGCATGGATAAATTCAATCTGAGACTTAACCCACGGAAATGTGCATTTGGGGTAACATTCGGAAAATTGCTTGATTACATTGTGTCTACAAAAGGAATCAAGGTTGATCTAGGGAAAGTTCAAGTGATCATGGATATGCCTCCACCTCATAATATCAGTCAAATGAGGGGCTTATAAAGACTTCAATCCATTTGTAGATTCATCTCACAGATGGTTGATAGGTCACAACCTTTTACCAAAACTCTGCATAAAAGGTGTGAAATATAACTAGAGCCAAGATTGTGAATAGAGTTTAACATAGATAAAGAAATACCTTGCTCATCCACTAGTCTTGATGCCTCCTATTCATGGGAAGCCTCTTATTTTGTACATTTCAGCAACAAAATTATCTTTGGGTATCTTCCTAGAACAAGAAGACAATGATAACAAGGAAAACACTATCTACTATTTTAGTCACATGCTGATTTATTATAAAATGAATTATAGTATCATTGAGAAGGCTTGTTTGGCAGTTTTCTTTACTTCTTAAAAGTTGAGACACTGCGTGCTCACTTATACTATGCAACTATCTGCTAAAATTGATCCACTAAAGTACTTATTCACAAAGCAATTCTAATAGGGAGGCTGGCTAAGTGGGTCAAAATCTTGAGTGAGTTTGATATTCAATATCTTGAATGGAAGGCTATCAAAAGACAACAGATTGCTAATCAGTTAGCAGAGGCACCAATGTAGAGTCTTCTTCTACTACACATTGACTTTCTTGATGAATCAATTATAATGCTTACACATGAAACTTGGGTGATGTTCTTTGACAGTTCTTACACACAATAGGGATCTAGTCTCGCGATACTATTCATAACACCTCAAAAGTATTCACTACCTAAAGCATACAAGATTTTGTTTCCTTGTACGAACAACATCATAAAATATGAAGCTCTCATTAATGGCATGAAGATGGAAATTAAATGGAGAGTAGATCAATTGAACATCTTTGGTGATTCACAACTCATAATCAATCAAGTCAATGATATATATCAGACAAAGGATGATAAGTTGATCTCATATAAACATATGGTAGATGACATGAAGAAATACCTTGCTCCTATCACTTTTTAAAAAATTCCTCGGGTAGACAACAAAGTGGTTGAAGCCATTGCTACTCTTGCTTCCTTGTTACAAATGCCAAAAAATGATCTCTGACAAGAGTTCCTACTGGAAACATTACTCTACCCTGCCTATGAATCTCCCAAATCTAGGATGATTTGTTCTATTGTAGGACATGACTCATCCTGCTACCACCACATATACTCTTACTTATGTGACCAAACCATTCTAGACAATCTAACCCAGAATGAAAGATGTCACCTTATTCGTAATGCTTTTATGTTATGTTATTATTGTTGACAACTTGTTTAGGAGAGGTCTCAATGGAACACTCCTTATGTTTCTAGAACTTGATGAGTCCAAATGCACATTAATAGAGGGCATTTGTGGATCTCACTCTAATGTCTTGACACTAGCTCGTAAACTTATTAGGGTTGGTTACTATTGGCTAAATATGGAGCAAGAGGCAATAAAATATGCTAAGTCCTACAAATAATGCTAGCTCCATGGGAATATAATTCATGCTATAGCCAGGGAGCTACTTCCATCTATCATGTTGTGTCCATTTCAATAATTGGCCTTTAATCTTGTGGGTTAGATTCACCCATCTTCTTCAAATGGACACAAGTTCATTATTATAGTTACAGAATACTTCACCAAGTAGGTAGAGGCAGTACCTCTCTCTATAGAAAATGGAAAAACTGTAGCTTTTTTCATCACAAATTACACCATATGTAGGTATAGTGTACTTTCCTCCATTATTACTAACAATGGAGGACAATTTAAGAATAAGGATCTTAAGCAGTTATGCAAAAAGTTTAGAATTATACAATATTGGTCTTCTATCTATTATCCTCAGGGTAATGGTCAAGAAAAGGCATCCAAAAAGGCAATCCTTAAGATCTTGCATCACACAATTAGAAAATCTGGAAGGGACGGGTACCTTTAGATTAATCCATCTTTATGGGCTTACAGAATGAGTATCATAACTCCAATAGGTACAACACCTTTTGCTTTAGTATATGGAGTGGATGTTAGGCTTTCCATTGAGGTTGAGATTCCTACTTTGAGAATTGCCATGAAGGGTCTCATTATTGGAAATGACTACAAAATATCTCTGCTTCAAGAGCTAGTATTGTTAGATGAGCATTAGCAAGTGGTGTGTGATCATCTTCAAGCTTATCAGCAATGTATGTCCAGAAGTTACAATAAGAAAGTTAAGCCATGTAACTACCAATTGGGTGATCTTGTTCTTAGAGAAAACCCTAAGAATCAGTAATGAAGGGTACAAAAGGGGAAGTTAGAACCCAACTGGCTTGGTCCCTACATAGTCATTGTAGTGCTTAGATCTAGTGCTTACCAACTTCTATGGTCAAGGGAGGGGTGATCAAGGAGCCCATCAACACTCTTCACCTAAAGCAGTTCTATAGCTGATCTAGTTTTAAAAGCTCTCTTTATATATCTAAATGTCCCAAAATAATCTAAAAATTGCAAAAAGTCCTAAAAAAAATCATTACCTTGGTGAAAACCTAGCAATAGGCACCCTCGTAATACCAAAAATATTTGAAAAACTCAAAATGAAAAAAAATGAAAAAAAGAGAAAAATTCAAAAAAAATTTGAAAAACATAAAAGTGTCATTGATGAAAACTTGGAAAGAGACATTATGGTAGCAAAAATAGAATTTCTGCCAAGAAGGTGAAAACCTAGTAAAGATGCACCTCTTGTTCCCAATGCTATATCTTACAATGCATCTACAAGCTCATGTACAGTTTCTTTCCTACTTTAGTTTGTTGCTTTCACTCATGTATCCATGGATTGAATCTTATCATAAATCAGAGGCAACACCCTACAGTGTCATAGGAATCTCTTGCCATAGTCACTAGTTATTCAAACTACATCTACCTACTATTGCTAGTGTCATTTTTTGAGATTCCTATCATGGAAGATCTCTCTTGTGTCAGTCACTAGTTATTCTAATTGCATCTGCCTACTGTCGCTAGTGCCACTTTTTGAGATCTCTCTCATAGAAGATCTCTCTTGCACCAGTCACTAGTTATTCTAACTACATCTTCCTACTATTTCTCATGTCACTTTTAAGATTCCTCTCATGAAAGATCTCTCTCACATCAGTCACCAGTTGTTCTAATTGTGTCTACCTACTATCACTGGTGTCATTTTTTGAGATTCCCCTCATGGAAGATCTCTCTCATGTCAGTCACTAGTTGTTCTAACTATGTCTACCTACTATCACTCATGTCACTTTTTAGATTCCTCTCATGGAAGATCTCTCTCACATTAGTCACTAGTTGTTCTAACTCTGTCTGCCTACTTTATCTTCTATCACTTATTGAGATTCCTCTCATGGAAGATCTCTCTTGCATCAATCACCAGCTGTTCTAACTATGTCTTTCTACTATCACTCAGTTCCTACCAAGGTTCTTCTTACTGAATATTCCTCTTTGACTTTAGTCACTAATTGTTGTCACCCTACTGAAGAGATTTCTTTCAAACATGTTCTAAACATTGACACTTGACATCAATCCTATAAAATAGAAATTGAACTCAAAGCAATGAATTTATTTGAAATATACTGAGCTTTTCTTTGTTTTTTTTTCTTTTTACATTATCATGTCTCTTTGAGCAACTCAATGATGTCACTTTTGACTAGAGAAGTGAGGACTAGGGGCATGATCTTTTCTTTTCTTTATGTTTGTGATTTAGTTTCAATGATTTGAAGCAACCATATAAAGAGGGGTGTCCACTATAAGAGCCTTCATCTCATATTGGATGCCCATGTGTACCTTGACTCCTTTTATATGGATAAATTAGTAAGGTTGGTTCTTCTCCTTACTTTTCTGAGTGAATTCTCTATGCTACAGCAATACTGATACTCGTCTAGCTAAGTGAATGTATGGGTCACCACGAGTATACTTAGCATATTTATGTCTCAACTTATGAATGTAAGGGTCATTGTGGATAGAATACTTGCTAATTACTTAGCATAAGAAGGATCTCTTGTGTGTCTAGTGTGTCTTCATGCAGGAAACATTCTAGTCATCGTAGCATTTATGTTTTGATTCTTATGTTAACTTGCTACATTAAATGAGACAAATGTTCTGGTCATTTTGGCTTCTTTTGCCTCAAATGCTTACATTTAATCCCAAAAAAACTAGAACATATGTCATATTCATATTCCTATGATTGCAATGTTAGTGGGGATTATATGAAATCTAAGATTCAATGCATTTTTAGTGATGATAATTATCAAAGCTTGGTAACCAAACCTAGGCTTGCATCTAGTTTAAGGTTGCATCTAATATAGGATTGCATTTCATAAGCACATGGTTCAATTGCAGATCTACTTGCATCCTTCATGATGAGGAATTTTTGACTTCTTCAAAGTATCACATTTCTTCATGACTACACAAATGATTGATTCATCAACCCTTGGCTGATTTGGCTGCTATGAATCTATTTTTGGGATCAAATTCAAACTTTAAATTTTTGGGACCGACATGATTGAATGCTTGTGCAGTCCAATTTTGCTGATACTTTATGAATCTTGGAATCTTTTCAAATCACATTTTTCTTCAAATTTTCCAACATTTTTGGAAAATGTCAACTCTAGTTAACTTGGTCTTTCGGAACTCATAATCACTATGAATTGACTCCAAATTTTCTTCTAATCATTATGATCTCTTCTATATTCTTTTGAAACACACATTTCTTGTATATCTCTTAATATATCATTATGCATCATATCTTTGGTGTGTCATATTTTCATTTCACTCTCGAGGGGGCAAGATGATTACATCATTGAATCTAAATTTTAACTCAATCTAAATCTTATGTCCTTATTACTCAGGACATCTTGTCCCCTCTACCTAGCATCATTTGCCATCTATCTTATCTTTTGATCAGTTGATAAATCTTATAACAGTTCTTTTGAGAGTTTGATGGATAGCTATCAGGATAGTCTAAACCTCAACTCCTGACGATCAAGCCTCATTCTAGGGATGACTCTATGACTCATTATAGCTCTTGTTATCTCTTTTATCAATCTAGGTATCTAGGTCCTCTATCTAGATTCTTTAAGGTTAAGCTTCATTATGGAGATAATCTTTAAAATCTTATCAATCTAGGTGTCTAGGTGTTCTATCCAGATTGCTTAAGATAATCTTTAAAAGCTTACTAATCTAGGTATCTAGGTTTTCTATTTGGATTCCTTAAGATTAAGCTTTGTTCTAGAGATAGCCTTTAAAAGCTTATCAATTGGTCTATGTATCATCAATTTTGGAACCAATCTCATTTCTTGATCTTTGTGTCATACTTCTGATTTCTTTGAATTGAACGTCCTACTCACACATTCATTCAAAGAGGGGCAAAATGTAATACCTCACTACCATATTAACCAATTTCAATTTATTCAATCATTCCTAAGTCCTATTTTACTAGGAAATTCTAATTTTGATAATCGCTACTTGACCTAAGTGTCAAATGTAGAAAACCCTAATTTGCATTAATCACACTACTTATTTAATTCCTAAATATTGACTCAACTTAGCTATAATAAACCTATTGATTTAATTTAATTATAAGTGTTCGTACTTTAATTAATTTAAACTTACCTCTTTAGCTAATGTACAAAGGAATTAAATACATTTGATTTAATAAGATATCTCCTCTTTTTAATTATTGAATTTAATTATGTAATTAATTAAAGTTTATCCATTTAGAAGGTCATATTCTATTTTATTAAATTAAATATTCTCTCCAAAATCTTGTCTTTAGTTCAGAAATGGAAACTTTGGGTGAACTAAAATCAGAAAAGGAATTAAATTAGTCAACTCCTTTTATCACTCAAATTAAATTAGTTAACTCCTTTTATCACTCAAAGGTGACTAGTTAACTCCCTTTTCATGAAGAAGTTTCCATTAGGACTGAGTCTTCTCTTCAATCTTGATTGTCCATTTTGATTAATCTCGACCTTCGATCACCCCTTGGATTCTATTTAAGAAGCTCTCCATTCCTCATTACAGAGGAAAAAAGAATTGAATTTGCATTAAACTTAAGTTGCAATATCTATTCATTTGCTCTTGCATTCTTAGCTTAATATTCATCCATATCAATTCCATACTAGTTTAACATGCATCCATTTAGCATAATGTGTTTCTTCATTTCTTAGCTTAACAATGCATTCTCATCTAGATTAATCTTGCATATCTCATATAGCATAAAATCCTTCATTCTAGAGGTCTGGTTGTCTGCTTCTCATTCTGACAACAAAGGAAAAATCCTTCTAGTTAGAAGGCAATAGGTTGCACTGTTGGACTTACTCAAGTGAATAATCTCATATTCATTCTGGGATGATCTTTTGGATAATGACCATGTTGAAGTGTATGTGAGGATTTGAGGCCCACATTTCACATATATACCTACTACAACATGAGAGAAAAGAGAGTGATTAATTTAGCAATGCCCAAATTGATAGAATAATTGAGATTTTAAAATACCTAGATTGTGCCCTTCTCAACTACTTCATTAATCAAATCCTGAGCTTCTCATATAGTCTATAAAACACACATAAACTAACATGCACAATACAAGGGAATAAAGTAATACTTTTACTAAGGAAAGTAAAGATTATAATCCATTGAGATCTAAGAAATAAAACCAAGTGTATTTGTAATATTTTAGTTTTCATTTACAACACATTCATCCCAAGTACTATACAACAAATAAAAGAAAAAAAAAATTAAAATGTAGACTTAGAGTCACACACAGTAGTCCTAGATACAAGGCTTTAGACACAAAATAATTTATTTATTTTATTAATTTCACCAAAATTTACATATATGCGCCTCTCTAGAAAAGCCAATTATATTTGATGATTATATTGCAAAGAATCTCAAAATAAAGGAAGCTAAAAGTAGAACTTTACTGGTCATCATCCATTACAGAGTTTAAGCCTACTACAAAAAATGGTTATAAAAGACAATTTGAGAAAAGAAGAGAGAGTGAAAATTGTCTGAGAGAATATCAAAGCATCAAACTTTTTTTGGGGTCACATCCTTATATGCTTTCATTGCATTTCTTACTTTATCTAGTTCATTGACACCTAGGATTATGATGTTATCATCTTGAACCATCTAGTAGGCATGCATCTCTATCAGCTCTTCCACTCTGGTGACCTTTGATTGGAAATTTTTTGATAATCATCTTAAGATGGAATCTATTGATGAAAGCTCCTAGATTTTGGACATTTGGAAGTTAAATGGATCAGTGGCCTCATCAACAAATGCCAGTCATTTGGCTTTCATTTGCTTGCTATCCACCAATTGACCATTACTAGATACATATGATTCTATATGTAGCACCTTTAAGTATCAAAAAATATTTTCCATGACTTTTTGCACAATGATTTCCACTATGAACTCCAACGAAGAAATGGTTTTTGACCTATTTGAGGATCCCATGGGTCATGGCGATGTTAGTATTTATATCAATCACCTCTTGTAACAAGGTCAATTGCTCTATTAGTTTATCTAATGCTTTGTGCATGGTAGTTTCATGACTAGACACTACTTCCCTCGATTTGTCAGTAACTAATAGTAGATTTCCAAGATTCTTGAGGAGGGGGGGACCTTGAGCCTTCATTTGAGAAAACCATGAGTAACCAATTTGACCAAATTGCCTTTCCCATTATAGCTTTAAAAGAAAGTTATTATTCTCTTCTACACTTGGACCAAATGTACTTGTAGAAATACTCCTAAGTGTAGCTTTGATGTAGGCCATTAGTTCTTTATTCGAGGCCTTGAGTACCTCTTTCTCCACCCTTAACTCCTATAATCTATCCTTTATCTTTTCATTAGTTGATATCCATATATTAACCATGGAATCATGCACAAGAATACCAATATTGATCATTCTAGTCTAAAAGCCATTGGTAATGAGCTAATGGAACTTTCCCTCTTTCTGAGGTTCTTCTATCTCCATCAACATATGATCGATAGAGGGATTAGTGGGCAATGCTACTATAGACTTCTACTTCTTCATCTTATTTGATTGTGGTAGAGAGGAATTTACTTGCGTGATGAGGTCCTTGGATGGGGCAACCTTCTCATATCTTCACTTTTCCAATCAATGGTCTCTTCCAACCATGACTCACTTGAGAGAATATTAATCATTAACTAAAAGGTTGTAGGATTGAAGACATTCCTTGCCACTAGGGGTGTCTCCTTTGTGTGAGCGGTAGTGGAGAAAGTAGTCACTTTAGTAATCGAGAGGGCTATGATATTATCATGCTGAGATGCATGTTGCTCTTGACCATCCATGGGATATTAGGGGAGGAAGGCTTGGACACTGATTTCTCTTGCTACCACTCTTTATCCTTCCTCTTATCCCCAACTTTTCCTATGTTTAAGAGAGATCCTCCACCACAAGTAGGGGTAATCTAGACATTCTTCTTCAAAGGTTGATCTCCATCTTGTTTGATGCATTAGGTTGGGCCTACTGATGTTGAAGTAGTAGCAGTGGTAGAGGTAGTTGCAGTTGATTGAGTAGTTTTGGGAGCTACTCCACTAGTAGAGCATGTACTTCATCTTCTTTTCTTTCTCTCCCTGGTCCACTCCAACTAATTTTCTATTCTTTTGATGATCCCATGCATTAGGGCCTCCATTGTGTCAATAATAGGACTTTCTGGCAACAATTGGAGTTCCCTTGATCTACTCAAAGGATGAGGGATGCACATAGGAGCCATCATCTGCAATATCAGAAACATCGACAGAGTCATTATATAACTTAATTTCATAAATTTCTAGCCTAGACCAATACCTCTCCCTAGTTCAAGGTATTTATTATGACATCTAGCCCAATAATATTTAATTTTTGGAACATATATGTGAGCATATCTCAGCTTTGAATGATCTCTCATAAAATTTTCCAGGTCATATTGAGGCCTAAGTATCTCATAATCAACTAATTTTATTTTTCTCTCAAAACTTTTAACTAGATTCTAAGAATCAGATCTAAAAGCATAGGAATAGGGTCTAACTACTATTTGGAAGGAAATTTAAGCTATTATCTTTACATTAGAATACAAGGTGTTCACTTCTAGTATTTTTGACATAATTGAACAACAATAACCTTGTTCTTAGGGTAACTAGGAAGCCTTTTGGAAAACTCATCAAAAGCCCCAATCTGTAGGTAGGAAAAACTCAAGAATTGAATGAAAGGGAATCCAAACAAGGCTAAAGCCAAAATAACTTTTGGTGAACATCTTCACTCAAAGAAACCTTGCAATTCATGGTAAAATTTCATAGTGAAGGCATCATTCACTTTCATGTATTCTTCGAAGCCCCTTTGTTTAAATCTGACTGAAAAAGAGGGATATTGTTGAAGAAGATTATGTGTTTCAATCATTATTTTCTCACTGATGTCAAACTTGATATTTTTTGGTAAGATAATTTCTTATAAGATTCAAGTACTATCACTTAGTTGATTGATGAGGAGGATTTGATCGTTGATTTGTGAGGAGGATTTGATCAATAAGATGTAACAAAAGCACCTAGAGGAAAGGTTGAGTTATGATTACATAATGAAGTATAAGGATTAGTTAAGATAGTGATGACATGATATATTGATGATCTACTTAAGGTTAGAAAATTGTTGTAGTGCATACCCCTAGGTTGCATTTTTGCTATCATTGTCGAGCTCTTTCGGGGCTAGTCTCATGTTGATGATTAGCAGCATTATTTTGAGACTATTAGATATTATGTTATGGATTCATTGGGTTGATATTATTATCAGACAAATTATAATTAGTTATTAATCAACGATATTTATTGGGTTGATGGTATGGTTGTGTAATTATTAATCAAATCAATTAACTAGAGTTAATTGGATTTAATTAATAATTATGTTATGTAATAGAGATTTTATTGATATAATTATTTTAAAGAGATTGTAAAAAATATTGATATCGAAGTTGATAAGTCTTATGACTTGAATAATGATTTTAGATATTATATGGTTGTCAATGATGATAACGATTAAATTAAAAGACTCAACTTTAGTAATACTTAATTAAGAATGTTGATAGGTCATGGATGGTGTACCTATGTTAATTGACTGATTTAATTGATCATTTTAATAGAGTTATAATCTTCTTAACCAAAGATTGATAACTGGCTCTCTCATAATATAACGAATAATGATACTTGATTTATGTTAAAAGTTGAAGTAACATTAAGAAGAGTCATTCAATTTGTAACATTGATCTTAGCAAAATAAAGTGAATGATTTTATTAAGTGTCAAATGATTTAATATTTATCCTTCATCTATTCTTAGAATATTATTTAAATGATGGAAAGAATAATGCTATAGAGGAACAAACGGGTTGACTTGTAGGTCAAATGATTAAACTTAGACACTTGAAGTATACTTGAAATGAAAACTCGAAACCTCTACACTTAACTCATCCATGTGATTTTAGTAAACCAAAACATGTGTTTGCATTGTGTATTCTCTATGCTTCTTGTTTTGGGTTTTGGGTTGACTAGGCTGTTGACCAGTCTTAGGTTGCTACCAGAGGCTCGGGGGTTATGCAAATGTGATGGCATGTTGATCTTATTTGGTCTCGATCTTTATAAACCCAACCATGGTTATGTGATGGAATGCTCTATGAGATGTTTCTAATTACTGATTGTTATAGTTGAGATTCTTATAAATGAGACACTTGAGCTAATCATTTTTGAGTCATCAATTAGTTATCCTTGGATTATTTTCTAGTCGCCATGATGGGACTGAAATGTGGATTTATTTCTTGATGATGTCATGTTGTAACATGTTTTGACTCAACCATTTTGGAGTCTTCAATCAGTATGATTTTGAGATATTCTTGGTTGCTTTTTGAGAACCAATGGATATGGTGATTTATTTTGAGATATATTTTGGTTATTGAGAACCAATGGATACCTATGATTATCAGTGACACCTTCAATTGCCAATAGAGAAATATTGTGGTCATGATTTTCTATGGATGTTTTTTAGATGCTCATGGAGATTTGATGATTCTTATCATGGAGATTTGATGATTCTTATTGTGGATATTTGATGCTTTTATCATGGTTATTTGATTATTCTTTTTATGGATTATCTTTTGGTATTTCTTTCCAATCGCTTGTATAGGACTAGGGTGATTTTATGATTCCATGAGCTTAGGGTAGGTAATCTACTTGTAGTGTCAAGAAGTGGCTTACAATGGGGGCTAGGGCCCTAAGTGGCTGCCAGGGTAACTCATTGTAAGTTTGGTTAATAAGTGATAACATTTACACACTAAATGGGGATTAAATGAACCTAAAAGATAATTGTTTTGATGTTCTCGCCCATGCCTTGAGTGCTTGTACAGACTAGGATGGGAGTAGAGAGAATGCATGGTTGAAACCTTGCATTCCATAGTATGCCTCCTCAGTATGAGAGGATACTAGTGGCCACATGAGATCAGTATGGACCTGTGGAGTTTAGCTAACTACCAAGATAACATGTATGTGATAAATGCGATGACACTTTCCTACTTGCAGAGTAGGTTTCCTGCATGTCATTGTGTGCCTCTGGGAATTAGATGTCAGCTTTGTGATGGAACCTTTGATTAGTATACTTTTAGGATTCCTGGACTTAAAGAGATTTATGCTATGTGTTTTTGGATAGCCTGTTTGGGACTTGAGATTATCTCCTCAGCATGGTGGGAGTGGACCACTTAGGTACCATGCGGTTGGGTGGTATTGTTTTTCCACTCTTATTATTTGAGATCCATCGCAGACATCGTGGCTGGAGTATTCTTAGTTGGTATTTATCTTCATTATGTTCTTGGAACATTATGATAGATGATATACCTTATGATGGATGTATTTACTAGTATGTTTCTTATATTGATGATTTGCATATGTTAAATGATGTTATCTTATGCTTTACTTTGCATGTTAGTAGGATGTTTTAGGAGTGACATTCCTACTATGATAACACCGATGATCTCTTTGGTGCTTTGGAATGTTATGCATAGAGGGATGGCTAAGATCCATGATGGTCTAATGATGTTATTTATGGTTCGAAGGAACCATGCACTTAGTTATTTATGTTTGTGATGTATGGTTATCTCTTATGACAGATGTTTATATCTTATGTGATGATTTATGATTTGTGGTTTTAGTTATGTTATTGCATCATGGATTAATATTGGATGATGATGTACTTTATTTATATGGATGTTTATTTTTTTAAGCTTTTCATACCCTGTGACATGTACAGTGATGATTGAGCGATCTAAAATGTAATTACAAAAAAGGACGCTTGTAATATTGTTTAAGAACATTGGATGTAACATTGCTAAGGATGTGATGTTAGATGAATAGATAATTTAGATGTGATACAACATTAAGGGATTTATAAAGAATGTAGCCTATTATGTTATGTTTACTTTTATTTGAATTGTTGCCATTGCTTCTGCAAATGTTATGAATGGTTTACTTTCATCATTAAAAAAAAAAAAAAAATTTGTTTGGAAAACTTAGTAAAATTCTTTGGATCCTTTGGCAGGGCATTACATTTGGTATCAGAGCTAGAGTTTCAACATTGGGAGCTCTGGGTATATTGGAATGCCATTAGTGTCAACTAGTTGAACAAAAATGAAAAGTTTTGAACTGTCATGTGTATCTCTTTCAAACTGAAAACTTGAAACTAGGTGAACTGAAACAGAACTTAAAACTGTTACTTGCATATTTTTCATACTTCAACACTTAGCTTTAAAAACTGAAAGTTCTGCTTAAACCTAAACATGAGCAAAACTGAAAATTGAAACACATTCTAGTTGCAAAACATGTATTTTTTATCTATGTTGTAAGGTGGTATGCCTTTTTTTATCTTTGCAAGCATTAAGTTGCTCTTTTTTAGAATGTATTAGGGGATCTATTTTAGTAGATGTCAAAAGAACGAATGTTGGATCGATATAGTTTTCGATTTATCATTAAACCATAATCATATTGCTCTAAGTGTGTTGTAGTGTCCTCAGTGGAATCATATCCTCCTACAGGGGGAAAGGGGTTCAATGGGATCTGCATAGTGAGAATCTTAGTTTTTCATTCTTGCAAGCTTCCAGGAGTAAGCCTAATTCTAGGGAGGTGGATGTACTGCCTACCCCTAGGTTGCATTTTTGTTGTCATTGTCGAGCTCTTTTGGGGCTAGTCTCATGTTGATGATTAGCAACATTGTTTTGAGACTATCAAATATTATGTTATGGATTCAATTAATATGTGATGAGATTACTTGGTACTTTATATTTCATGGTTGCATGATGATTATTTAGTGATTGCAATTATTAATGATAATTAGTAAGATGATTTATTATCACATGTGTTTTCTTATGGATACTTACCCCATACTTGCATGTGTATGGTGTGCGTGTTTGTTTTTATGTATGGCATGTCTGATGTGGTTAAAGAAGGGAGTTGTAGTCACTTGCTAGTCAAGATCTACATGATGCACCACTTCCTATCATTGCGTGTTTAGTTTAGTATATATTGTGCTTGTACATGCATGATTTTTATGCAGGTTGCAGGTATCAGTATCGACTTCCCTGAATTGCCAGGATGAGCATAACCTATCACATTATCTCAATGATAAGAGAGGGGAGATAAATTCTCAAGTCCAAATCTTAACCCTTTAAGCCATTTTTCTTAATTAGAAAATTAGGACAAGTATCTGAGTTGAGTACCCTCCGAATACGTTGGATAACGTAGTTCATGATATCAACCCTTGGTTTGATTTTGTATGTATTTTGGCTATGATGGGTTTTTCGTATTTTACCTTGTGAGTCTTTGGTGTATTTTCTATTAATTAAGCCTAATTAAAAGATTTAATTAATGGTTTAATTTAATGGAAAATTAATATGGTATTTTAATATTTATTTTATTTAATTAATTGAAAAATTAATTAAATAAAATAATTAAATTTGAAAAAAAAAGTTATAAGTTTAAATTTGGAATGTGATAATATTTATTTTAATAATAATATATTTGGAGCTCATTTTTAAATAAATGACTAAATAATATTATTATTAAAGCTAATAAATATTTTAGCAATTAAGTTTTGAAAATTAAAATTAAAAGTGGAAAATATATTAAAATTATTAAAAGATTAAAGGTTGCATGATGTGTGCACATGATTAAAATAGAAATATATTAAGATAAGAATAAGTGGAATTATTAAAGTTAGTGCCTAAGATTTAATAATAAATAAATTAAATTGGAAAGAGTAAAGTAAATATTATATTAATAATTGTGCATTATTTTAATATTTGCTCACATAGGAGTTTGCAAATTCTCGAGAGTTGTCATGTAGACAACACAGGAGTCTACACTCTAAGTATGCACTAGTTGTCTACACTTAGCATTTTATTTGAGCACATGGTGTCTACAACCTTATGACTCATCTACAAGGTTGGAGAAGACTCATGCTTAGTTGTCATGCTTATCTTCTAGTTGTTTCTAGAGACATTCTAGATGCATCTTAGAGGCCTTTAAATAGAGGCTCTCCTATTGTGTTTGCACAAGCTTAAATGGAAGCTTCAAAGCTTACATGCATCTGAGAAGCTCATATGCTTCTACATGCTCATATGCTTCTATATGCTCATATGTTTTCTACTTACTTCTATGTTTCTTCAAGCACTTCCAGTCACGTGGGAATTTTCGGTTGGCTTGGATCTTGAAGAAATTTTGAATGTTGGAGAAAGAAGGGATTTTCTATGGACTTTTGAGGCATGGCAAATTAGCATCAATGTCCAGGTGCACTTGTGATATTCACATATTCCCTTTGCACTCTTTCTCTTCCTGTCTTTATCATGTCTGTTATATGTGTCTGAATCTTTCTATGATTAAATTTAAAATTTGAATCTAGATATTTTATTTGGTTGAGAAGAAAACAATAGAAAACCCTAGATCCAATTAAGGAGAAATTAGATTTGAATCAAGTTTGGGTTCGAATTAGAATCAAATTAAGAAATGATGATTTCAAAATTTATAGTTAACCTATTGGATGGATTAATGGATATGTTTAGAAAACAATTATTTAAAAGGGAAAATTCTTGTTTAGAAAAGCCCTTTTCGTTTAAATCTAATTATATATTCTCTTTTATAAATTTGCATATATATATATATATATATATATATATATATATATATATATATATATATATATATTAAATGCAGTGATAATTGATAACAAATTTTGTATATATATATATACACACACACACACACACATATATATATACATACATATACGTATATACATATATATATATATATATATATATATATATATATGTATATATTTGTGTGAGTTGAAGTGAGAAACTTTATTTACAAATCCGAATTTGCATATGGTAAAAGTGTTTTAAAATGTATTAAAAAGGAAATAGAAATCGCTTTGAAAAAATGTTTACCAAAAACATCATTAATTTTGGGGAGGGATGAGTTTCGTACCCCCCCCCCCCCCCCCGTCTTGCGATTGAAAGTTTGCAGGTACAGTGTACCCACGATCAGTGCAACTCGGCCATCAAAGGAAACGATGATAGTCGCACATCGTACAGAGGCTGCAGGGGTGGACAGTCCCCGATACCACGCCCAACATCATCAACGTACAGGGTACGACGAAAAGCATACGACATATTTGCTTTTGTAAATTGATGGTATAAATCGATTTTATATATATATGTGTTATTAGGAAATTATCATTATTAAATATTGTTAAGTGTTTATATATATATATATATATTGAAATTTTAATATTCAAATATTTATAATTAAATAATATATAGTTTTAAATTAATCAAAATTACTTAATTAGAATTAGTCTAATTAAGATTAATAAGATAATAGAGATTTTAATGGGAACGATAGAATTGATGGAAGGAGATATTGAATTCATTTGAATATTAAGGGATTAGAAAATGGTTGACTTTTAATATTGATTTTATTTAATGTATATTAAATAATTGTGAGATGATAATTTATATTATGTTGATTTAAATTTAGAGACTCTAAATGATATTGGATTAAGATTGAATTATTATGTTATTGGTTAATACGTTTGAATTATTAAATAACTTATTAATATACCTTAATGGTGTTAAGAGTTAGTCAAATATTATCTAATGAGCTTATGTAAAGATTCTCTAGATCAATTATCTATAGATGAGTTATTATTTATTAATGTTTGTTAGGTCTAACAAACTATTAATAAATAATGGTATTAATGGTTTAAATAGTTATTAATTAATTCAATTATAAATCAATGTACATAGGGGAAATTTATTTGAGATAATAATATTTGGTATTGAGGATTTATTATAATTTGTTAAATTTGGTCATTATAGAGTTATTAATAAGATTTCCAATATAGCTTGTTATTAAATATTAACAAGTTATTATTATTGAACTATTAATATGAATATTTGTATATTGGATTATGGTTGGTTTTTAACGTACAAATTATAGTTAGTTATTAATCAACTGATATTCATTGGGTTGATGGTATGGTTGTGTAATTATTAATTAAATCAATTAACTAGAGTTAATTGGATTTAATTAATAATTATGTTATGGAATAGAGATTTTGTTGATATAATTCTTTTAACGAGATTATAAAAAATATTGATATCGAAGTTGATAAGTCTTATGACTTGAATAATGACTTTAGATATTATATGGTTGTCAACAATGATAACGATTAAATTAAAAGACTCAACTTTAGTAATACTTAATTAAGAATGTTAATAGGTCATGGATAGTGCACCTATATTAATTGATTGATTTAATTGATCATTTTAATAGAGTTATAATCTTCTTAACCAAAGATTGATAACTAGCTCTCTCATAAAATAACGAATAATGATCCTTGATTTATGTTAAAAGTTGAGGTAACATTAAGAAGAGTCATTCAATTTGTAACATTGATCTTAGAAAAATAAAGTGAATGATTTTATTAAGTGTCAAACGATTTAATATTTATCCTTCAGCTATTCTTAGAATATTATTTAAATGATGGAAAGAATAATGCTATCGGGGAACAAACAGGTTGACTTGTATGTCAAATGATTAAACTTAGACACTTGAAGTATACTTGAAACAAAAATTGGAAACCTCTATACTTAACTCATCCATGTGATTTTAGTAAACCAAAACATGTGTTTACATCGTGTATTCTCTATGCTTCTTGTTTTGGGTTTTGGGTTGACTAGATTGTTGACCGGTCTTAAGTTGTTACCAGAGGCTCAAGGGTTATGTGAATGTGATGGCACGTTGATCTTATTTGGTCTTGATCTTTATAAACCCAACCATGGTTATGTGACGGAATGCTCTATGAGATGTTTGTAATTACTGATTGTTATAGTTGAGATTCTTATAAATGAGACACTTGAGCTAATCATTTTTGAGTCATCGATTAGTTATCCTTGGATTATTTTCTAGTCACCATGATGGGACTGAAATGTGGATTTATTTCTTGATGATGTCATGTTGTGACATGTTTTGACTCAACCATTTTGGAGTCTTCAATCAGTATGATTTTGAGATATTCTTGGTTGCTTGTTGAGAACCAATGGATATGGTGATTTATTTTGAGATATATTTTGGTTATTGAGAACCAATGGATACCTATGATTATCAGTGATGCCTTCAGTTGCCAATAGAGAACTATTGTGGTCATGATTTTTTATGGATACTTTTCAGATGCTCATGGAGATTTGATGATTCTTATTATGGATATTTGATGCTTTTATCATGGTTATTTGATGATTCTTTTTATGGATTATCTTTTGGTATTTCTTTCCAGTCGCCTGTATAGGACTGGGGTGATTTTATGATTCTATGAGCTTAGGGTAGGTAATCTACTTGTAGTGTCCAGAAGTGGCTTGCAATGGGGGTCGGGGCCCTAAGCGGCTGCCAAGGTAACTCATTGTAAGTTTGGTTAATAAGTGATAACATTTACACACTAAATGAGGATTAAATGAACCTAAAAAGATAATTGTTTTCACATTCTCGTCCATGCCTTGAGTGCTTGTACAGACTAGGATGGGAGTAGAGAGAATGCATGGTTGCGACCTTGCATGTTGTAGTATGCCTCGTCAGTATGAGAGGATACTAGTGGCCGCATGAGATCAGTATGGACCCATGGAGTTTAGCTAACTGCTAGGGGAACTTGTACGTGATAAATGCGATGACACTTTCTTGCTTGCAGCGTAGGTTTCCTACATGTCATTGTGTGCCTCTGGGAATTAGATGTCAGCTTTGTGATGGAACCTTTGATTAGTATACTTTTAGGATTTCTGGACTTAAAGAGATTTATGCTATGTGTTTTTGGATAGCCTGTTTGGGACTTGAGATTATCTCCTCAGCATGGTGGGAGTGGACCACTTAGAAACCATGCGGTCGGGTGGTAGTGTTTTTCCACTCTTATCATTTGAGATCCGTCCTAGACACTGTGGCTGGAGTATTCTTGGTTGTTATTTATCTTCATTATGTTCTTGGAGCATTATGATAGATGATATACCTTATGATGGTTGTATTTATTGGTATATTTCTTATATTGATTATTTGCATATGTTAAATGATGTTATCTTATGCTTTACTTTGCATGTTAGTAGGATGTTTTAGGGGTGACATTCCTACTATGATAATATCGATGATCTCTTCGGTGCTTTGGAATGTTACGCACGGAGGGATGGCTAGGATCTGCAATGGTCTAGTGATGCTATTTATGGTTGGGAGGAACCATGCACTTAGTTATTTATGTTTGTGATGTATGGTTAACTCTTATGATGGATGTTTATATCTTATGTGATGATGTATGATTTGTGCTTTCATTTATGTTATTGCATCATGGATTAATATTGGATGATGATGTACTTTATTTATATGGATGTTTATTCTTTTAAGATTTTCATACCCTGTGACATGTACAGTGGATGATTGAGCAATCTAAAATATAATTACAAAAAAGGACACTTGTAATATTGTTTAAGAACATTGGATGTAACATTGCTAAGGATGTGATGTTAGATGAATAGATAATTTAGATGTCATACAATGTTAAGGGATTCATAAAGAATGTAGCTTGTTATGTTATGTTTACTTTCATTTGAATTGTTGCTATTGCTTTCGCAAATGTTATGAATGGTTTACTTTCATGATTAAAAAAAAAAAAAATTGTTTGGCAAACTTAGTGAAATTCTTTGGATCCCTTGGCAGGGCATTACAATTTTTGGCTACACTTAAAAAGTTTAGAAGAATAAGTTAATCAAAGTTTGTCTACCAAGCTTGATCGAGTGGATAGTAGGTGCCGAGTAAAGTTTAGTTGATGTTGAGCACTAGTAAAATTTAGTTGATGTCGAGTGATTTTACAGTTTATGCCAAGTAATGTAGTATGTGTCGAGCATCAAAAGGTTGATAATGTTGAGCTACTACATTATGATAAAGATTGAAGATTCACCAAATCTAAGCTGAGAAATTTGTTTTCTCAAAACTTGTGAACTAGGAGGACGATAAGATTGATGAGCTGGTGGAACAAAATTTGATGTAAACTATTTTTAGGTGAACTCAAATGGATTCTAGGAGAAGTTTCTAGAATAGACAAAATATGGGGTAGATAAATTGTATCCTACCTAATCCATCCAAAACCCTAATTTAGATGATGGATAATGAGTAGGAAAATATTATAATTTCCTATTTATAGGAATGTCTAGTCATGAAGCAAAGAGGTTAGAGAGGTTGGTGTCATGTGCAAAAACCTAAGGAGGAGAACGAATTACAATTTTTTCTTCATCAAGTGACCCAAGAGAAGAGTCTCCATTGGCATATTAAGAAAGAAGGCTTAAGGAGATGAATGCTTGAAGGATGAACAAGCTTTTAGAGCTCCAAAGTATGAAAGACAATTAGAATTGAGGACTAAATAGGGATTTATAATTTGCAAGTGAAGTTGTAAGTTGTATAAGATCAAAGCTCCACTATTTCTCTCTAAAAATTGTATCAGACTAGGGTAAATTCTTTAGATTAAGGTTGACCTAACAGTAATTGGAAAATCCTTTAACAAGGTGGCATTCCAAGTGAATGGCCTAAAGTCCTCTAACAAGGCTCACTTTTAACAAGATGATTGAAATCACTTAATCGGGTCACATTTAACAGTGTGCATTGTAACCTTTAATAGGGTTGGCCATTCATAGGGCATCACTTCAAAAGAGTGAAAAAGGAGTAGTGTATTATTGGTGTCTTTTCCAAAATTGGGTTTCCACATAAATCATTGTGTCAAGTGTGTTAATGAATGTGTTGTGTTTCATGTTTTATGTTTATGCAAATCGATTTGACAATAACATACAAGTTTTAGTAAATACACAATGGATACATGCATGGGTATAAATGTTTGATGGGTTCACTGAATTGTGAAAAAAAATTATTTATACATCTGGACCTTGAATAAATGATTCACCACCTCCCCAAGTTATTCTAAAGTAATTCCAACAATTGGTATTAGAGCCATCTGCTTAAGAGGACTAGTTTTAAGGTACAAGAAGCACAAAGATCAAGATGTTTAAAAGAGAAGTACCCAAGCTCAATTGAGATAGCTTTCTTGCATGGAAAAGTTTGATGAAGCTACACCTTGGAGGACTTGGAGGTCATGCACAATCTACCATTTTATTGGAACATGTTGATCTAGCAGGAGCCCTAACTATTGAAGATATGAAGAAGAAAAAGGAACATAATCAAACAATGTTGGAGAATTCCTCAGCCCTAAGCTATGCTAAATTTGATGACATCAAAGGTTGTGACATTGTAAAAAAAATGTGGGATTCTCTAACCACCATCTATGGAGGAGACAAAAATGTTCAAAAAGCCAAATCTAAGAGCCTCAAAGGTAAGTTTGATGATATGAGAATGGAAGAAGGTAAAAATATTGCTCAATATATCACTAGGATAAAAGAAGTTGTTAGTTCAATAATAGGAGCTACTAGTCATATAGATGATGATACTATGTTAAGTAAAGTCTTGAGAACATTGCTACCTATTTATGTTATTAGAGTTTTTGCAATCCAAGATTTGAGATACATTCCAAAAAATGATCTAATCTTTGAAGGTCTAGTAGGTAGACTCACTGCTTTTGAGCTATCTAACTTTGAAAATTACAAACTAGAGAGTCTTGAATCTACTTTTAAAGCTAAGTTGTTATTGAAGGATTCTAATGAGGTGAAGTAGAAGAAGAAGAAAAGAAAGATAAAGTATGCATCCAATGACAATGATATAGATGAGGAAGATATTGAACAATTGTAAGCACTACTGGCAAGAAGATTTCATAGAGATAAAGGCAAGTTCAAAGATAAGTTACCCATCATTTTTTCAATTGCAATGAAGTTGGACATATTTCTGCAAGATGTACATAAACGAAGAACTATAGAGAAGGAAACAAGCAAAAAAATAGAAGAGAAGATGATAGCAGAGATTACAAAGACAAAGGCAAGAAATCATGCTACATTGTTGATGAACATGATGATGAAGTGGTATATGGTGCAATAAAGGACAAATCTAATGAAGATGAGGCAACTACACTTGTGACTTGTGTGAACAAGAATGATAGATGGATCATTGATAGTGGATACTCACATCACATGACAGGAGACAAAAGTAAGTTTATTACCTTAACTTGTTATGATGGAAATAGTGTAAGATTTGGTAATGATGCACCATATTTGATAAAAGGAAAAGGCTCTATCAAACTCACAGAAAAGATTTCATGTGACAATTCTAATTATGTTGAAGGACTATATTATAACTTGTTAAGTGTGTCACAATTGAATAATCTAGGATGTAAGGTTGAATTTAAAAACAAAACTGAGAAGATATATGACGAAAACAAGAAATTAATTGGAAAAGGTGATCAAACTAGAAGTAATCTATTCTATTTGGATATAGAGGATGCTACTTGTCTTGTTGCAAAACTTGATGATGTATGGCTTTGGCACAAGAGATTATATCATGTTAATTTTGATATCTTGGTTAGTATCAGCAACATGAAGATTGTTAGAGGGCTGCCTAAGTTGAAGAAGCCTAATAATATAGTGTGCAAACAATGTCATCTAGGCAAAATGTCAAAGTCAAGCTTTAAGAGTAAAGCTTATACCTCTTAAAAAATACTAGAAATTGTTCATACTGACTTATGTGGACCAATTGAAGTACAAAGCTACAGATGAGATAAGTACATAATGCTATTTGTTGATGATTACTCTGGGATGATGATATTTATATTTCTAAAATAGAAATCTGATGATTTTCAAATGTTTAAGTAGTACTTGGCAAGAGTTGAGAAAGAGACAGGTAAGAGTTTGAAATGCTTGAGATCAGATAGAAGAGGAGAATTCACTTCAAATCAGTTTGAGATGTTCTGTAATGATAGAGGAATCAAAAGACATACATCTGCACCCAAGACCCCTCCACAAAATGGAATTGTTGAAGGAAGAAGCTGGTCTATAATGGACTATTGTAGAACACTTATGATGGAGAAGAATGTTTCTCTAAAATATTGGAGAGAAGCTCTAAGTACTACTGTATATACTTTGAACCATGTGCAAGTCAAGAAAGGTACTTATTCAACACCTTTTGAACTATGGTATGGATATCCACCTATTGTGAAATACTTTAAGGTATTTGGAAGTAAATTTTATATTCTTAAAGATGTTAGGAATGAAAAGTTTGATGCAAAAAGTGAAGGTATATTCCTTGGATACTCCACAAGAAGCAAAGCTTATAAGTGTTTAAATACTAACACTAACAAAATTGTGAAAAGTGAAAATGTGAATTTTGATGAATTTACAGAAGTACATGAGGTTGAGCCTATGAAAGAACCAAAAGAATACAAATCATTTGTATAATTTTATGAAGGAATGCATGTTGAAGAAGATGCAAATCAAGTAACAAAATAGCAAGTTTCAGTGACTACCGAGTCACATCCTATGAATGTCAAGTTGCATTTAGGAACTGAGCTACATTCAGAAGTTGAGTTGCAAAATGAAGAAAATGCACATTCTGATTTTGAGATTTCTACACATGAAAGAGATGTTGAGTTACCTGATAGAGATGTACACAGTGACTCTGGAGCTTAAAGAAAAAATGTAGAAACAAGAGCTGAGACAAGATTGTCTAAATATGTCAAAAGACATCATCCTGCTGATCAAATCATTGGAAACAAAGATGCTAGACCAATGACAAGAAATAGATTGGGAACTAAATCATGTTTCTTAAGCATGAAGGAGCCAAAAATAGTGAAATATGCATTGGAAGATGATGACTAGTACAAGGCAATGGAAGAAGAGATTTAATAGATAGAGAAGAACAAAACATGGAGTCTAGTTCATAGACTAGAAAACAAGAATGTGATTGGTATGAAGTGGGTATTCAATAACAAGCTAGATGAGAATGGTGAAGTGAGAAGAAACAAAGAAAGATTAGTTTGCAAGGGATATGCACAAGAAGAAGGAGTTGAAAATGGGGAGACATTTTCTCCTATTGCAAGAATGGAAAGAGTAAGAATTCTACTTGCTTATGATGTATACAAAGGTTTCAAAGTCTATCAGATGGATGTTAAATCTACATTTCTGAATGGCATACTAGAAGAGGAAGTTTACATAGAATAGCCAGAAGAATTTGTTGATGACAACAACAAGAACATGGTATGTGGACTACACAAAGCCCTATTTGAATTGAAGCAAGCACCAAGAGCATGGTATGAGAGACTTCATACTTATCTTGTGAAGATTGGATTTGGAAGGACTAATGATAACAATAATATTTACATAAAGGAAGAAAAAGACAAAGGTATTTTACTATCTGAAATATTTTTTGATGATATCATATTTGGAGGACAAGATGCTTTATGTGAACACTTTTCAAATAAGATGAAGCAAGAATTTGAAATGTCTATGTTTGGAGAAATCAACTTTTTTGTGGGATTAAAAGTATCTTAGATGAAGTATGGTATATACATCACTTAGTCAAAGTACGTCAAAGAGATATTGAAGACATTTAGACTAGAGGATTCCAAACTAGTAAGTACACCTATGGTCATAGGACAAATTTTGTCAAAGAATGATGATTCAGCTAAGGTGAATCAAACATTGTATAGGTCTATGATTGGCAAATTGCAATATGTAGTACATAGAAGACCTAATATTTCATTATCTATAGGGATAGTTGCAAGATTCTCTACTAATCCTAGGGAGAATCACTTAATGGCTATGAAAAGGATAATGAGATATTTGAAAGGAATGGAAGAGTTTGGTCTATACTAAAAGAAGAATGAAAGGTTTGACTTGAGATCCACAGTGATGTTGATTGGGCTAGAAACATTAATGATAGAAAGAGCCAAGTGGTGGAGCAGAGTTGTACTTCACAATCTACTATTGAAGCACAATATGTCATTGCTATTGTAAACTGCACAAACATTTTATGGATCAAACAACTACTCAAAGGAATGAAGGAAGAAATCATAGAACCAGTGATAATACAAGTGTTATCAATATATCAAAGAATTGAGTGATGCACACAAAGACAAAGCATATTGCAATCAAGTATCATTATGTAAGAGAATTAGTTCAAGACAAAGAGGTGAAGATGGAATATGTTAACTGAGAGAAACAACTTGTTGATATCTTCACAAAACCATTACTTAAGGATGCTCATGAATATCTAAGAGGTAAACGAGGGGTGATACCCCTATCAAAGGCTATGTAGGAAACAAAAGGAGTGCCCTACATCAACAAAGTTGATGTTTGTATAATACAAATTGATGCAGTTGATCTTACTATAAGAACCACCTAAAGTAATCACAAAGCTGAAAATTTTAAATCAGTCACAAGTAAGGTGATAGAGGGAGAATATGGAGAATCTGCAAAGCTTAGATCTGTATATTTTAAAGATGGCAAGTTTTTGGTATAGGTCTTTGACACTATTGTCATAGAGGGAGAAAGTAAATTAAATTGATCATCATCAGAAGAAGAGTTTTCCTAATCAAGTGCAAGAGATAAAGTGAGAGAATGTCCTAAACTGATTTGTTTATTAGAGAGGGAGAAAGATATCAAGAATAAAGTTAGAACTACGAGGGAGACATTGATTAGAGAGCCAAAAAGATCACATCAGAGGTAGATACTCTGTTGATCAAATCCTAATCTACCGAGTAAGAGGGAGATACAAGAAGAAACTCAGAGGTAGTTTTAAGAAAGAGTTTTGTAACCTAATTAGAAGATGGAAGTTGTTGATAGAGGGAAGAATACAAGTTCTTTCTTTGGTATTGCCTTACTATTTTAACCTAGTTAGATTGGTTACACAAGATATTCATCATTTGATTAACTTGGTTGATCAGTTTGGTTTGCCATCAATGCCAAAGTGGGAGATTGTTGAAATCTGATTGAGAAAGAGGGAGATTTTTTAAGCAAACTATTTTTTTAATCTTTATTTTGTCACTGATACCAAACCTACTATTTTCTAGTATGACAATTACTTATAAGATTCAAGTACTATTACTTAGTTGATTGATGAGGAGGATTTGATCAATAAGATGTAAAAAAAGCACCTAGAGGAAGGGTTGAGATATGATATGTAATGAATTACAAGGATTAATTAAGATAGTGATGACATGATGTATTGATGATCTACTTAAGGTTAAAAAATGGCTGGCTACACTTAGAAATTTTTGAAGAATAAGTTAAACAAAGTTTGTTTACCAAGCTTGACCGAGTGGACAGTAAGTGCCTTGTAAAATTTAGTTGATTTCAAGCACTAGTAAAATTTAGTTGATGCCAAGTGATTTTACAGTTGATGTCGAGTAACATAGTATTTTCCAAGCATCACAAGGTTGATAATGTCAAGCTATTGCCTTACGACAAAGATTGAAGATTCACTGAATCTAAGCCGACAAGTTTCTTTTCTTAAAACTTGTGAACAAGGAGGAAGATAAGATTGATGAGGTGGTGGAATAGAATTTGATGTAAACCATTTTTAGGAAAATTCAAATGGATTCTAGGAGAGGTTTCTAGAATAGACAAGCTATGGGGTAGATACATTTGTCCTACCTAATCCATCCAAAACCCTAATTTAGACGATGGATAATGAGTGCAAAAATATTATAATTTCCTATTTATAGGAATGTCTAGTAATGAAGAAAAGAGGTTAGAGAGGTTGGTGTCATGTGCAAAAACCTAAGGAGGAGAAGGGATTAAGGGTTTTGATTCATCAAGTGACCCAAGAGAAGAGTCTACAATGGCATATTAAGCAAGAAGGCTTAAGGAGATGAATGCTTCAAGGGTGAACAAGCTGTCAGAGCTACAATGTATAAAAGCTAAATAGAATTGAGGACTAAATAGAGATCTATAATTTACAAGTGATTTTTTAAATTGTATCAGATCAAAGCTCTACTATTACTCTTTAACAATTGTATCAAACTAGGGTAAATTCTTTGGATTAAGGTTGACCTAACATTCATTGGAAAATCCTTTAATAGGGTGGCATTCCAAATGAATGGCCTAAATTTTTCTAACAAGGCTCACTTTTAACATGGTGATTGAAATCCCTTAACTAGGTCACATTTAACAATGTGTATTGTAACCTGTAACAGGGTTGGCCTTTCATAGGGCATCACTTTAGAAGAATGAAAAAGGAGTAGCATGTTACTAGTGGTTTTTCCCAAATTGGATTTCTACATAAATCATTGTGTCAAGTGTGCTAATGAATGTGTTGTGTTTAATGCTTTACATTTTTGCAAATTGATTTGATAGTGACATACAAGTTTTAGTAAATACACAATGGATACATGCATGGTTATAAATGTTTTATGGGTTCACTAAATTGTGAAAAAAAATATTTATACATCTAGACCTTGAATAATTGATTCACCCTCCCCCCCCCCCCCCCCCCCCTTTGAGTTATTCTAAAGTAATTCCAACACCCTCTATAGTTGAAGGTGAGGGTAGAACTCATACACTCTCATATTCTCATCATAGTCTTTGATTCTAGGAAGACGTGGCCACAAGTGATGCATGGATAAGGCATATATTAAATATGAGGACATATAGAATTTTTAATTCCTTAGCTAAATTTAACCACGAGGCAAGCTCATCACATATAATTTTGGCCCAGTTGATCAACAATCCTTCGACACATGTTGCTTGCACCAAGAAGAAGTGATGCTCAATGAAATCCTAAATATCTTCCTTTCCTTTCAATCTTAGTAGTAGTGCTAGGATGTTGACAATTTCTCTTTTCAAATTGGTTCCAAAAAGAGTTGTTGAAATTTTACTCATCTTGGAATGAGGTGTTTGGAACTAAGTTCCTTGCACGTCCTCTCTTCTCAAAATCTTATTTCTATTGAACATAGATGTAGAGGAATTAAAATTGATGTCACAGTATTCTTCCTTCACTAGTACACTGAATGCAAATTGTATCAAGGCCTTCTTTATCAAGAGAAGAATAGATTGATTAGGTAGCAAGATTTCCTTTGTTTCTAGATTATATCTCTTGATGCATTCTCCCACTAGTTTTGGAGCCTACAAATCCATGGGATATCCAATAGCTTCCATAAATCCACTTCAATTTTTGGGTGATTGAGTGGTTGGGCTGAGAATTAAGCCTTCTGTGGAGATCACCTAAGTCATAGAATTTGAATTAAGTATCACTGAGATATTTCAATTCATTTTCCAAGCCTAGGAGTTGATCATAACATGTTTCTCTGATTTCCATTTTCTTATGATTTCAAAGAGGGGGCAATCACTCAATAAATAGTCATTAAAATAATGAGGAACAAATTTGAGTCAAATCTGATCAAATAGATGCAGAAATCAGAATGCTGGTGCTACATGAACAAAATTAAACACAACCAATGACCATAACGGTAGGATTTCCAATAAATTTAATAATTAATGGCTATTTAAAAAAAATTTATTTCTATGCATCTAAGGATCCACAAATCTAAAAACCATATTTTTCCCTTAAAGAGATATAATAGCACGAAAATCCACTTACTGAACCAAGGGATTTCAATTTAATAGAAAGTCTCTTGTTTACTTTAGGATTTGGAACAAGGATTCACATAATAACTCATTATATATAGAGGGGAAAGTGTAGATCAATCTTTTTGTAAGCTTAACTTTCCTTTTATTCAGGATCGTAGTGAGAGAAATAATCCTTTGATACTAATTGAATGATTTATCTCCTTTATATTTGAAATGCACCTTTACGATTAACTTTATTGGAAGCATCTTTCTAACATCTCTGTAGAATATTCTCATACTATACTTGCATATTTCTTTATCTTTATAGTCTTTTGGAGAAGTAACCTTTTATATTTTTGAAGAATGGGAAACTCCTTTGAGACCAATAGTTTCTGGGAGAAGAATCACTTTAAAGAATTTTCACTTGTTTTGGTTAGTTACCTTGTGTATCCTCAAGATGAAATTTTGAGCATGGATTCACCATCATAGGCTTAGATTTATTCCTTTTCAGCATCATGCTTGGGTCCCATTGATGCATAAAATCTTTGAATGGATTACAAGCCTTGTTGGCTTTAGAAACATAATAGAATGGTTTTATTTCCATCAGGTGAGTAGTAGAAAACATGTAGACCCATTTCTTTACATAGAAATGGATTTTTTCCTCCAAACTTTGACTTTCTTAGCTATAGCTTTCACTTCTCTAGATCCTTTCATCATAAGTCAAGAAAGTGTATATCTGTGAATGCTATCATGACTTAGATCTTTAAGTTCCTGCTCAATGAAGTTCACCAAGTTGGATAGCTCACCAGATGATTCAAAATCTGAAGATAACAAGAATGTCGAAGCCAGTGAAATGTCATAGAAATAGGAAGGACTCACTTCTCATCGAGAAGATCCTCAAACCATATCCCAAAAAAACCTAAATCACATAACCCCCAAGTGCATTCGATTAACAAGAATCCTACATGGAGAAATAAGGAAAAGTCAAGAAAGGGAGACCCAAAAAAGACACAAAGTGGGAGTCTTGAAAATCTTGATGAGAAGTAAGTCAGCTAGGGGCTATCTCAATAAGCAAGTGGACAAAATTGTAATGAATTCCAACAATTAAAAACTTAAAAGGGATTAATTGAGAGTTGGCAACAAACAAGTATTGGCTACTATGAAGGATAACCATATAAGAGATCTGAAGTTACTAATGAATCAAATCTAGTAATCCAACAACCTTAACAAAAACAAGATCTTAACAAGGAAGTGCCTAAATGGCATAAACAACTTAAAGAAGTGAGGAAACAATTTAATGAAAGATGTTTTGCATGCAATTAAATTGGTCACATGAAGAAGGACTATATAGGTAAGTATACTAACTCTTTTTCTAGTTATTATCATAACTTATGGACATAAAGCTAATGAATGTAGGAAACCTAGATTTAATAATAATAGAATGTATCAAGCTAATAATGGCAGATGCTTAAAATCATCCCAAATACTATATTAATTTGTTAATATTTCCCTTGACACTATAATTGATTATTTATTAATTAGTTATATTTTTCATATTCTTCTACTTATTTATTTAAGTTTATTTAATTAAATAAGTTCACTTCCCTAATGTATTTAAATTTAGTTTGAATACTTCCCCACTAATGTGTTAAATTTATTTAATGTATATTGCTCCATAAATCCCCATTTAAATAAATTCCAATTTATTTAATTTCCTTCCACTTTATTAAATTCTATAATCCTATGATTAAATAAAATCATATTTAATTTAATCCCATTTCCACCTAAAACTTAGCCTACCACCTATCAATCTCATCCTTCTAGGCCTACCCACTAGTTAATCCCACTTTATTATCCTAAATACTATGCTAAATACCTCTTAGCCCCTAAGTGGTTACTCACACATGTGTGAGAAACTCAAAAGCCAAGAAAGCCCCCTTTCATTAATTCCTCCAAAAAGCCTCCTACACTCTTACACACGTGTCCCCCTTTCCTTACAAGTTTTCTCACACATGTGTGAGCAGACCTTGAGCCATCTCAATCACAAAAAAAGCTTGTGTTGACCTTTTCATGGCTTGTCTCTTTACCCCATGTGTCTCCCTTGCGGCACCTATGTGGATGCCACATGGATGTCACCTCCTCAGGGCCTCTCTCAAGCCTATAAATAGAGCCATTATGTCAAGCATTTCTCATCTCCTCCATATGCATTATTATCACGCTATTTTAAGTTTAGAGCTTTTTAGAGATTATTGATAACCCTTTGGTAGTTTTTAATTTCTTGCATTGTTCTTACATTTCCATTTAGCATTGCATCATTAGATTTACTTGTTTCATTTACTTTCACATCTTTGAATTTTTTTAAGCATGGTTGCTTCCATAGCCATTGCTTGGAGTAATTTTCACTCATTTTAGCATAGGTTCATCACCTTATTTTCATACTTTAATTATGATGGGATTCGTTTATAGTTATTTTTAAAGAGAGAACATCCACATCCCTCATTATTGAGCATGCCAACAAGGCCTCTTGTGGGTGCCCTTGTTGAGTGCTCTAAGGTTTTATGAGGATATTTCTTTTCGATTTCATTAAGTTTTGAAACTTAAGTAGAATTAGTTGTATTTTGGTTTATTTAGATCTTTGATATACATGTACAACTAATGTTTTCTTGTTCATGCATGCTCTTGATAGGTTAGGTTTTCACGCATAAATTTTGGCAAGCACAGTGGGACCCACGTCCCTTTTTATTACTTAAATTTGATCAAAAACTCATAATTTTATGTAAAAACTATGCACTATGATCTTGGTTATGATGCACTGTCATCTATGAAGACATCTTGTCATCTCTACAGATCCTCATCTCCATAGTTTTGTATCACTGCCTATGAGAATCTCAATAACCACCTAAAATTTCAAAAATATTATGTTCTATCATCTTTGTTGTTTTGTCACCTTCACAGACTTAACTCTCTCATCTCTGTAGTTTAGATTTTTGTCATCTACATTATGGGTGACTGAAGGTCCATAGTTTTTGTTGATTGTCGTCTCCATAGATCTTAAAGTTTAATCGTCTATGTTGTGGGTTGGTGAAAGTGTGTAGTGTAGTTGACTATTGTCTCCACTATTTTTGGTGTTTTTTTAGTTTTTCATCTTCGAAGCGTGGCTATCATCTATGATCTACAAGAGTAAGTATCAGGTGTAATATGCTAGATTATGTTCTATAATTTTTATTTTTTCATCTCTGATAGTTTTTCATCTATGCCTACATTCTATCATCTACATTTTTAATACTGATAGATTATTGATATATTAATTTATTTATTTTAAAAGAGTATAAAACAAAAATCCACTTTTAGTGGTTTCATAGGATATGGGCTATTCTAAGTTGATTTTTGCATTTTAAAAATTACAAAAAAAGTTAAAATAATGTTTTCCTATATTCAAGCATTCATTTTGGGGAATTTGGTGATGCTAATCAAGTTGATTATTTGCAACATTATAGATTGGAGAATTCTAGAAACAACTAATCATGTGTCTTGCAAGTTTTTCTTAAAGTTTTTTTTCTCTTGGGAAATAAACTTGAATGCTTAAACACTTGTCTTTGATTTCATGTTACACTTAATTGGATAAATCAAGCACACTCTTGAATGACTAAACTTAAAACAAGGAGATCCAATCTTGAATGCATAATCAATTGAACAAAACCTTTCATTTGAATGAATTTTCCACACATTCTTGAGTGACTAATAAATCTACATGCTTTCATTGGGATGAATTTTAACACATAATCTTGAATTCTTAAAGATTCAAATAACATTGTAATGAATATTTGGATTTGGGGCTTAAAATGAACACTCACTCAATCTTGAATGCAATAAAGAAATTTTCTCTATTCCTATCAAATTTTTTATGTTGACGTTGATCGATTTATTTTTATTGATGAACTCTTGATTTCTTATGTTGACAATGCTATCAAGTTGGAAAGAACATTGTATTCTATAAACAATAATGTCTTCAAAAATATATTACAAAACCTAAATCTCCATTGGAAAAGAACAAGTGTCTTTTAAACCCAAGACCATTTATGTATTCACTCTTGCGCCTTCGGGTGATATTGAGTGCACAATAAATAATTGGCCTCATTTTACACTTTTTAGGAGTCTTGCCTGGGGATTTTATTAGCCCTTAGCATGACCTCAACTGTAGCATTCTAGCAGAGTATAAATATCGAGAGGTGAATTGAAAGTCACCTCTCTTGGAAGTAAAATCTTGTTACTCTTGGCTTAGCCCCAAAGAACCTTTACCTTTGAGAAGTGAAGGTGGAGATTTGGGTTACCATCTCCTCCTAGCTGTGTGGCATTATTTTATTTCATCTACAAATTTGGGTCTCATGTACCTTGTGTATATCAAGGACACCCCTAGTTGAGCTTGTATATCCTAGTCAAAACCTTATAGGATTGTTGGTATGTTTGATGTTCTTGAGTATTCAAAACCCTCCCTAGTTGAAGGGGACACACCATCTACACTTTTCTTGTATATATATATTTCATTATATGCTTTTCATTTTATTTCTTGTTGCCCAAGTTTCAGTTCATATTTTTTGCTCTAGGGTTTTGAGTCAAGTCAAGTGTCAATGTCTTGAGTTTGTGTCTAGATTACCCTTAAGGAATTTCCCCCCTCATCTATTTATTTTTGTGTACTTAGGTGGGAATTCAAAGAATTATAATGCATTTGTTCATATGAGGTGATTAGGAAAGGGAGGGTAATTTTATGCATTTCATAGATGAGAGGGAAGCTGTTCAAAAATCCTAACTCTATGATCAAGTGTTTCATTGAAGGCATAATATAGGTAGAATGGAGAGGTCACAGGCATATCAAAGAAAATGGTAGTAAATAATATAATAACTAAGGCTAAAAGATGATATGCAGATCATAGGAACATCATGGAAACTAGAGAAATTGGATCAAATGTAGGAGAAGCATATAAATCCCCAAAAATGGTGAAAGAACCCAGTCAAAAGTGGTATGACATTCTTTGAAATTCAATCAAGGGCTCATATTTTATTTGAATGTCTATGTTGCAAATTTGACAAGTCAAATGGCTAAAAGATTAAGTCCATATCATCATATGAAGACTAGATTGATGAATAGTATTTAAATATGGAATTTTAACTAACCTTAGAGATGTATCTTCCTTTTTGTCAGATCAAAAGTAAATCTGTGCTCATCATTATGTCTCTTCCAAATTTGAACGAGGAATACTAATGGTGAGATAGCAACAAGTTGACACCTATCCATGGGACCCAGCTGAGGTGGGACCTTCTTTGAGTCATACATAGTAATCAAAGAATACAATGAAGATTGTCAATCTTAGGAAATATCTATGGCTTTCATTATGTCACCATGTAATGTTGCTTGATCATTAATCATTATGACACTAGTAAATTTTAATCTATTTTTTGATGCTTTTTCATCAAAATTATGACTCAAAATTTTCAAAACCTACTCTCACTAAACTAGAGTAAAAATTTTGACAACCAAGATGGTTGTCAACATATCAATGACAAAAACTATCAAAATTGTTGCCATCATTATCCCATGGCGGTGCCAAACAACTAGTTTAGAATGGCAAACTATCAATGTCTATAAGAGATAGTTCGATAGGTAGACCACATCATCAATGGTAGGAGGAGTTAAACTATCAATGACCAAGATATATGTTTCAATAGATTTTTCATACTCTCAATGGAAAGATCTGTCAAACTATCGATGACCTGTATAGATATTTTGACAAGTTGCTTATATTGTCAATAACAGTAAATGTTGAAATAGTGATGGAGAGTTTTAAAAAAATGCAACAGCAAGCATAATTCTATAAAATAATTGATATTCAAATAATTTTTTCCAAAGATGTCATATTAGACATCATTTGTTAAGCATGGCTTGTATCTATAGAATATTTGTTTGGGCGGTTGGGAAGTAGAGGAGAATTCCATTGTGAGTCTTCCAATAGTTTATATGAAGAAAAGAATGCTGATCAAGATCAGACTTGTACATTCATTCACCTTCATTTGACTTGTATAGATTCATAGCTCATACTTGTAGAGAGTCTCATAAGATATTGATAGTAACAAAGATAGTATATGAAACTTGAAGCTAGTAAACTTAGAAGATTAATATACCTTAATATTGACAATCAAATACTTTCTCCTCCTTGGTGGAGAAGTATGATACACAATCTCTTGCAAGAGTAGCTTTATGTCTCCATACAACTTATAGATAAAGAAACATGTTGTCCATTTCTACCAAAGAAGCAATTGGTAATCAGCAATAAATCATAATTTGCATACAACTTATAGAGAAAGCAACATGCTATAATTTATAGTACTTATGTTAAGGTCATTCTAAGGCATTCACCTGGAACCTACTATGTTCACCCACTAAAAGTAATTACCATGTTGGAGACTTCAAAGTTTGAGCATCCCCATGATCTATAATAATGACAATAATGCATGTGAGAGTCAATAATGACATGATACAAAAATAAATTGTAACTAAAATACTTTTAACGGGTTAGTTTGAGCTTCACTTGGTTTAGTTTGAGCTTCACTTCGTTTGGAGAATTCTTTCATATTCTCTACTTAACAAGGCCAACCACGTGAAGGTGGAATCTCATTTTGCCTCTCCCCCATAATCACTATAAATTCCCCATTAATAAATAAGTAAATATTTCATTCATTCATTCTAGAAGTATATCATTGAATTATTATAATTACATAACATACATTAACACGACATACAATTAATTAATAAATATAAACAGTCATCAATAATTTGTGAACACATCAATCATTATATTCACATAACATTCATTAACACAACATATAATTCATTAATACCTATAAATATTCAATGACATGACATAAAATTCATCAACATTCATTAAAAATCCATCAACATTCATCATCAATAAGAAACATTCATAAAAATACATTAATAAGAAACATTAATCATCTTTAAAATCCATTAATAAGCAACATTCATCATCATAAAAATCTATTTATAGGAAACATTCATAAATATCCATCAACACATTCATCCTTAAAAAAGATTTTTAACATTCATTTCTTCATTTCTTTTTTCTTTTTTTGAAGATTAAGTCTTATCGGCACATCCTAACTATCTTTGGCATCTTGTGACTCTTGTGGTTCTAATCTTATGACATAAGGATTCCTCTTTTTTCATTGAGGACAAGGCTGATGTGCCCCTGAAATAAGAAATAAATGGGTTTAACTCTAAACTTTTTTTTATGCTATAAGTATTTCATCAATCTAAAGAATATAACATCGATTTTTCTTTACCTGATAGTACCACATCATATACTGTCACATTTTGTTCAGCCCCAACCTCAACACTAACATCACACTTTGCATACTCAAAAAATATCACATAAAGGTTACACCAATTGCAATTTAAAATGTTGAATTTTATTAATAATTACATGATTAATTTGAAATAGAAATTGAATATGTACCTGTATCATTGTAATGCACATTGAGGTCTTCATCATGTGTAGGATTTGTGCCTTTGTCATCATGAGTAAGATCTTGTTAGAACTCTTTAGAATAACTGAGAGCGGGTGGGGGGGGTGAATCAGTTATCCAACGTCCAAATGCCCTAATAATACTTTTTCTCAAATTATAGTGAATCCATAAACTTTTCATCCATCCAAGCTTAAATCAATCATCCTAGCAAATTACAGTAAATCAATATGTAGGGATAAAGCATGCAAGATCAACACATGACACAATGATTTAGGTGGAAACTCAATTTGGGAAAAACCACCAGTAACATGCTACTTGATTTTCACTCTTCTAAAGTGATGCCCTGTTAAAGGCTTACAACACACTATTAAATGTGACCTTGTTAGAGGATTTCACCATACTGTTAGGAATGGGCCTGATCAAAGGACTTTAGAACATTCACTTGGAATGTCACCCTGTTAAAGGATTTACAACATCACCATTAAACCAACCTAAGTCCATAGGATTTAAACTAACTGTTACAATTTCTAGAAAGTAACAATAATGGCTTTTTGATCTGATACAACTTACAACATTTCTTGTAGATTTCATATCACACTTCAGCTCAATCCTTTGCTTGGCTTTAATCACTTCAGCTCTGATAGCTTGTCATCTCAAGCTTCATCTCCTTGAGTCTTCTTACTCATCATACCAATGCAATCATATCTATGGTCATCTGTTGAAGCAGAGTAACTATGCTTTTTTACTCCTTAGCACCTCCTTCAGCACTTTATGCTTTCATGTTTTTCCTCTCTTCTCTCGTAGCTTCGTGATCTTGTTATTCCTTAAATAGAAATCTAGATTTCCTTTGCTGCTCGATTCTCCCTCTCCAACTTTAGGGTTTCATATGGATTAGGTAGGATATAATGTATCTACCCCATATCTTGCTCTTTTCTAGAAACTTCATCTAGAGTCCAGTTGTATTCTCCAAAAATGTTCTACATGGTGTTCTGTGTCACCAGCTCATCACTCTTATCTTCTATTTAATTCAAAAAATTCAAGATAACAACCTTGTCAGCTCAAATCTAACGAATCTTTGATTTTTGAAATAATGTAGCAACTCAGCACTATTGGTTTACTGATGCTCAGCATCTCTATGTTACTCGACACTTGCATTTTCTTGGCATTTGTTTCTGCTCAGCACTTGTATCTGCTTGGCACTTGTTTTTGCTCAGCACTTATTTCTGCTCGACACTTGTTTCTTCCTGGCACTTATTTCTACTTAGCACTGACATTCACTCGACACTTACTGAAGTTGAACTTGCTCGGCTTCAACTAGGAATCTGTTCGGCACTTACTAGCTTGCTCATCTCTCTCTCTCTCTCTAATGAACTTAGTTAGACTTTACAAATGACTTAGCTAAAACCTTGCATCTTTGATATGTTTTAGTGTGCCCATTTTTTTGTGTCTTAGAGTATGTCATCAATACACTTTTTCATCAATGGCTTAGCTGATCCTTGTACTTCATTACTACATCATAACTTCAACCTTTCTCTAGGTGTTCTGGTTGCATCTTATTGATTGCCTCCACCTTGTCAATCAACCATTTGATAGTGTTTGGATCACTAAAGCAATTGTCATTCCTACAAGTAGCAAGTTTGACATCAATGACAAAACAATGATTGAGAACATTCTTTACCAGTTGCATTACTTCTATTACTTTTTATAGATGATCATTTCCAACAATCTCCCTCATGATCTTTTCAATCATTTCCAAAAATCTCCCTCTTTGACATTGATGGAAAACCAAACTGATCAATTGATCAACTTAGTTACCACCACGATTTTATGTGTTATCTTGACTATTGCATCCTTACTATCGATATCATATATCTCCCTCTTTTTTATATATCTCCCTCTTTCTTATATATCTCCCTCTTTCTTACATATTGATCAGTCTTTTGCATATTTTTCCCTCTTTTTGACATAATGCCAAAGATGTAGCATCTTTAACATGCGAAGTATAAGCTTTGCATCTCATGTTTTCTCCCTCTATCACCATGCTTGTGACAAATTTGGAGTTTCTACTCCTAATGTCATCCTCTGCATCATTCTTCTGATATTTCAATGATTTGTTCCTGTTGATGCAGGGAAGCTTCCTTGTTGTTTTATACTACTTGATTTAGGGGCATTACCCCCAACTTGCCTCTAAAATATTCATAAGCATCCTTGGGCAATGGTTTTGTGAAGATATCTGTAGTTTGTTCTTTTGTATGAATGTACTTCAACTTCACTTGTTTGTCTTCTACCAATTCTCTGACATAGTGATACTTGATTGCAATATGCTTGGTTTTTGCATGCATTATTGAATTTTTGGATACGTTTATAGAACTTGTATTATCACAATACAATATCACAGGTTTAGTTACTTCTTCTTTCATTCCTTTCAATAGATGTGTGAGCCACACAATGTTTGTGCAATTGACTATTGCTACCACATATTCTGATTCTGCAGTGGACTGTGATGTGCATGTTTGTTTCTTGCTGATCCAAGTAACTAGCCTTTTACCTAAAAATAATGCACCTCCACTTGTGCTTTTTCCGTCATCAATGTTTCCTCCCCAATCTACATCTGTATATGCATTGAGTTCAAACTTCTCATTCTTTTTGTAATATAGACCAAAGTTATCATTTCCTTTGAGATACCTCATTATTCTTTTTACTACTATGAGATGATTTTCTTTAGGATTAGCGACGAATCTAGCCACTATTCCAACTGCTAATGCTATGTCTGGTCTGCTATGTACAACATATTGTAGTTTTCCAATCATGGATATGTGCATTGTTTGATTGACTTCAGCTGATACATCATTTTTGGATAGCTTATTTCCTATTGCCATTGGTGTGTTGACTGGTTTGGACTCCTCCAATCCAAATGTTTTAAGTATCTCTTTGATGTATTTTGATTGTGTCACAAATATACCATATTTTAGTTGATGTAATTGCAATCCAACAAAGAATTTGATCTCTCCAAACATAGACATCTCAAACTCATGTTTCATTTTGTCAGCAAAGCCTCTGCAAAGCACTTCCTTTCCTCCAAAAACTATGTCATCCACAAAGATCTTAGATACAATAATATCCTTACCTTCTTCTAATTTGATGTACATGTTGCTATTATCATTAGTTCTTTCAAATCCTATTTGCACTAGATACTTGTGAAGTCTTTCATACCATGCTCTGGGTGCTTGTTTCAGACCATAGAGTGCTTTATGCAATTTACAAACCATATCCCTATTGTTCTCATCAACAGATCCCTTTGGTTGTTCAATATAGACTTCTTCTTCTAGTATACCATTTTAAAAATTAAACTTTACATCCATTTGATAGACTTTAAAACCTTTATATGTAGCATATGCAAGTTAAGTTCTTACTCCTTCCATTCTAGCAATAGGAGCGAATGTTTCCCCATAGTCTAATCCTTCTTCTTGAGCATAACCCTTGCATACTATTCTAGCTTTGTTTCTAGTAATCTCACCATTCTCATCTAGCTTGTTTCTGAATACCCACTTGGTGCCAATCACATTCTTGTCAACTGGTCTAGGAACCAAACTCCAAGTTTTATTCTTCTTTATTTGATCAATCTCTTCTTCCATAGCTTTATACCAGTCATCATCTTGTAATGCACCATATACTATCTTAGGTTCAGATTTTCTAATCAAACATGATTCATGTCTTTGTCTGTTCCTTTTCATTGGTCTTGCATCTTTGTCACCAATTATCTATTCAACAGGGTGATGTCTTTTTACATATTTGGATAATCTTGGTTCTGTCCTTGTTTGCATGTTTGATTTTTTAGACTCAGGGTCACTATGCACTTCGTTGTCAAGTTGTTCTTCATCTATTTCATGTGTACTGACTTCAGGATCAGATTGTACATTTTCTTCATTCTGTAACTCAGCTGCTGAGTGTAACTTGGAATTCACTGGTTGTGACTCGGCTGAAACTGAAATTTGTTGTTGAATTTCAATTTGATTGACAACATCCTCATCAACAGGCATTCCTTCATAAGAATACACAAAGGTTCTATATTCATTCATTCTCTTTGGTTTTTCAGCTTGGACTTCTGTATGTTCATCAAAGTTTACATTTGCACTTTCCACAATTTTGTTAGTGTTAGTATTCAAACACTTATATGCTTTACTTCTAGTGGAGTAACCAAAGAATATACCTTCATCACTTTTTGCATCAAATTTTCCATTTCTAACATCTTTAAGGATAAGCATTTGCAACCAAATACTTTGAAATATTTTACATTGGGTGAGTGACCATACCATAATTCAAACGGTGTTGTATTTGTGCCTTTCTTGACCTGTACTCGGTTCAATGTATGAACAGCTACACTTATAGCTTCTCTCCAGTATTTTAGAGAAACAATCTTGTCCATCATTAATGTTCTGGCACAATCAATCATAGATCTATTTCTTCTCTTAGCAATTCCATTCTATGGGGGAGTTCTAGGAGCTGACATTTGTCTTTTGATTCCTTTGTCATTACAAAATATTTTGAATTCGTTTGATGAGAATTCACCACCTCTGTCTGATCTCAAGCATTTCAAACTTTTTCCTATTTCGTTTTCAACTCTAGCCACATACCACTTAAACATTTGAAAAGTATCAAATTTTTGCTTTAAGAACATAGCAGTCATCATCCTGGAATAGTCATCAAAAAACAACATTATGTATTTATCTCCTTTGTAGCTTTGTACTTCCATTGGACCACATAAGTTAGTATGAACTGTAGACACCTAAATTTGATTACACTATTTTAGTAATCCTATTTAGTTATCTAAAAAGGCATTATTAATTAAATTTCTATTTAATTAATCCTTTGTCATCCCCTAGTTGATTAATTTAATTAATCATCTATAGTCCTAATTGATAAATCAAATAATCTATTATTTATCAATTAAATCCTATTCTTCTATCTAATTTCAAAAATCCCCATTTATTAAATAAATCTATTTGATAAATGAAATCCTCAAATTCAAAAACCCCTAACCTATCTCTAATCCCCCATTTAGCCTAATCCACCCCATCCACCCATACTAACCAAGCTTAGCCACTAACTCACCCACCCTCATTAATGCCATCCACTTGCACATCTCTAACATCCCTAATCTAATCCTAAACCCAAGCCTAATCCACCCCCTAATGTTGTCACATTCCTTAAACAAGTTTAAGACTTTCCTAATCCAAACAAAAGTCTCCCCTCAAAAAAACCCAAACACTAAGTCATGAGTGCTCTTACAAAACATAAAGACTCGTACAAGCCCACTCATGACTCTTACATCCATCTTACACACTCTTCCCTCTTCCACACTCATTCCTCTTACATCCCTCTTACATACTCAACCCCACTCATCATGACTTTAACCAACCCTTTACCCTACCCTCTCACACTCATCCTCCTTGTGACAAGTGTCACCTTCCCATTGGTTCTAAACAAGCACAATCCATGTGCTCCCCTTTGAGTGCATCTTAGCCCTCCTTAAGCCTTCATCCATCCTTGCATCTAAGCCCTCCATCTCTCTACCCCTTAGCCTATAAATTGAATCCTATCCCAAGCCATTTCATCAACAATCTTTGAGCTAAAGTTACCATGCTATTTTGAGAACCAAAGCCATCAACCATACCCTTATAATGCCAAATTGAGAGCTCACAAAGCTACCAATTTTCCATTACCCATCTTTATTGAAGTAGCTTTTGAGCATCTTGAGCATACATCCACAGCAAAAGGACACATCTACAGAATCAAGAAAGCATGGAGTATTTTCTCTTGTGAGGTTTGCACTTCTTGTTCTCTTTCTTTGTCTAAGCATATATGTGAATTTAGTTTTTGGTTTGTGAATGTTTACTTTATTTGTTAATGTTCTTTGCATACTGATTCTGGTTCTACATTTTGGCACGCCCGGTGGGACCCCACTATGGGTCATTTAATCATCTATTTTCATCTATATGTCATTTTTTTAACCATCTAATGTTTGTTGTTGTTTGAGTGTGTTGTGAGGGTTTTTTCCTTGTTTTTGCAGGTTAAAAAACGCACTTAGGAAGAAGAAATACCATCTAAAAAAAAAAAATTCGCATTTTTCAGCTTTTTTGGCACAGTTTTGGCATTTGTAACCTGTTCTGTCTGCGAAAATCCGCGTCTGCGCAAATTGACATTTGCAAAAATCTGCGTCTGTGCAAATCAACATCTGCGAAAATCCGCGTCTGCGAAAATCGACGTTTGCAAAAATCCGCGTCTGCGAAAATCTGCGTCTGCAAAAATTGTCGTCTACGAAAATCTGCATCTGTGCAAATCGGCGTCTCTGCTTGTCACTTGTGTTCTGTGCTGCAAATCTGTTTTTGTCCTCTTCGTATTTTGACAGACTGTCTTCTCTGCTTGCTTATGTTCCATTTCTGCTTTATTATTTCTGCACTTTGTAGCTAAAAAAATAAATAAATAAATAAATAAATGAGTATAAATCAAAATTTGACTTTTAGTGGTTCCGTAGGATTTAGACCATTTTAAGAATTTTTACGCGTAGAAAAAACAACAAAAAAAGTTAAAAAAAATTTTCCCATAGTTAAGCTCTCATTTTTGAAGATTTTGGCTAACTAACTAAATTGCTTTTTTTTTTTTTTTGTCTCATTTCAGGTTGGAGCACATATGGAACCACTAACCATGTTTCTTGCAGGTTTTCATGTTGCTAAAAAATGAACTTGAATGTTTAAGCATTTGTCTTTGAATGCATGTTGCTAAAAAAAAAAAATGAACTTGAATGGTTAAACACATTTTTCATTGAATGAATGTTGCTCAAAAACACACTCTTGAATGTCATGGATTAAAATCAACTTTCTTTGGAATGCATGCTTAAAACAAAAAAAATCCAATCTTGAATGCCAAGGATCAATTAACCATTACAAATCTCTTTTTCACATGCAATCTAGTTAAAGTTTGATTTTTGGACATTTAAGAAACTTTGTTAAGTTAAAATACAAATTTACAAAGATCAATTTGAGTAGTTCCTTGGACTCACCTCTTTTCTAATCACCCATCAAATATTAACCATTGGTTGCAATCTCAGTGCCATTTATGGGGATGGGTCTACTTGAAAAAGGTGTTAAATGTTCCACAATCTAACTCACTCACTTGGTCTTTGAACGTTTGCTTTAACTTTATCAAAATTCTTAAATGGCCAAAACTCTAGATTAAATTGATCACACTTCAAGTTTGGGCACTAAAATTGAACAACAACTAACGTGGAGAGCCTCCGGGCGCATGCTTGAAATCAAATCTCACACACTTTTGTTTTGGGCTTAAAACAAACTCACACTCAATCTTGAATGCCTTAAAAAAAATTAATCGATACTTGACGTGGAGGGCCTCCAGGCACGCGAGTTTTCTTTTGTTGACCCTAACTCTTCTTATTGTTTGCATTCTTCGATCGATTTACTTTTGTTGGCGCTTCAAGTTGGAATTGAACATTGTCTCTTAAACATGAGTGCTTGCAAAGTCTAGATTAGCACACATAAGAGTTAGTTGGTAAAAGAACAAGCGTGTTTTTTAGCCCAAGGTCATCCGAGTCTTCTCTCCCCTTGTCATCTTTCGAGGCCATCTTGGGTGCATAAGATTAGGATCCAAAACCTTGTTTCTTTTTAGGAGGCCTGCTGGGGATTTCATCACCCCTTGGACGACCTCAAGTCCAGCGCTCCGGCGGAGTATAAGAATCGGGAGGTGAATCGAAAGACACCTCTCTTGGGATCAAGATTTTGTCATTCGGGCTAAGCCTCAAGGAACTTTATACCCTTGAGAAGTGAAAGAGGAGAAGTGGGTTACCGCTCCTCTCGGCTGTGTGACATCCTTTTGGTCTCATCTACAGATTTGGGCCTCACGTACCTTGCGTATATCGAGGACTCCCTAGCTAAACCAATTGTCAGCCTTGCAGAAAACTATCTAGGATGTTAATGTGTTTGGAGTGACTGATCGAAACATTTGTAGAACATACACACTCCTTGGCGCAAGTATCACATTCTGAGAACCACAAACTTCTATCTGGGTGTTCCTATCTATTGCTTGTTTTTATTTTACTTGTTGAATGAATGTTTGCCAAACTTGGCCAATCCTAGCTTAGGGCACCCTTAGCGTAGTCACTGCCTATTTTGGAAGTTGAACAAGTTGAAGCAAAACAACTGAGATTTTTCCCAAAGCCAAGAAAATTCAGAAATTTATGTCGGAACAACCCAAACCCAAACAGAAGTTTCACAAGGTCAAACTCAAGCCATCTCTAGCATACCAAGAACTTTCAGCCAAGAGAAAAGAAATAACACCAAGCCCACGAATTTCCAAACTCCACAAAGCAGAAGACAAAGCTACCAACGAAGCACTTCAAGAGGCTTGGTTAGAGCGCACCATCAAATTTAGCCAACATCCAGGAGTTAATCCTGCTTATGCCTTACCAACTAGGCATGATTTCTATGATTAGACACCCTTGTTTCTCCACATCTTCTTGGATAAGCTTCACTCTAGAGTCATCTTTGTAGAAAAGCCAGCCATCTTAGCTTATCCCCTTAAGCATTATTAGCTCATCCATCTCATTTCGAATCATACCATCTAGCTAGTAATCAAAAATCTGCACATCTAAGCTTTCAAAATTGTTGTCACCTTGCTAAAAGTTTTCCATTCCCAAAATCTTCCAAATCCACCAATCTCACCAAGGTTATCCCTTTGACAGAGCTTGGTCTAGGGTAATCTAGCTTTGTCACTTGTTATCCCTCATCACCTTGAGCTAAAGGTTGGGATTTGCAAGTGGTAAATCTCGTGTTCTTCCTAAAGGATCATCAGTCTATCCTTAAGTTGACACAATCACCACCAACCTTGCACATAGGAAAGCAGACCTTTTTTACTTTGACAACATATCTTTGAAGTTAGAATCCCCAACCCAATCCTCCTTAGGTTTTGTCATATAGCTTTACCTCAACCTAGGAAATCATTTGCATAGAAAAGCCTTCCCCCTTTTGCATCCATCAGCATTATTGCATCTCATCCCTAGGAGCATTTTTCATGCCACCCGTCACTCGCTTAGCCAAGAAGAAAGAAACAATGGAGCCTTATCATTTGGATCAAACAGCCTCACCCCCCTTGAGCACTCAGCCATCCTTTAGCCCAGAGCAAGCTATGCCATCACCTACTGACATTGAAGCTTTCATGAACCAACCAGGAAATGCAGTATTGGTAAACGCCATTATAGACAAAAACAAAGAGACAATCATGGCTAATTTTCGAAGGGACAATGTAGGAACCTTTGACTTTGGAAGACCCCCTCCATTATCAGATCCATCTCACCCATTGTTTGGGCAGCTGCCACCACCCATAGGCTCTTATGATCCAAATTATCCTCAATTTATTCCAAAAGAAGAGCCTCCAGCCAATCCATATGACCCAACAGACCCAAACATACCATCATCCACCCAAGTTGAAATCTCCATGCCGCAAGCCAACCCAACCACCACCACTCCATCCTTGGTTCATACCTCTTCGCTCCAAACCCCCTTTACCCAAAACACCTCACCATTCACCCCCTTCACTATTGCTACTGCTCCCCAACCTAGCCTTCCCAATCCACCCATCTCCCAAATCAGTGCTAGCATCTTTGGCCAACCTCAGCAATATACAACAGGGATGCCACCCATGGGGCCAAGTAATCAACCTTTCATCGCCCCCAGCTTGTTCACCATAGCCCAAAGCACAATCCCATCATTTCCATTAGGTCTTGGGAGCTCAATACCACCAGCCACAAATCCACAAGCTACTACCTTCACTCCACAAAGCTATCAAATCCCACAAGCTACTGCCAATCTTCTACCAAGCTCCCAAGTGACCCCAGCTCCCGCCACAACTATACCAAGCTTCCAAATCCAGCCACCAAGCTATCAAACCCCATCAATTCCATTCCCAAGATTTCAATTCCCACCACCTCCACCACCAACTAATCCATTACCTCCTATTACCAACTACTTTTCAATGCCACTTCTAGGAGGTAATCCACCACCCCAGCCAACCACCAATTATTTGCAGATACCATCCCAAATGGGGGCACAACCCACATATATTGGTCAAACCCCACAAGCCCCCCAATCCTTTCCCCAAGCCTCACAACCATCTTATACCTTACCTCCACAAAGCAATCCATTTATCCCACAGCCAGCTTATGTTCCTCAATCCCAACCTCAAATCCCATATCAACAGGAAGCCTCGCAGCACATGCAGCAATATGCGCCACCTCCCCCTCAACAACCTGTCATCCACCATGCAGCTGCCCAAACAATGTACAATCCCTATCAGCAAATCCCTCATAACCAACCATATTCAATGGCCCCATCTAGCACATACCTACCTCAAGGCACTCCTACATTGGGGGCACCCCAACCATCACCTATCAATTCAGAGTGGGAGCAAATGAAGACAGCTCTGAAAGCCATCCAAGAAGGGAATGATCCAAAGACATTCAAGTTTGAGAATGTGTGTCCTTACCCATTTGACAGAGCCATTACCACAACACCATTTCCCAAACACTTTGAGGTACCTAAATTTGACAAATACAGAGGAAAAGGAGACCCTGTCACACATATCAAAGAATTTTACATGCATTGCCAGGACGTGGCATACAATGATGTCTTCCTCTTGCGCCTTTTTCCCAAAATCTTGGCTGGACCAGCTCTTGAATGGTTTTATAGAATCCCCTATGGCACAATTAAAAACTTTGCTGAATTATCTAAGGCATTTGTAGCCCAATATGCCCATCTTGTTGAAACAGAGCTATCAATAGTTGATCTTGTCCACACCAAGCAAAAAGGTGGAGAAAGCCTTGCCGAATACCTACAAAGATGGCAAACCCTTACCACCCGCATATCCTACACCTTGCCAGAATGCCATGTGGTGAAAATGTTTATTGATAATGCACATCCCAGCTTGGCTCACCACATGACCATGAACTATTTGCAGACCTATAAGGATATCAAAGAGAAAGGAATGATCCTTGAGCAAGGAATCATCAAAGATGGTGTGGTAAAGATTTACAAAGAGGCCAACCAAAATCAATCACATCCCAATGACAAGTCTAGGTATTGGAACAAAAACAAGCATGTTGCAACAGATGGGGTTACTGACACCAGACATGTGAATATCGTTGGTCCTTCTCAAAATTAGTCTAACCCACCATATCAAACAAACAACCAACAAGCTATCAATTACCAACAATGAAATAACCAAAGCTATCAAAACCACAATACAAGACCCAACTTTCAAGGGTCTAACAATCAAGCTAATGCCATCAATGTAGCTACAGGGCAAAAGCCCAGATTCCAACCTGCACCTAGAAACTATACACCCCTTGGTGAGCCATTGGATGTTATTTTTGAGAAATTGGCTAAGGAAAACCTCAACAAATTTCCTCCTACCCAGAAAATTGATCCAAGCCAATATAAAGCTGCATGGTACAAGGATAATGAGTATTGCAAGTTCCATAGGGTAAATGGTCACACAACCCTCAGATGCATGAAACTGAAAGACTATGTGCAAGACCTCATTGATCAAAAGGAAATCACCGTTGGTGCCCAAACCTCTCCCAATGCAGGCTTACAGATTTATCAAAATGCTTTTCCTCCACACAACAACCAAAATCCTAGAAAAGCACCTATCCAAAACAACACCAACAACCGCCAGCCAAACCAACAGCATGGGAAGAACAATGACCACACTTCATCCTATATAGACTATGGTAGCCTTATAGGTTATATATCTGAGAAAGAGCCTTCTGTCAATGTTATCAATATCCGAGGACTAGACAATGAGTGTGCAGTCACCACTCGAAGAGCGCGATTTAACATTGCAGGCCCACCAGTTTCATCAACACCATCAACTCCATCAAAAAGTCGGTACAATATCTTGGAACACTTTGGGAACATGCCAGCCCAAATATCCATTTTAGACCTTCTCCGCACCAGTCCTGTGTACAAAGACATCCTTGGCAGTGCTCTCATAGAATCCCATGTCCCTTCTGATATCAATGCTACTAATTTTTGTAATCTTGTTGGACACCTTTCATCCTCGTGTGCCCTATCTTTCAAACCCACCGACATACCCGCGGTTGAGCCAGATCACACCCTTCCGCTTCGCATAGCCATCATGGTATCCAATTTTGCCGTGAAAAGAGTAATGATAGATAATGGATCAGCCTTGAACATTTGCACCCTAAAATTCATAAAACAAGCTGGGTATACTGAGGCAGATATGATCAGTGAGGTTATCACCATCAAAGCTTATGACAACTTGGAAAGGACCACAGAAGGGACTATTTTGCTACCAATCAAGGTTGGGCTAGTCATTCAAGAGATAGTTTGCCATGTTGTTGATCTAAACCTACCATTTAACATCCTCCTTGGTCGCCCATGGATTCATGCTATGAAGGTCATTCCATCCACCTACCATCAGTGCATCAAATTTCTGCATCAAGGCACTGAGGTAACCATCAATGCCGATCCAGAACCCTTTTCTTACTGCAATGCAGTTGAAGCTTCATATACAAACCATTTCCCTGGAATAGACATCGGCACAGCCATCGCCAGCTCATCCCACACTTGTAATGACGCAAAAACCATCCTTGCCTCCACCCTATCTACTATAAAGATCAACAACAAAGGATGTGGAGAATATAGTCTATCAGATGCATTTGCTGTCGGAGCAATCCCACTTGATCCACATACCCATGGACGGCCAACATATCACAAAGCTAAGGAGATTCCACCTCCTCGATACAAATAGTTTGGCCCAACCACCTTTGTGTCCTCAAAAACCCCTCTTCATGAGGAGCTCACTCCAGATATCAACAATTGGCTACATAAGGATTCACCTCCAAGAAATCAAGCACGCCTTGATCACTTCAGCCAGAATTATCCCCAACAACATAAGCTCATCACTGAAAAATGGAACTATCAAGGAGGTGGACTAGGACCAGAAGAAAGGGGCATGCAATGTCCCATCGAAGCACATGATTGAGAAATAAAGTCAAGTCTTGGCTTTGGCATACCCACAACTAGGGGCACCAACGAGAATGGTCACGCTTTTTCGAACATCCACCGCGACCTTGTCGAAATCGAAGACATTCCTGAGGAAGTTGAAAAGAGAGCCTACAACGATATCCCAGACCAAATCTTCCTAGGAGACTCTGTTCTCCGAGAACTATCCATCCATCTCATTGACCTACCACTTGCTCATCCACAACTCATAGATTGGGACCAACCAAGTGTCATACATATTGATGAGTTCGCATCAGAGGAAGTGCTTCTAAGATTCATGGGATCTGAAACTCCTCATAAGAAGACAAAACCAGATTCTGCCTACATCTACAAGCTAGATCCCAAGGGGTATTTTGGAGAAAATCCCCAACCTAGTTTTGATACACCCAAAACTGGAACTAAGGTAAATCTGGGACTAGCTAAGGTAGCGAAGAGAACCCCTCAGCAAGAAAATCCAGAGCCACAAGCAGAACATGAGGATTTAGTATTGCCTCCTCAAGATAATCGACTAGAGGTGTCTTCTATTCTAATAGAGGATACTAGAGAAGTCAACATTGGTTCTTCAGAGATCCCTAGAATTGTTCACATTGCTGCATCCCTATCACAAGACCAAGCTGACCTCCTCTTTGAGGTTTTATGAGAGAACATTGGCCGATTTGCATGGTCATATCAGGACATACCAGGACTCGATCCAAAGCTTGTAGTTCATCATCTTGCAGTCAATCCAAAGATCAAGCCCGTCAGAAAAAAGCTTAGGAAAATGCACCCCAAGGTGGCATTACTAGTCAAAGCTGAACTAGAAAGAATGTTAGCTGCTAAGGTTATCCGACCTATCGACTACTCAGAATGGATCTCCAACATGGTCCCTGTCACTAAGCCTTCCGGTGACATCTGAATCTGTACTGATTTTAGAGATCTTAACAAAGCTTGTCCAAAGGATGATTTTCCCTTGCCCAACATAGATATGATTGTAGATCTTACAGCTGGACATGAAATCCTGTCCCTTATGGATGGATTTTCTGGGTATAATCAGATCAAGATTGCAGAAGAGGATCAGCATAAGATAGCATTCACTACCCCCTAGGGAACCTTTTGCTACACCATGATGCCTTTTGGCCTAAAGAATGCTGGGGCTACCTATCAAAGAGCTATGATAGCCATTTTCCATGATCTTATCCATAGCATTTTGGAAGATTATGTGGACAATATCCTGGTCAAATCTCACACCTTCATGGATCATCTTGCTGACCTGGAAAAAGTCTTTGATAGGTTGGCCCAATATTATCTCATGCTAAATCCCAAGAAGTGTGTCTTTGGGGTCACATCTGGCAAGCTTCTAGGCTTCATAGTTTCTAAACGGGGTATAGAGATCGACCCCAAAAAGGTCAAGGTTATCTTAGACATGCCTCCTCCCCAGACACTGTGACAGCTTCGCTCTCTTCAGGGAAAACTTCAATCTGTCTGGCGCTTCATCTCCCAACTTGCAGATAAGTGTACACCATTTTCACACTTGCTAAAGAAGAATGAGAACTTCAAGTGGGATCTTTTATGTTAGCGCAGCTTTGATCAGCTCAAGCAGTATCTCACCAATCCCCCTATCTTGGTTCCACCAGTTCCTGGTTGTCCCTTGATCTTGTATATATCAGCAACACCTACTGCTCTAGGGGCACTTCTAGCACAACATGATGATTATAGCAGAGAGAGAGCCATCTACTATATCAGTAGAACCCTAGTTGGTTATGAACTCAATTACACTCCTATGGAAAAAGCTTGTTTGGCAGTTGTTTTCTCAACTCAAAAGCTTCGCCACTACATGCTAAGTCATACCATCCAACTAGTCTCCAAGATTGACCCTCTCAAGTATATGCTCTGCAGAACAACACTTATAGGCCATTTGGCCAAATGGGTTATGCTACTAAGTGAGTTTGACATCCAGTATGTGGACAAAAAGGCAATCAAAGGGCAAGCTATAGCAGATCACCTAGCTGATGCACCTCTAGTAGATGCATATCCTTTGCTCACAGAATTTCCAGATGAGCATATATGCCTAATTGAAGAACAGCCCCCATGGAAGCTTTATTTTGATGGCTCTTACACCTCTCATGGATCAGGGGCAGGAATATTATTAGTTACACCTCAAGGAGATTACATTCCAAAAGCCTTCAAGCTACAATTCCCTAGCACCAACAATATAGCAGAATATGAAGCTCTTGTAGCAGGATTAAAGATAGCTGCAGAATGGAATATCACTAAGTTACAAGTCTTTGGTGATTCCCAACTCATTATCAAACAAGTCTTAAATGAATATCAAACCAAAGATGAAAAGCTATTACCCTACAAAGAGCTAGTTGATCATCTGACCCAGCATTTTACAAAGCTTCAGTTTACACAAGTGCCTCGAATGCAGAACAAGGTAGCAGATGCCATGGCCACTATCGGCTCACTCTTGGAAATTCCCCAAGAAGCTACGCAGTATGAGTTTTTAGTTGAGCAGCTCCTCACACCTGCCTATGTGAATGAGGATTCAAACCGTGTTTGTATCTTGGTTGGTCCCCAATCCCCTTGGTACCATGATATTCATGCTTACCTTAACGATGGTATCATATCCCCTCACCTCACACGTACCCAATGCCAGAACCTCATCTGAAAATCATCCCGCTATGTTATCATAGCCAATACCCTATATCGTCGGGGTTATCACGATACTCTCTCTTGATGTTTAGATGAAAATGAGGCCGCGATGACATTAAAAGAAGTACATTCTGGACTTTGCGGTGCCCACACGAGTGGTATTTTCCTAGCACGAAAAATCCTTAGAGCAGGCTACTATTGGCCTACCATTGAAGAAGACTCTTGTGACTTTTTCAGAAAGTGTCTCCCATGTCAGTAGCATGCAAATCTTGTGCACGCTCCAGCACAGGATCTACAGCCTATTGCACCACCTTGGCCTTTCGCTTGTTGGGGCCTTGATCTAGTTGGAACTATCACCCCTCTTTCATCTGATGGACATAAATGGATAATAACAGCTACAGACTATTTCACTAAGTGGGTGGAAGTAGTCCCCCTAGTCTCAGCTACAGGAGTTCAAGTCTCCAAGTTCATCTTGTACCACATTGTTTGCCGCTTCGGCATCCCATCCACCATCTTCACTGACCATGGAGGTAACTTTGAAAATCTCAACATGGAAGAATTATGCACTTCCCTCCACATCCATCACCGCTTTTCTAGCCCATATTTCCCACAAGGTAACGGCCAGGCAGAGGCAACTAATAAAACCCTCCTCAAAATCCTAAAGAAAGTTGTCACTGATTCTGGCCGTGATTGGCACCTTCAAATAAATCTGACTCTATGGGCCTATCGAACTTCCTTCCGTACATCCACAGGCACAACTCCATACTCCCTAGTCTATGGTGTCGAAGTGGTATTACCTATAGAAGTTGAACTTCCCTCACTACGCATATCTTTGCGAGGGCAAATCTCAGATGAAGAATACAGAGTAGCTCGACTCACCCAGCTAGATCTCTTAGACGAGAAGAGACAACAAGCATATGACCATCTCACAGTCTATCAAACTCATCTCAAAAGGAATTTCAACAAGAAGGTGCTCCCATGACACTTTCAGCCAGGTGACATGGTCCTCAAAGAAAATATGAAAATCCAAGCAGATCGATAAAAGAAAGGCAAGTTTGAACCTACATGGCTTGGTCCCTATGTGGTTACTGCCTCCTTTGGCTCCGGAGCCTATCAATTATCTACACCAGAAGGAGAACTCTTGAATGATCCCACTAACATCATTCATCTTAAGAAGTTCTATGCTTGAAGATCCTTGGTATACCCAGCTTTTGAAAAAATACAAAAAAAAAATATAGTAAAGAGAAATAAGCGTCCAATGGTGAAAACTTGGCAATTCAAGCGCCTTGGATAGGTACCTTGGTGAAAACCTGGTAATTCAGGTGCCTTGTGTGCTAAAGACTAATCCATTATCTATCACTATCCTATCCCTCATCCATCCACCCACCATCCCATAAAACACCTGCTTGTTCCCTTGGTGTTCCAATCAAATATCCAAAATCTGATGGAGCTTGTCAATACCTCCTGTACAACTTGTAAATCTTGTACCAAAGCTTGTATTATACCTTGTAAATCTTGTACCATACCTTGTATATATTCAAATCTTGTCCAAAGCTTGTACCATATTCCATCTTGTAAATGATCTTGTATCCTAGCTTGTATCCTATCACATGCACACACAGAATCCCATTTTCCTTAAGCTTTTCACAAACCATCTACCTATCCACCTATCAACTATTATAGACATCCCATCCTTCACAAACATTTCCATCTCACAAAAAACCAAAACATGAACAAACTTGTACATTTGTAACATATCTTGGTCTATCAGCTTGTACATCCTCTTTAGCTTAGTATCATTGTATCTATCCGGCTTTCATGTTAGTTCATCCTTGGTCAACATCTTGCACACATCGTACACATTGGTTAGATATTCCAATGCATCCTTTAGCTAGATCTCCTATCACCAAAGTGTTATCCTTCTTAGTTCAGCTTTCCAGACGCATCACTCATCTCGATCCATCAACTTAGGTTCTCTCCGAAAGGTCCTTGCAGGATATAGATTTCCTCATGTCTAATCTTGGTCCGTTAGTACCTCGTCCTACCCATCTCGTTGGCAAACAGTTCTCTTTTGTATTTTCACTTTCTTTTGATTTGGGATCTTCCCTTTTGGGTCTTGAAATATCTTTTCCAAGCAATCTCCTTATTCCCTCCTCAAGGTTGCCATGATCTTCCATATCATGGTATGCTGCGAATGGGGCAATTAGAGCGTAAGGTCTTGATCAGGTCTTTTTCTTGTTTTCTTTTTCTGCTTGTGGGTTACCTACTATCATTTCCACGCTACTTCCTCTGGGATTCATGTGTGATACTGGGGCAATCCTTGTGTGTTTGTTTTGAGTCAGTTCGTCAGTCCTCTAGAAGGTTGGTAAAAAGGCCTTGATGTTCTTGGTAACCCTGGCAATTAACCAACAGTCTTAGAGAAAATCTAGTGCTCAACTACATGGTGGTACTTCTCTTTGAAGTATCCCCCCGCTCAAAAAGCATCAATGGATTCCCTTCATCTCCATTATCCCCCCATCCATATCCTACATCTGTCGCTCCTACCCCAGCTTATGCATCAGTATCTCTTTGAATCACTCCTCATGCTTAGCTTTAGGGATCCACCAATCAAATCAATCCACCAAGCCTCATCTTTCGAGATCCACAATCCTAGTCCTAGGGATCCTCGAAACCCATCTTCCGCCAATCTGACTCTTTGAAATCTTGTTGCATCAGCTTTATCATTCCCCTCATCCATCTCTCCATCCTGGATTCCTTTTATAGCACTCTGCTCCTCATCTCCCCCCCCCAATCCTGGAAAGTCTTAAGCTTGCTTTACTATTGTGCCTCTGATTTCCCTTTTTCATTCTCCCGTAGTGAGAGTTTGAGCTAATTCAGCCCCTTCTCTTCGCCAACCTGCGTCTCAGCTCGTCTCAATTTCTTGTACTTTTCAAGAAGTCGTCGAGCCTCATTTCTCTCCCCGTCGCCTTCTTGAGGGGGCATCATCTAAGTCTAGTCTCTCCTCTTCTTATCCGAGACTGGGGCAACCTTGTTGCTAAAACATCTTCCTCATGTCGTCTTCATTCAAACTTCTTTGAAATAGTGTTGTCTCAACACTATGTCAAAGAGGGGCAAAATGTAGACACCTAAATTTGATTACACTATTTTAGTAATCTTATTTAGTTATCTAAAAAGGCATTATTAATTAAATTTCTATTTAATTAATCCTTTGTCATCCCCTAGTTGATTAATTTAATTAATCATCTATAGTCCTAATTGATAAATCAAATAATCTATTATTTATCAATTAAATCCTATTCTTCTATCTAATTCCAAAAATCCCCATTTATTAAATAAATCTATTTGATAAATGAAATCCTCAAATTCAAAAACCCCTAACCTATCTCTAATCCCCCATTTAGCCTAATCCACCCCATCCACCCATACTAACCAAGCTTAGCCACTAACTCACCCACCCTCATTAATGCCATCCACTTGCACATCTCTAACATCCCTAATCTAATCCTAAACCCAAGCCTAATCCACCCCCTAATGTTGTCACATTCCTTAAACAAGTTTAAGACTTTCCTAATCCAAACCAAAGTCTCCCCTCAAAAAAACCCAAACACTAAGTCATGAGTGCTCTTACAAAACATAAAGACTCGTACAAGCCCACTCATGACTCTTACATCCATCTTAAACACTCTTCCCTCTTCCACACTCATTCCTCTTACATCCCTCTTACATACTCAACCCCACTCATCATGACTTTAACCAAACCTTTACCCTACCCTCTCACACTCATCCTCCTTGTGACAAGTGTCACCTTCCCATTGGTGCTAAACAAGCACAATCCATGTGCTCCCCTTTGAGTGCATCTTAGCCCTCCTTAAGCCTTCATCCATCCTTGCATCTAAGCCCTCCATCTCTCTACCCCTTAGCCTATAAATTGAATCCCATCCCAAGCCATTTCATCAACAATCTATGAGCTAAAGTTACCATTCTATTTTGAGAACCAAAGTCATCAACCATACCCTTATAATGCCAAATTGAGAGCTCACAAAGCTACCAATTTGCCATTACCCATCTCCATTGAAGCAGCTTTTGAGCATCTTGAGCATACATCCACAGCAAAAGGACACATCTACAGAATCAAGAAAGCATGGAGTGTTTTCTCTTGTGAGGTTTGCACTTCTTGTTCTCTTTCTTTGTCTAAGCATATATGTGAATTTAGTTTTTGGTTTGTGAATGTTTACTTTATTTGTTAATGTTCTTTGCATACTGATTCTGGTTCTACATGAACTAACTCAAGTACTTCTTTAGATGTATAGTTTTGCTTTTGAAACTTGACTTTGTCATCTTTCCTAGCTGACATTGTTTGCACATGATATTGTCAGGTTTTTTCAATTTAGGTAAACATCTGACTTTCTTCATTTTACTGATATTGACCAGATTGTCAAATTTGGCATGACATAGCCTTCTATGCCATAACCATTCATCGTCAAATTTTGCAACAAAAAAAAGAAACATCATCCATATCAAGGTAAAATAGATTACTTCTTATTTGATCTCCTTTTCCTATCAATTTGCCATCAGTATTATAGATTTTTGCAGTTTTGTTTCCAAATTCTACTTTGCATCCTACATTGCCTAACTGTGAGACACTCAGCAAATTGTAGTTTAATCCTTCAACATAGTATGCATTATCACATGAAATTTTTTCTGTAAGCTTAATGAAGCCTTTTCCTTTTATTTGACATGGAGCATCATTACCAAATCTAACACTATTTCCATCATACAGAGTAAAGTTAAAAAACTTACTTTTGTCTCCTGTCATGTGATGTGAGCATCCACTGTCTATGATCCATCTTTCATTTTTGTTCATACATGTTACCAGTGCTATAGGTTCATCTTCATTAAACTGATCCTTCATGGCTACATAAACAACTTCATCATTATTATCATTAGAATTATCTTCAGCAATATAACACTTCTTGCCTTTGTCTCTGTAATCTTTCTTATCATCTTCTCTTCTATATTTGTATTTGTTTCCTTCTTTGTGATCCTTTTTATGTGTACACCTTGCAGAAATATGTCCTACTTCATTTCAATTGAAACAAATGATAGGCATCTTACCTTTGAATTTTCCTTTGCCTCTGTGAAATCTTCTAGCTAGAAATGCTTCCAATTGTTCCACATCTTCCTCATCAGTGCTACTATCACTGGATACATATTTCATTTTTCTTCCTTTCTTTGATTTTACCTACTCAGCATCTTTCAGTGATAGCTTGGCTTTGAAATCAAATTCAACATTCTTAGGTTTGTAGTTATCAAAGTTAGATAACTCAAATGCAGTCAATCTACCCACTATTCCTTCAAAACTTAGATTGTTTCCTAGTACACATCTTAGTTCTTGTATTGTTGATACTCTAATAGCATAGATAGGGAGAAAGGTTCTTAAGAACTTAATATTAACAGTATCTTCATCCAATTGACCACTCAAACATCTTATTGCACTTACCACTTCCTTTATTCTTGCGTCGTACTGAGCAGCATTCTCACTTTCCTCCATTTTCATATCATCAAACTTTCCTCTGAGGCTTTCTCTTTTTTCTCTTTGGACATTTTGATCTCCTCCATAGATGTCTGATAAGGCTTTTCACATTTTGAATGCAGTGTCACATCCTTTGATATCATCAAATTTAGCATAGTTGAGTGCAGAAGCAATCTCCAACATTGTCTGATTGTGTTCCTATTTTTTTTTCAAATCTTCTGCAGTAAGATTACCAGTTGGATCAACATGTTTAGTAACATTTGAATTTTGGACATAATCTCATATGGATCCTATATGTAGCTTCATCAAACTTTTCCATGCAACAAAGTTGTCTTTGTTGAGCTTGGGGACTTCTCTCTTAGGCATTTTGATCTTTCTTTCTTATAGTCCCTTTAAACTAAATCAACAGTTTGGCTCTGATACCAATTGTTAGAACTCTTTAGAATAACTGAGAGGGGGGGGTGAATTAGTTATCCAAGGTCCAAATGCCCTAATAATACTTTTTCTCAAATTATAGTGAAACCATAAACTTTTCATCCATCCAAGCTTAAATCAATCATCCTAGCAAATCACAGTAAATCAATATGCAGGGATAAAGCATGCAAGATCAACACATGACACAATGATTTACATGGAAATCCAATTTGGAAAAAACCACCAGTAACATGCTACTTGATTTTCACTCTTCTAAGGTTATGCCCTGTTAAAGGCTTACAACACACTGTTAAATGTGACTTTGTTAGAAGATTTCACCATAATGTTAGAAATGGGCCTGATCAAAGGACTTTAGAACATTCACTTGGAATGTCACCTTGTTAAAGGATTTACAAAATGGCTATTAAACCAACCTAAGTCCATAGGATTTAAACTAACTATTACAATTGCTAGAAAGTAACAATAATGACTTTTTGATCTGATACAACTTACAACATATCCTGCAGATTTCAAATCACACTTCAGCTCAATCCTTTGCTTGGCTTTAATCACTTCAGCTCTGACAACTTCTCACCTCAAGATTCATCTCCTTGAGTCTTCTTACTCATCATACCAATGCAATCATATCTGTGGTCATCTGTTGAAGCAGAGTAACTATGCTTTTTTACTCCTTAGCACCTCCTTCAGCACTTTATGCTTTCATGCTTTTCCTCTTTTCTCTCTTAGCTTTGTGACCTTGTTATTCCTTAACTAGAAATCTAGATTTCCTTTGCTACTCGATTCTACCTCTCCAACTTTAGGGTTTCATATGGATTAGGTAGGATACAGTGTATCTACCCCATATCTTGCTCTTTTCTAAAAACTTTGTCTAGAGTCTAGTTGTATTCTCCAAAAATGTTCTACATGGTGTTCTGTGCCACCAGCTCATCACTCATATCTTCTATTTAATTCATAGAATTCAATATAACAACCTTGTCAGCTCAGATCTGACGAATCTTTGATTTTTTAAATAATCCAACAACTCAGCACTATTGGTTTACTGATGCTTGGCCTCTCTGTGTTACTTGGCACTTGTATTTGCTCGGCACTTGTTTTTGCTCGGCACTTGTATCTACTCGCCACTTGTTTCTGCTTGGCACTTTTTTTTGCTCGGTACTTATTTCTGCTCGGCACTTGTTTTTGCTCGACACTTATTTTTGCTCAGCACCTAAAGTTCACTCGGCACTTACTGAAGTTGAACTTGCTCGACTTTAACTAGGAATCTGTTTGGCACTTACTAAAGTTGAACTTGCTCGACTTTAACTAAGAATCTGTTTGGCACTTACTAGCTTTCTTGGCTCTCTTTCTCTCTAATGAACTTAGTTAGGCTTTACAAATGACTTAGCTAAAACCTTGCATCTTTGATATGTTTTAGTGTGCCCATTTTCTTGTGTCTTAGAGTATGTCATCAATACGCTTTTTCATCAATGACTTAGCTGATCCTTGTACTTCATTACTACATCATAACTTCAACCTTTCTCTAGGTGTTCTGGTTACATCTTATTGATTGCCTCCTCCTTGTCAATCAACCATTTGATAGTGTTTTGATCATTAAAGCAATTGTCATTCCTGCAAGTAGCAAGTTTGACATCAATGAAAAAACAATGATTGAGAACATTCTTTACCAGTTCCATTACTTCTATTACTTTTTATATATGATCATTTCCAACAATCTCCCTCATGATCTTTTCAATCATTTCCAACAAATCTATGCCAAGAGTAGTAGGCTATAGTGAAATTTCATGCACACATTGTTATCATTGTTTGAAATTAACATCAAATAGATTATTTTTCATGAAGTTCTCAATTACTATTATTATTCATTTGGCCTATTTACCTATCTGTCAACTGCTACACCAGAAAATTCTACACCTATTTGGTCACTAAAATATGTGTAGTGGTGGTCAACCACTACTTTATAGCCTTGCTTGAAGCCAATTTGTTTGTCCTCTTTTGTGGGTGCTAGATTAAATTCAAAGCCCTACATTTTTTGCATAATATCATCAATAATTAATGTATTACTTATTTGTAATTATATATATATATATAATTTCATTTACTGCTACTTACAAGGATTGAGTGAATTTTCATATATCCACCAGAGCTAAGATGGTGTTGACCAACCTTCTGTTAGAGTAAACCATTAATTTAATTGCATTTATTAAATTCACTTTATTTCCTTCTTAAGATTTCACTTTATGAACCTTTTTCATTCATATTTAATAATTAATTAGTAATTATTAAATAGCCTTTACCTTTTAGGTTACTCTTTGTACCTTTTAGATTACCCTTTTCAGGTTTCGATCTCCTTCTATAAGTATTGATCTTTTGTAATTATCTTGCATCTTTTTCATTTATAAGAATACAATTCTCATATGTTCAAAGCAAAGCCCTTGCCTCCTCTTGCCTTTTTCATCTTTATGATAGGTTTTTACATGTAGGTATTCTTCAGGCTTTGTGGATTTGTATTGATCAAATCTTTCATGGTGTTAGAGTCGGATCTATTGTAGCTTGTTCATTATTTACAGAAAAATGAGAACATATGGACTTTTTCTAGAATTTCTTGTAAAAATAGAGGGTCTCTAATTTTTAGAGCTCTTTGAGGCCAAACAAACTTGACTGTTGGATTTAGAAGGTGTCAAAACCCCCATTTTCATATAAAGTTTGTCAATTTTGGACAACGCTGATCTGAGAGGCAAAAAAATTTGCATAGCAAGGTCATAAACCTCTACATGCAAAATGAGATTATTCAAAAAAATCAAAAATCAAAAATATGCATTTAAAAATGCATTGTGGTTTAAAAACTATCACGGTTTATAGAAAATAATGCATCATTTACATTCAAACCATAGTAGTTCTCTCCACCGGAAATTCTATTTTTTTCCTAGTTGTTATGTTGTCTCCTAGCATGATTGTGAAGTTCTTAGCATGTGCTCTACTCATGATAGTTGCTTAGCTTATTCCCACTGCTCTGCTTATGCCCACCACTCTACTCATGCCCGTTACTTTGCTCTCAGCCACCACTCCTCCTTTGGTGACGCCTCCTGATTGCCACCACCACACCACTAGTGGTGGTGCAAGAGTTTTTATTTATTTATTTATTTATTTTATTTTATTTTCAAAAAATATTTTTCAATTATTTCTAGGAGCCCTATCAATTTTCTTGCAATATCTTGAGCATACAAAGGTCTTTTATCAATCTAAAAGAAGTGTTGGAAAGCTAGTTCCAAGATAGAGATGATAGATTAGGTATTTTTGAGAAAAAAAATTTAGTTTTTTACCTATTTTGGTGCTTGAATTCTATTGATGATTTCTATCTTCTAGGGGGCATAACTTCTTTCTTATAGCTCTATTTTTTGTCCCAAAAAAAGCATTGGAAAGCTCTTCTTGAGAAATTTCTAGATTCTCTATCATTTTGCCAGTATTTTGTACTAGGTAGTTGTGATTCATATCTAAAGTTTTTTTACTCTTCACTCATTTTTGCATTCTTTTTGTAAGCTAGGGGGTGTTTTTATATTATTTTTTATTATTATATAAGTATATCAAAAAACTTTAAAAAACCCTTTAGAACAATGGCCAAAACCTCTTCTTCTCAGAACTTTTGACCCCTCACAATTACCATAGTTGGAAGACCTTAATGACTCGACTTCTCTAGTCAAAAGGGTTGTGGTCATGTTTAGATGTTGTGCAGTCTAGATTTTAGAGGCCTTATGAGATCATGCAACATCAAAACAAAATGGATGATACAATCAAATTAATTTCATTACAAGTATTAGATAGTCTACATTTTCATTTGGATAAGTGCAATACTCCTCTAGCTATGTGGACCAAGCTTCATGGCTTGTTTAGTACTATGAATGAGTTTAAGGCACTTCAAATAGAGGCAGAGCTTACCTCACTTATACCAGGTTCCTTTCCAACTATCGATGAATTCTTGATGAAATTTAATCATTAGAGATATGTGTTGTAGGGTTATGAAAAGATGAAGACTGATGTTGAGTGCATCTATCTAAAAATTTCTAAGCTTTGAGCGAATTTTTGGATATTTACTTCCACCTTCTATTCCACCAAAGATGCTTTGGGGAATAGATTTTATATGCCTACTTTTGAGGTCTTTTGTGATCACTTGACTAAAGAGCAGTCAAAGCTTACATAGTTGGATACTATGACTAGTTCTAAGATGAAGGCATTGGTAGCCCAGACATTTATAGGAAATTTGAAGTAGAAACTAAAGAATAAGTTAGATTCAATAGGTAGTGAGATTTCCTCCAAGCCATATCCCAAATCAAATCCTTGGAAGCCCTCTTAGAAGAGTAATTCTTCTAAGTCTAGTGAGTCTTCCTCCAAGACTAAGAATTACATAGGTGAACCTTGTAATTTTTGTGACAAGGAAGGACATCCAATTTCCAGATGTTGGAAACATCTTGAGGCATTAGAGGAGGCCATGCAACATTCTATTATTGCTTCTTTGAAGCCTCCACCTCCACCTGCAGAGAAAGGACATGCTCTTTCTATATTAGAATTGTCTTCTACAGCTTCTAGGATTCTTGATTTTAGAGCTTCCCATAATATGACACACTCACCCAATTTGGTTACCTCACTTGCTCAAAGTTTTACTACATAGATTACAATTGGTGATTCTTCTCATCTTTCAATCACAAGTTCAAGAACTATCTATTGTAAGGTAGTTCACTACAAGATGTTCCCTTGGTTACAACCATTTCTATGAACCTCCTATCTATCTTTCATATTTTTCATTTAGGCTTTGGAAAGATAGTTGAGTTCTCACCACATTATGTGGTTATTCAAGACCTCCATGATCCTAACTTGTTTATTGCTATAGGGAGTGTTGATCTTTAGTCTCACTTATATCAGTTCAATGGCTTTGAGAGCTCTGATTCTATAGGTGTTTCTCTCATTGCTCATGTAGACATAGTGAGCAAGGTTTGGCATGAGAATTTTTTCCATGTTAACTATATATATATATATATATATATATATATATATATAGTAGATGAGTATATAGGAGCTAGTGATTATGTTACCTCAGATCTCTTGTACTGATAGTGTGTGTCAAGGTTGTGCACTTGGAAAGCATCATAGAGATCCTTTTTTGATAGGTAGATCCACATATTCTAAGGCACCATTGGAGTTGATACATATTGATCTTATGTCATTTTCCACTTCATCTTTTTCAAGCTCAATATGTGTTCAACTTCATAAATGACTTCTCTAGACACACGTGGGTGTACTTTTTGAAGTACAAGTCTGATGTCTTTGATTTCTTTTGAATCTTTAAGACATTTGTGGAGAAGTAATCTAGTCTTTCTATCAAGAATATATGCACTGATAATGGGGGGAATATGTGAATCAGCCTTTCAGATATTTTTGAACTAAGAATGGTTTAGAACATTAGTTCTTTGTTCCCTATAAACCTCAATAGAATGGGGTTGCAAAGAAAAAGAACTAGACATTATGGGAGATGGCCAATTATATGATTCAATTTAGATTTATGAGTTCTTCATTCTAGGTTGAAGCTATCAATTGTGCCAACTATATTTAGAATCAGATGCCTCACAAGGTATTGTGGCACATGATTCTTAAGGAGGCTTGGACTTATGTCAAGTCCGATGTTTCTACTCTCTACATTTTTGGTAGTGAGGCTTGGGAATTTATTTTATATGCTCATCAGAAACCCATAGAGAAGAAGATTCGACCACTTATTTTTTGTTGGCTACTATGAGAATGTTAAGGTGCACAGGTTGTTTAATCTTGATTCCAAAAATGTCTTATTTTGTTGAGATATTCAGTTTGATGAGCATTATCCTTTGATGGATCCTCCATGTCTAGCTTCTTCCTCACTACCTAGTGTATATGAGCAATGTTAGTATGCTAATAGAAACCAAATTTAAATAAAGCTTCTACAAACTAAACAAAATTCATAAACTTCAAGATAGACTAAGATGAGCTCTCAATTGAGAATATGAGCCATTAATGGACTCTCTCAATAAGAAACTCTCTTGTTGAGTGGCTTTGTCTAAATAGATAGGATGTATGCTCAAGCTTATGCTTCAAAAAGGGCTTCAAATGGAGTTGGGATTTGGGTGTGAGTGTATGGTTTGATGTAAAATGGCTTCTTAAAATGGCATTATGACTTTACTTCATGGATTGTGTTATTTTGCAAAGGGGAAGGATCCAATTTATAGGCAAGAGGCTTGAGGGATTGAGGGCTAGGATGAAAGGATGGGGAAAAGCTCATGGAGGGCTCAGATTGCATGAGAGGAGAGCACATGGATTGTGCTTCCTTACAGCCAATCAGGGAGTGACACATGTCACAGGGTGAGAGGATGGAGGAAAGGGGAAGGATGAGTCAACAAAGGAGGCTCAAGGGATAAAATCTTCATAAAGACCCTCATAATGACTTGTAAGAGCAATAAAAGGGCTTGGAAGAGTCATTTATGGCCTAGTGGGCTTCATAAAGTTTTATGGTTGAGATATTTGTTAACTTTGGCTTGGGTTAGTAAGTTTTAACCCATGTTTAGGGAATGTGACAAGGTTAGGAGGGGATTAGGATTAGGTTTAAAGACATCTTCTAGAACAGTCTAGACTTTGGATGAGGATAAAGACTTTCTAGAATAGTCTAGAATTTCCTAGGATGAGGATGAAGACTTTCTAGAAGAGTCTAGAACTTCTTAGGATGAGGATAAATTAGATTTTTAGGAAATAAATAAATTTTCATTTATTTCAAGGGTTTTGGTTGAGGAGATATTTATTAAAACTTTTTTAATAAACATGAGGATTAATATTTAATCTTAATTAAATATTTTGAGTTGGGATTAGGGGTAGGAAATGATGGGATTAGCCTTTAATCAAAATTAAAGAAGGTTTAGAAGATTTTGGAAGAGCTTAGTGGTCTTAAGGAAATTGGCCAAGTTTTGGGCAAAAAATAATTTTTTTATTTATTTTGGGTTTTTTGGTCAATTTATTAATTAAATAATTAATAAATAAGGAAATAATGTTTAAATAAGATTTAAACATTTTTGGGAGGGATTCCTTAATTAAATATTTTTAATTAAGATAAAGGGATTTAATGGCATAAAAATAAATTAATTAATTAAATAATTAATTAATAAATAAATGATGATGTCATCCGAAATTTTTTAGAAAATAAAAATACTTTATTTTCTAAAGGTTTTTAGGTGTCTACACCTAGTACTTCCTCTACTCCTCTATAGGAATATGCATCCTCTGAGGAAGATCTTGATATTGATCCCCTTCACCACCTCCACTAGATGTTTCGTGAGTGTCCAAGTGGGTTCATGATATTTTTGATGCAATTAGACCTTTGGTAGGTGTATCCTACAGATACTCATCACACTAATGCTTAGATTGCTAGTAGTGGCCTTTTGAGGCATGCCATTTTTTATGATCCTCAAATTTTTTTGTAGGTGATAGGATACTTAGAGTGGGATAGGGCTATCAATGAGGAGTGTTCTTCTTTGATGAAGAATCACACATGGTATCTTTGTACTCTTTTGAAAGGAAGAAAGTTGGTTCACTATCATTGGGTGTGTTGTACCAATTATGCTATAGATATGGTTCTATTGATAGGTACAAGGCACATCTTGTCGCAAAGGGTTTTTCATAGGTTGAGGGTATTGATTACTTTGAGACCTTTTCCCTTATTATAAAGATGAATTTTATTCACCTTGTACTCTCTTTGCAGCTTCACAGGGATGGATGGTTTTTCAGATGGATGTGAAGAGTTCCTTTTTACATGGAGATGTTCATGAGGAGATCTATATGGGGTAGGCTCATGGTTTTGTGTAGGACTCTTCATTAGTATGTTAGCTTTAAAGGCCTTTAGATGGTCTCAAACAAGCCCCTAGGGCTTGGTATGAGAAGATAGATTCCTCCTTGCTTGCTTCATAGTTCCCTCAGTGTCATTCCAATCCTACAGTTTACATTCAGCATCATGGGGCTGACTTATTGATACTTTTGATTTATGTTGATGACCTAATCATCACAAGAAGCTCAGTCTCCATGATATAGGGTGTTCAACAAGCATTGAGAGAGTAGTTTGAGATGATAGATCTTGGACTTCTACACTATTTTTTGGGCCTAGAGGTTGTTTAGTCTTCAGATGGGATAGTCATACTCCAATAGAAGTATGCTCTTGATATGATTTAGAGATTTAGAATGCTTGATTGCAAGCCTACTCCCACACCTTTTCAATCAAGTGTTGTTTTAACTACCACTTTCTCTACTCCTATAGTGGATTCTACTTTATACAGATAGCTTGTGCATAGTTTGTTGTACCTAACACACACACATCTTGATATTTACTTTATGGTTGGATTTGTCTCTCGATTCTCCCATGATCCTCATGAGATTCATTGGAAAGCTTCCAAACATATCTTGAGGTATATAAGAGGTAAAACATGTTAAGGCATTCACACAACAAGGGATCCTCACATTGTTGGTTTCAAAGATTCAAATTGGATGAGTGATATTGATGATCGCAAGTCTACTTTTGGTTTTTTATTTTGTCTTGGTTCTGGTCCTATCACATGGTCTTTCAAGAAGTAGCATGCTCATGCATTGTCACCTACAGAGGTAGAATATAGGACAACTATATTGGCTAGTCAGGAGGTTTTGTGGCTTCGATAGTTGATGACAAAGTTTTCAATTTTCTCTTGATAGTCCCACCTTTTTGTGGTGTGACAATCAAAGTGCTATACACATTTCATGCAACCCAGTTGAGCATCAGTAGATCAAGCACATTAAGCTTCACATGCACTTCATCAAACATCCCATTCCCTTGGAGTATATTCCCACTCTTAAGTAGGTTGCGGACATCTTCACTAAACCTTTTGCATCCATGTTGTATCTTCAGCTATATTTCATGCTTGGGGTGAAGGAAGTTGTCCTTGGGAAGTCTCAATGATGAGTCCTTCCTTCCTTCTTTCTATGCTATCTCTTTTTGGAGTAGAGTTTTTCCCACTTGGTTTTCTCTATTTCTCCATTTCATAGATGTTTAGTTGTGATTCAATACCTTATCAAGCCTTATTTCGAAGACCCAGGTTTTCTTTTAGCATTGCATTGTAGTTTCCTTACTCTTTCTACTTTTTTTGTAGCTACATTGTTACTCATCTTAAGGGGGGGTGTTAGAGTAAAGCATTAATTTAATTTAGTTTATTAAATTCTCTTTATTCCCTTCTTAAGATTTCACTTTATGCACCTTTTGCATTCATATTTAATAATTAATTAGTAATTATTAAATATCTTTTACCTTTTAGGTTACTCTTTGTACCCTTTAGGTTACTATTTTTGAGTTTCAATCTCCTTCTATAAGGATTGATCTTGTGTAATTATTGTTAACCAAAAATGCCTTCCCACTAGAAATTGATTTCAAAATGTTGAGCCATCTAACGATCATACTTTTTCAAATATTCAAATGATCAAATGTTACACAAGGATCTATTTTAAAACTTTGGCCATGTCTTCTATCCTTAGTCTTGTGGCCTTATTTCATGTATGCCTTTGAAACATTTCAAGTTGAGACCATGCAATCACCCTTTGGTTTGCACAATCATGGTGGGTTAAGTGTTAACTGGAGTTCAAGTGGTGAAGGCATGATTGTATTATGTTCCCATCATCACAGGGTTAATAGGCTCAACTAGGGTTAGGGTTCTAATAGGGTGATTGTGTTTTTTTTGCTTGATCGTGAGGTAATTTTGGCATACTATGGTTTAGGTTGCAACAGTATAGTAAGGGAAAAATATTTAATGTTTCAAGGATACATTTCACACCATTAGATCTTTCATAGCTATGGCTAGCATGCTACCATAGCATGTTAAGAAGGAAGCTATGGTTAGAGTTGAGATCAAGTGATTTACTTGTTTCACTTGGTCATAAGGTAAGAAGATGAACCTCAAGTCAAAGTGGTGATGGTGTGAATATGGTTAGGATCTAAGTCTTTACAAGTTCATGATCATTAATGAAAGGTGTCAAGGGCAGGCTATGAAGTAGTGATAACCAGTTGGTCACAGTTTCACAAGCAATAACTATTAATGAAGAAAGGTGGTGGTGAAGCTATGGTCATGAGCGATCAAACATAAGACATAGGGTTGAATGTTGGCAAAGTGACAAAATGATAAAGGATGATTGGTCCATGTGGAACTAATTTGGTGCACTTATGATAGAGGAAGTATCTCTTTGATGATAGATCTGATCTTTTTGATCTTCTGCAACCACTTTCATCACTCCCAAGGTCTAACGAATGCAAACAAACACTACATCATTGTATGTTGATCAATCTATATAGTCAAAGTTAAAGACCATCGTTCCTAACCTCTTAGAGCTTTATTTGGTGGACAAGTGAAGTTCTAGCATCCAATTTTGTACCATGATTAGATATTTTCTAGATTTGCAATAGTGGTTGGATGTAGTGGTTGTGAAGTGTTTCTCAATCAAAAATATCTAGTTATGATTAAGCTACAAAAGCACATTTTTGTAGCTTCTCTAGGCTCGTTGATTCTTCTATGTTTTCCTTGGCATGTTTTGCATGTACATTGTAAATTCCCTTTACCTCTAAGTTATTCATGATATTCTTCCTTATCTCTTTTAGCCATTGATGTATTGTGCAAGATATATTTGTCATTCTTCAATATTTTGTGGTTATCTATAATTTTCATGAGTGTATCTCTTTTGACATATGAATAATAAATAAGTGAACTTTCTTATTCATTGTGTTATTCATGTTGGTTTTCTGATCTACATGTGATTATAGGATTTAAACAAGTCTGAATCCATATATCTTTGATATCATAACAATTCAAGTGTGCATATATGGGTAGAGGTAGGATTGAACACCCTATTTTGGTGCATCACCTCCTTAGAATAGATTAGTAGTTACTTTCATGTATTCATTCTTCCTTTTCTCTTCAAGTATACTTTAAGTGCATCCTAATAGAAAAGGAAGCCAGCCTTCTCTGGAGACTCAACCTCGTAGTTCAAGTCCCATAGCTTGGAGGTTGTTTCCATGTTTCACAAGTTTTTCTTTAGGTAAAAACTTTGGACAAGGGTACAAGCTTTTGTGACAATAATTATCTTGCATATTTTTCATATATGAGAATACAATTTGCATATTTTTAGAGAAAACCCCTTACCTCCTCTTGTCTTTTTTTGACCTATGATAGGTTTATACATGCAGGTATTCTTCAGGCTTTGTGGATTTGTATTGATCAAATCCTTAACCTTCTCTTTCCTAGCTTGTGTTGCCTTCGATGTGTCCTATAGCCTATATATGTAAACTTTGAAAAAAGTTAGAAAAAATTTAGATTATATAAATCCACAATTAACATGACTAATATTCTCTATTCAACTCTTTAATAGGTTAACATTTGAAATAAAAGCACAAATTCTTGAATGAGATGCATTCTATATCTGGAGTATAACTTACACATTGCTAACATCAACACATTATAGAATTTCTTTTATGTGTCAAATATAATAACTCATAAGGATTAACTCATTAAGGGGTGTCTTGTTTTTATTCAGTGAATCAACTTCTATATACTAAAAAAGAGAGTTACAAATATGAAAATATATAATCATATGCATTTATATAGACAAGATACAATCATTCCTTGCATTTATCTCCATCTAATTGGTAGCACTTGATGTTGTGTAAAATCCATCTAATTTAATATGTTATAATGCTAGCATAGCTCCACTAAATATATCATAAATAATAATGAATGTTGGGGATAGGTAAAATGAAAGGTGAAATAAAGAAGAAGGGGATATTGGTGAGCTAAGAATCTATTACTAACATTAATTATGGTAAGAATATAAGAGAGGGAGGCATATTAAAAACCATTAATAGGAAATGGGCTATATGTATAAAAAGTATATATATCTTTTAACATCACATGTTGTTTCTTAAGTCTTCAAAAAAATGTTGTTTAAATATATTCAAGACAGATGAAGGCAAAGAGATATTTTTTGGGGTGCTCATCCAAAAATGATGGTATCCATGAAACCACATTTTTAACATGGATAATCTATGCTTCTACTAGCTTCATTTGTGTACTGGGGCTTTCATACCTTGAAAACTCTAAAATTCCTTGTCTCAACATAAGAAAAAAGGCACCAAGGCGTTTGCCTTGCAACTTGGCTTGGTGTTTGTTAAAAAATAAAATTAGGACTTCAATCTACAATTATTTTGTGCACTCATTGCAACAAACAAGACAACATCTTTGAGGGAAACATGTTCATTTTCATTTACTTGGAAAGTTTTAAAACCCCAAATGCAAAAGGCCTCACTAATCACTACTCACTATTAGACAGTAAAGGCAAAAGAAAAAGGTAATGGAAAAATACCTCATTGCTCACTATTAGATAGTAAATACTATGCAAAGTTAGAATGAAGAATAAATTTATTGTATGATTCTCACTATATGAAGAATATAGTAAATCAACATTCTTGAGAAAAATGTTACTGAAGTTTATGAGACACGTACCTATTTTTTCTGGGTGGTGGGTTAATTCCTTTATCCCTCAGTCTCTTCTCTTTTGCATCTTCAATGATTTCATTCCACTCTAGTTGTGGCAAGATAGGAGGATGCTCGTACTCTTGGTTGAGCTTTAGAGCCCTCCTATATTGATCTCTCATAGTCTTTAGATGTTTGCAAGATTTTTTTAGAAATTGGGCTTTGTTCAAAATATTTTGACCAAAGAACTCCTCCATAATTTTTATGAGATGTTCTTTTAATTTAGGAGCTTGGTCAATCCAGCTTTTAACAAAAAATGAAATTGTTAGATAAAAAATTTAGTTCAAGGATGAACAAAAAAGTGTAGCAACCAATTATATCAAGCTACGTACCTTTTACATAATGTGGGCCCAAATATCTTCAATGTTATGTCATAAAAATTTCTATAAAAAAGATCATTTCCTACAAAATCATCACCACATCATTAGTCAAAAATGAGTTATGAATAAGTAAACTACAATTACACTCTAAATAATTATCAATTTTAAAGTACCTAGAAGCTTTAGTAATTTTAAGGGAATCGTATCTTTCTTAGCCATCAACAATGATGCCTCCAATGATCTAGTACAAGTAACATGGGTTGCTCCAAGAAAGGTTGGTAAATTATCAACAGTACTAGTATTAGCTCTATCATTAGCATGACAAGGTGTACCTGTCACATAAAAAAGTTAATCGATGTCATAATATACTCAAATAAACAAGAAAATACAAATATTATCATATTTTACACATAAAAAAATGTAGAAAAATAAGGATTTAACATTTATAGTTGTAGCAGGTGTGGATGTTTGCATGAACCTTGTTGTCGATCCTACAGTTGGCAATCTCAGAGTGTTGGCCAGCCCCGTGGAGCTAGGTGTATGGAAATCATCAGAACCTCAAAATAATCATGTGTGTATGTGTGTGTGCATGCACATGTATGTGTGTATGTGCATGTGCATGTGTGTGTGCATGTGCGTGCGTGTGTGTGTGTGTGTGTGTGTGCGCGCGCGCACGTGTGTTTCTGTGTGTGTGCGTGCATGTATAATGTATTTTTCATGTCCCCTATTTTTCTCTAATATAATTTAATAATAAATAATTAATAACAATGGCATCGCTAGGGGTAGAAGCTCTCCACACATGAGTTGTTCCAAATAAATATTATCAATTTGAGGGTAAGCATTATACCACTATAAGAAGAATAGTTCCTATATCAATATATCAAGAGTAGTAGATCATCATATCACAATAAGCAATATTTGAAAGATAATTTCATATGTACAACACCATATGACAAGCTCATATTTCAATTAAACCATATGACCAATGAACATCATATAGAAAATAAAGAGAACAATGATTAATTGTATAAATAGTATTAAATATACTCCTAACCTTGTTATCAAATTTATATTTATAAGACCAACACTTCTAAATGAAGGCCAAACAATCAACCAAATTACCCATCATTAGAAAATGACTAATACACAACCAAACCTAGCAAAATAGGAACTAAAAACATAACCAAGTTTGTTACCAAAATATTTATTTATTATATTTACTACAATATTCACCATGATGAAATACATTCTCTTTTCTTTTAAAGTAGTTGTACTCTTTTTTAATGGACTTAATAAATAATAAGAGATAAGGGAAGACAGAAAGCCTTTCTTGTAATGTCCTCTATTTAGTTGTGTTAGGAAATAGGGACAATTACTTCAACTTCCCTTTCTACTATGCTATTTGAATGAAAATAAGGTAATTAATGAAACTCAAACCAAAAATATTCTATTTTTGATATGAAAATTAATATATGCAAATGGAAATAATCATAGTCTAATAAGGAATACCCATAGGACGTACACTAGTAACCTCGTTAGGTGGAAGAACTCGGTGTGGTCTCAAAAAATCTTGTAATAAAACATATTTATTGTGCTTCATGATCCATAAACTAGTATAAAACATAAAGCTTTATTGAACTATTGTCCTAGTGAAAGACTCATTGTTTCTTACTTCTAGACAATGTTCTCTATGGCACAATTCATTTCTTGTGGCCTCTTTTTCTTCTGTTGGATTTGGATCCATCACAAGCCCAAGAATTTTTAGATTGACATTCTTTAGGGTCTTTTTACATAGGCTAACATGTTCATTGTTATATTTGATGTCATCATTGCACAATACAATGGATGTCATATCAACAAGTAATTGTTGTTGTGCAATTTGTTCCTTTCCCTTTCCCTTTCCCTTTCCCTTTCCCTATGAATCAAATTGTGACAAAAATTATCAATAAAACAATAAAAAATGTCCAAAACCTTCACAAAAGTAACATAATAATCTAACATTTTGTAAAATTAAAATTGAATTAATTTTTATATAGAAGGTTTACCTATGCTAGAGAAGGGGTGGGAGCAATATCCCTACCTCTGTCATCTGATGGCTTGGCCATGTCACCCTATGACAAAGAATATATATAAAAACATCAACATAATAACAGGAATAGTCCACTTAGCAAAAAAACTTAATATTAAAATGGTATATTGTATATTAGAGTTCTAATTCAAAGTAATTAGTTTAAATTTCATATATATAGTACTTACAAGTCCCATGATAGTAAATTTCTTTTCTATCTATGTGATTCAAATTGTAATCTATTAGCAACTCTTCCCCTAAACTTAAAAAAACATGATTTCCCTCACATGCCTCAAAAATGCAATTATGTCGCTTATTAGTTAACCTAGGATTTGTACTATTTATAAAACTTGCAATGTTCCCTATTGATTTTGGCCTTCCATCAATGTACACAACAAGTCTTGTACTTTGATCATTTTCTTTCCATTGTACATAATTTGTTCAAAGTCCATACCTATGCGTACTTTTTTTATACCTACACATACGTTTTTTAAATTGACCTATCTGCATCAAGGTTGTCTTATTTTGTTCTGGGCCCATATTGTTAGGCATGGACTTTCTTCAGAAGAAAATATTCAAGCTATAAAATTATAACAAATATAAACCGACAATCATTAGTAGTATGTTTTATATACTCGATAATAATTAGATAATTAAATATTACTATCTCTTTAATATAAATGGCATCTAAATAAATCAAATGAATTATACAATATAAATATTGGTATTAATTTTGAACAATATAGCATTAGCATTGATTCTAGACTTCATTCAACTTGGTAGAAAGCTTTTGAACTATTACATCCATAAGGTAAGGCCAAAGGAAGTCCATATCACATTGTGATGATCCATGCTACCTAACTATGTCCAAGGTGTCTACACTGGAGGCATACCCCGCCTACTAGGATGCCTAGATACTTGTATACATGGGATCAAGACCCTTGAACTACTCACTCTAATGAATACATAGTTCTGGTTTCTAATTTTTTTGATGTAGTTGTATTCCTATAACCATTGGTGAGCTTTACTCACTTGATATAGCTCTTCGCCATCATACACCCACTAGGGTGAATCAAGCAATTTCCTATAATTACAATCTAGTAATACCCTAGTGCAACCTTTGTGTTGTAGTTTGTAGTTAATGTAAGGTTACCCTATATACATTCTAAGTCACTCCTTATATAATTAAGTTTTAAAGCTTGTGACAATAATCAATGGATCTAAATAGACCAGTCAAGTTAATGCTATTATGATATTGCTATCAGGATTTAACTGTGTGATTTTGAGTCAAACTCATTGACCCATGTTTCATGAGTAGTGATTAAACATGAATCCATCTATCATGAGAATAAATGGAACACTTATCACTCATTAGATCTAGGTGATGCTCATAGGGGTAAAGCACCGGACTTCTTGAGAGGTCACCCATCCTAGTACTACTCCAGCCTGAGCACGCTTAACTATAGAGTTTCCTGCATCATTAAACCCAAAGCTTGCAACCCTATTTGCAAGACCTTCACCAAGTTTTGTGCCTTATGAACCATTCATTAGAAAGACCATTAAGCTCATCAATTGATAAGTAGGACATAATTTCCACAACAAGTCAAATTATGATATTGCTATCAGGATTTAATTGTGTCATTTTGAGTCAAACTCATTGACCCATGTTTCATGAGTAGTGATTCAACATGAATCCATCTCTCATGAGAATAAATGGAACACTTAGCACTCATTGGATCTAGGTGATGCTCACAGGGGTGAAACACCGTGACTTCTCGGGAGGTCACTCATCCTAGTACTACTCCAGCCTAAGCGCACTTACTACTCATGAAACATGGGTCAAAGAATTTGACTCAAAATCACATAGTTAAATCCTGATAGCAATATCATAATTTGACTTGCTATGTAAATTATCTCCTACTTATCAATTAATGAGCTTAAGGGGCTTTCTAATGAATGGTTCATCAAGCACAACACTTGGTGAAGGTTTTGCAAATGGGGTTGCAAGCTTTGGGTTTAATGATGGAGGAAACTCCGTAGTTAAGCATGCTCAGGATAGAGTAGTACTAGGATGGGTGACCTCCCATGAAGTTCCAATACTTCACCCATGTAAGCATCACCTAGATCCAATGAGTGCTAAGTGTTCCATTTATTCTCATGAGAGATGGATTCATGTTAAATCACTACTCATGAAACATGGGTCAATGGTTTGACTCAAAATCACACAGTTAAATCCTGATAGCAATATTGTAATTTGACTTGCTATGGAAATTATCTCCTACTTATCAAGTTAATGCTAGCTTGGAAAAGTTGATTGTTCATTTTATTGTACCTAATTTGAAGACAGTTCTATGGGAATTTGTAATCAACCCAGCTATCAACAACTAGACCAATTGAATTGTATATGTCTTAACTCATTCCTCATATAGTTATGTTTATAAGCTTGCATCCATGCTACCTATTGAGTGACTTTTATTGTTTATATACATATTGTTTATATACATACATACATATACATATTTATATATACATATACATCAATCAAAAGGGCATCGCAACGAAGTCCTAGATCTTGGTGTAGGGGCCCTAGGTCCTAAATGAGGTGGTCAAACACCACGTAGGATAGTATAGAAAGTGATCAATAAGCATCCAAGTTGACACAAGATAGTTTAGACAATCTCAAACATGCATTTAGGCAAGTTATTTACATGTTGTAATAAGGTTATAGAAAATTCAAAGATTGGTCAATGATTGGTGAAATATTATGAGTTGACCAAAAATATATATTTTTATGTTTTATAATATTTTTGCATATTGTGGTATAGTTTTGAAGGCATGTGGAGTCTTTTATTTGAAGTTTGCGTAAAAGTTGTAAAAAATTGCAAAAAATACAATAAAAGTTGTCGTGCAACTTTTTGCAATTTTTTATTGCAATCTGGAAGTGTAATAGTCAGATCATTATTTTGATTGAATATGGAAGGATGAATTTGTAAGGTCAAGAGTTGTGACCTATAAATTGATTATCTTCAACCTAGTCTTGGGTTGGAATAGTACTGTTTGGATTTGGACTGAAATAGCAATTCTTTTGGGGGGAAATCCTTACTCTTGTTGATTCGGTCTTCATCCCACCATAATATATACATACATACATATATACATACATACACATACATACATACATATATACATACACTCATATATACATACATACATATACATACATACGTACATCTACATATGCAATTTTATCACCACATTTAACTAACTTTACTTTCAAATGAAAATTTAGGAACTAAAATATTGGAATCATACAAAGGAATCATGGAGGAAAGTCAAATAGGTAAGACAATGAATGTTGGAAGGCATAGACGTTAATGATGGGAAGCACCAAGAATTATGAACAGATATGGAATTTGATGGTTCTTGCTTTGTAATTTCTATGTTCATGATGGAAAGTAGTAGTTACCTTCACAATATCTATAGGTTACTTTCTCCTTAATAGTCTTATGAAGAAATTTCATTGACCTTTTCTATTGAATTTTTGTATTTCAAAGTTGTCTTTCAAGCATCTCTATAGAATTTTCATTTTGGAAATCATGATTCTGATGTTTATGCTTGAATTGTAAATTGAAAGTTCATGGTTGCAATGTGCAGACAAGTTCTGTAGCCTATAATAATCAAGGTTATGTATTGCAGATTGTAAGGCTTTTCTTCAAAAAAAATGGTTGGTTGCCAGGATTTATGCCTAATGTTAGAAATATAGTTTGTCATAGGTATCAAAGAAGTACAACAATAGTATCTAAAGGTTACTTGCTCCTTAATAGGCTTTTGAAGAAATTTCATTGACTTTTTCTATTGAATTTTTATATTTCAAAGTTGTCTTTCAAGCTTTTTCTATAGAATTTTCATTTTGGAAATCACAATTCTTATGTTTATGAGTGAATTATAAATTGAAAGTTCATGGTTCTAATGTGTAGACAAGTTTCATAGCCTATAATAATCAAGGTTATGTATAGTACATTGTAAGGTTTTTCTTCAAAAAAAAATGGTAGGTCATAGGGATTTATGCCTGACATGAGAAATACAACTTTTACATGAGAAACTTGGGAAGAGACTATTCATCTTCCACAATGAGTGGGAAGATACATTCACCAGCTTGCATATGATTTAATGGAATATATTAGAGTATTTTTCGCTTATGCTTATTAATTAAATCATATTGATTTAATTATATAAGTTTATATTACTCTAGTTACTTAAGCTTCATTTAGGTGCATTATTAATTAATTATTAATTAATAATGCATAAGCTAGATTTTTAGTTTAGGGTTTCTATCTCACCTTTATAAGGTTGAGCCTTGTACCTTTCTCATTATCTCTTATGCATTTTTCTTTTTAAGAGAAAATTTTCTTCTCTCTCCATTTTTTAGCAAAACCCTTGCCTCTTCTCATCTTTTTCTTCTATGATAGGTTTTTTCATGCAAGGATTCGAAGGCTTTGTGGATTTGAATGGCTTATTTTCTCAAATCCTACATGGTATAAAAGCCAAATCTGCTACAACTTGTTTGTTATTTGGAGAAAAAGGAGAACAAGGGTTTGGCATAACAGATCTATAATTTTTTGGGTGTTTCTTTGAGAAAATAAGGAGGTTGCTATTTTTTAAAGCAGGTTGAGGCTAAACGAACATCACAGATGGATCCAGAAGGTGTCAAAACCCTTGTTTAAATATGAATTTGTCTGATTTGGACAACATTGCTCCAAGAGGCAAAAAAATTTGCCTCTTGCACACAGACTGAGGCAATTTTATTCAAAAAAATCAAAAAAAAAACTTTAAAGCCCTTTTTTCAGCCCCTCAGCCTTCTGGCCACCCCAACGCCACCCCACGACCACCGAAGTGCCACCTGCTCTTGGCCAGTGCTCAGCCACAGCTAGTGAACCACCACCGAGCCACCCTAGTTGGCGCTCAACCCCGCCGCTACCAGCAGACCGCCCACCATCCGCCAGTGCCAACAGCGCCACTGGTGTTCATCGCTTAGGGATTGCCTCCATTAGCAGCACCATTTCCTATGACAACCGATGTATTACATCACATTTCAATGGTGTGACATCAACTTTTCAAAGTTTGATGTCAACAATTTCTGGCATGACATCATTATCAGGTAGAATGACATCTCCCACTGTGACCCTCACTGACATCATTTACCAGTAGGGTGATGTCATATTTTGGTAGCTAATGTCATCAAACCAAATGATGGAATTTTTTCTGGCAACAGGCTATTGACAGTCGTACGGTTGTCAATTTTTTTCCCTGGTCTATAATTTTCTAGAGAGCTTTTTTTTTGGACCTACAATTGGTTTTTTGGCTATAACTTGTGCATACAGAGGTCTTTTTCCAATTCAAAAGAAGCACAAAAAATTTGGTTCAAAGACGGAGACAATGGTACTAGTTTCACTTGATTCTAAGTTCATCTGAACTTCCAATTTTTGCATTGAAGTAGAGGCTTTTGTTTCCCTCTTCTCTGCATCCGAAATCTAGGTTCCTTTCTCAATTTTTTATGCTTTTTAAAGTTGTTTTTCTTTGGTATTTGAGGGATATCATTATCTATTATGGGGGGGCATTTTCTTTTTTGTACTTTAATTTAGAATAAGACCCTTCTACTTCCATCTTCTTCTCTCAATGGCAGACTCTTATGTCGCTTGCCTTAAACCACACAACTATCATACTTGGAAAGGACAGATGACCAGATTGCTTATGGCAAAGGGATTATGGTCATGTCTTGATGCAGCTCAGCCAATTTTATAGAGGCCTTATGAGCTTCTTATTCAGCACAATAAAATGGATGAAGCAATGGACCTCATTGCAATGAATATTTCAGAGGGTTTATTGTTTCACCTAGATGGTTTGAATACACCCAGGGCTATGTGGGACAAGTTTTCAACCTTATTTGGCATAATGAATCAGTTCAGGATTCTACAGATAGATGCAGAGTTTACCTCCTTGATTCCTGAATCATTCACCAACATTAAGGATTTCTTGATGAAATTCAAGTCTCTTCGATCTATGTTACAGGTTGCTAGAAAGACAAAGTCAGATGATGAGTGTATCTTCCTGATGCTATCCAAGCTTCGAGGTCCTTATCAGATTCTCACTTTGACCTTCTACTCCACTATGGATGCTCTAGGTGCACGACATGTTATGCCCTCTTTCAAGAGCTTCTATGTTCGATTGACTCATGAGAAATCAAAGCTCACTCAGATGGATTCTCTTACAGGTTCACAATCTCAGGCATTGCTTGCCAAGCCACCTTAGAGTACACAGAAGCCAAAGCAGATATCAGATTTCTCTTCTCAGCACTCTACTGGCCCACCATCTTCTTCTAAGAAGGATAAATAGAATACTGAGAGACCTACATGTTCCTATTTTTAAAAAGGAACACATGATGAATCATTTTGCTATCAGAAGAAGTTTGATGGTTATGAGAAACAGATAGCAGACTTGAAAGCTCTTCTTCAAAAGAGAAATCTTTCCTCTCCATCCTCTTCTGGCTCACAGGGGTCTACTTATCAATCTTCTTCTATCAATCCTATAGATGGATAGGATCTTGGAAAGGGTCATGCATTATGGGCTTCTTCCACATCCCCTTCACAGGTTCCTTGGATACTAGATTTAGGTGCTTCTCGCCATATGGCATCTTCTCAAGAGATCTTCTCTTCTTTTGAGGCTTCTCCTATTCCCCATATTGTCATTGGAAATAACACTATTATGACAGTCTATGGGAAAGGCACTGTATGCATTCAGGATGGCACATTCAATGATGTTTTGTATGTTCCATCTCTGTCTACAAACCTTCTCTTGGTTTATCAAATTTCTCACAGTGGGTCTGGGAAGACAGTTGAGTTCATTCCAGATTCAGTTTTCATCTAGGATAGAATGATAGGAGGTAGTGTTGCTCCAGGAATAGTTGATCTTTCCACCCATCTCTACTCCTTTTCACACTTTGGTCCACCTTTGCTAGAGCACGACTCTCCTCCTTTGAGAGAACATCATGTGGTACAATTAGCTTTCTTGAACCTCTGTGTGGTTCCTGAGACTACTATTGTGACTACCTTACCACCTCCTCTTGAGCTCCTTTTTGTTGAGAAAAGTTCTTCTTTAGCACTGTCTGATCCTCCAGCTCCATTCATCGAGCCACCTAGTGCAATTATTGAGGATTCTAAAGAGGACATTCATCTCCTCTCTGATGACAGTGTCCGCACACCTATCATAATACTTACATTGGGGATTCCCTTTCAAGATCCTCATGTTTACTCCTTTGAGCATCAACTCGGCCTTCCAGTGACACCTTAGCTTTCTAGGTTCCCTCTACAGTGTCCATTATTTTTCACTCCTCTACATTGGAGTCATAGTGGTTTTTTTATTGATCCAGAGGTTCTTTCATTCTAGGGGAGCTTTGGAGCCTCAACCCTCTCTCACGGGGGGGTTGGCAGCATGCATTGTACTTATGACTTTAAGAGAGTCTCTTGAAGTCATTATTTTTTGTCTTTGCTTGTTTTTACATCTCTTTTTGGAGAGGAGTTTTTTCCCAGTGGGTTTTCTCCTTTACTCTAGTTTATAGAGATTTCCTTGTACTGGGTACCTGATCAGGCCTTGTTGTAGGGACCCACTTGTTTTTGCTTTCATAGCTTTGCTAGGTAAGCTTTCTCCCTGCTTTCAGCTTAAGGGGGGGTATTAGAGTATTTTTCACTTATGCTTATTAATTAAATCATATTGATTTAATTATATAAGTTTATATTACTCTAGTTACTTAAGCTTCATTTAGGTGCATTATTAATTAATAATGTGCAACCTAGATTTTTAGTTTAGGGTTTCTATCTCACCTTTATAAGGTTGAGTCTTGTACTTTTCTCATTATCTCTTATGCATTTTTCTTTTTGAGAGAAACTTTTCTTCTCTCTCCATTTTTTAGCAAAACCCTTGCCTCTTCTCATCTTTTTCTTCTGTGACAGGTTTTTGCATGCAGGGATTCGAAGGCTTTGTGGATTTGAGTGGCTTATTTACTCAAATCCTACAGGATAATCTAAGGCAAGATCATATTAGGGATAAATTTTGTTTCAAATAATGGTCACATCAACATAAAAACCCATAACAACATGATTTTCTTCCCAACATCCATTAAAATTTCCTAAATAGAAAATATCCTTGAAGATTTTGAAATAAATCACTATCCAAAAAAAAATCCATCTCTATGATTCCTACTATAATCATGAAGAGGGATCATTCATGGAAGATGGAAATACAATAACCAAATTTAAATAGAGAGAAGAATGGAGACAGGCCAAGCCAATGTTGGAAATGAAGCAATGATGGATATGCAAAGGATAAAGAGGATGACAATACTCTTGTGGTTCAACACATAGCTAAGGAAGCATCAAAATTAGAACCAATCTCTGCAGCCTAATAGGTTCAATCAATTAAAACTTTTGGATATAATGAAGATGCAAAAGAAAGTCACAAATGAATAGTAAAAGGTGTAAGATGTCCAAGTCCAATCGCACCTAGAAAATCAATATGAAGTGTACCCCAATGTCAAGTGTATTTCAGACATTTCTAAGGTCTTGCATCCTAGGTTTATCATGAATAACATGAAGGCATAGACCCATTTTATTATCATTTTATACCATCAAGGGAACCTTTTTGGTTGAGTAAACACTTAAAAATATTAGATGGCTAGGTTCTTTTAGAATCCAATTGAGGGTTGAAATATTTTTTCCCATTGCTTTATTCAAGGGTTTGGGCCCTTTTAAAATCCCTACTTACCTTAATAAAAAAATTGTGGTAAATCCTAAATCCAAGAGTTCATCCAATCTTTGGAAAGATAAAAATTATGCTGTTGAAAATTGGGTCCAGTTTAAAATGGAAATAATATCGGTAAATAATGTGTTTCTAAAACTGAAAATTGTGTATGGTAAACATAACATTTATTTTACTAAAGAAGAATATTTTGGAATAGGATCATGAGCTAAGTCAAGTCAATTGGCGAGACATCAAATCCTTGTAATATCTTGATAGACAACACCTCAAACTTCATGTTTCCAATAAGTTCTTCCAGCGGTTGTGCATACATATCCATTAATAGGGCATCAACACCTCCATGGAAGATTCCTCACTAACACTCTCACTAGGAGATCAAGGAAGAGAAAAAGGCTTAATGTCCACAAGTATCCCTATTTTTTTCTAGGGTTATACATTCAGCTTAATTAGGCAATCTATTCAAAATTGTGCAATAAGAACAATATCTAAATTGCCATAATCAATGGCCAAAGTAAAAATTACCTTGAATCCTTACACTAATATTAAGCAAGTTGCAAACAAAAATTACCTTGAACATTTACAATGAAAATTAAAAATACCTTCAACCCTTACAAGAAAAAAAAAGAGGATGAGATCTTACCTTGAAAGCAAGTTCCAAATAGAAGAGGACGTGGATAATTCAAATGAATCAATCAAGCTTACCTTGATGGCAATGAAAATCTCTTAATTGGTCATGCCTAAGGCCTCTCGCCCACACTTTGTTGAGTGATATGAAATGAAGTTTCATTTTTTCTTGTTTATATCCTCAAAAATGTCAAACATTTGACACCAATCTTAACTATCGTCAAAATTTTGACATTATTGGAATCAATTTTTCTTAATGAATTTGACGAGCCAAATTAGCTTTCTATCAAAAATTACCATCAAAAATTATCCCCAAATGTACTAGTGTGACATAGAGATAGAGCAACACATTTCCTATTGGGCCCATCACATTCTATGAGATATAGTCAGAACCTAGTCATGAAGTGCCACAAAGCAAAGCAGTCAAACATTAGATTCTCCAAGCAATGGAATAGTGCCACCTATCTACCACAATGTGCATAGTTTGAAAGTGGACCTACATTGCAAAGTAAACAAAGGTTTAATATCTTTTGTTGCCACCATCATATCAAAAATAAATCAATTCTTGTCATTATGTCACTATGGAAAGTTGATCGACTCTTAATTTTAGTGACATAATGACAGTTCAACACATGTACCTAGGTGGACCTGCAGAGAAAGTCATAAAGGGAAATGGTTGGGTTTTACTCATGATTGTTGGTTTAAGACCAATGGCCAAAATTCAAATCATTGTGGCCATCAAGATGCAAATTATATGGATTTGGTGCCAACAGTAGAATATGAAGGAAACAAAGAGTTTTAATAGGGTTTCCTAAAGCCACATGAAGATGAACGGTTTCCAGGTGTTCTTAGAGGTGTCATGGGATTAGGACATCACTAGGAATTATGTCACGCATCTATACCATGTTGAATATTATATATTTTTATGTATTTGTCATATTTTATTTCTATTTTTTGATTGGTTCTCTACCAGAAGTAAGGGATGATAGAAAACTATAAATGTAATCTTATTTGATAATAGAGAGGTTGGAAAACTTGATGGTGAATTGGTTTGTAATTCCATTTACCCTATTTTCTTGTCATGTTTTATTTCCCATGCATAGATTAGTTATGTATTAAGATTTTAAAGATAATCATGTATGATTATATGAATAATCAAATGAATTCTATTTCACTTTGATGTTTTTAGTATAGTGATTCCATTTACTTTCTTCATATGTGGTTTTGTTTCTTCTCTTGTTAGTTTTATAACATGTTAGATAGTTTTATTGGCAAATGAAAGATAAATGCATATGAATCTATTATTTATTGGTTGGATTCTATTTCATTCGAGGCTAATAGTGAAAGCAATTCCATTTTCCCTCATGTGCATATCATCTTCATTCCTCTTCTGCATTTAGATGGTTAACCTATATTTAGAAGTAAGGGTTAGAAATATAAAGATAATCTACTACAATCATTCCATTGAGTGTTAGAAATATCAAGATAATCTACTAAATTCATTCCATTAAGTGTGATAGGCTATTCAAATTCATCTTGCCTAAATTTTTTTGTACCTACAAACAATTTGGTTATCCTTTACTGCTCTCAGGTAAAGAGCTTATAATCTCAAAAACTTCTGATCTCACAAAAACATATTCATTGCAAATCATAGGGAGCTATACCTAATAATTCAAAGGGAAATGATAGAATACATACACTAAAAAATTTTTTGGTAAACATTCTTTTGTCTCTCCAAAAATTGGGTATCAAAGAGTCAAGATATAAAATCTAATAGGAGGACAAACTGTTAACCAACAGTTTCAAAAAAATCCAAAAACATTTCATATATAAATAAATAAATCCACATCACTTCTTCTATATTTCCATTTCATCACACTCTTCAAAATCTCAACCATCCTAATCATTACTTCATCTTCTTAATCGTTCAATCAAATCCCTAATCTTCACCCTAGTCATGATTCATAATCCACATCAAGATCCAATTCCCTCATTCAATAAATCATCCTCATGATTCTTAATCCAATCCCTTGTCAAATTGATTCCTTTCTAATCAATTCCTAATTCAATCCATTTATGTCTTCATCCAAAATCAATCTTTCTAATTTCATCTATTCAAATCTTCTTCTAATTCAATTTTTTATAAAATCTTCCACTTTGGACATAAGAGCACCATCATAAATCTTGGACTTTAATTCTAGATATCTTGATTGACTCAAATCAATATCATCAGTCATCTTTCTCCTTCATCAAGATTTAATCCAATCTTTAGGAAAAAAATATTTATGCAACGTGTGATACTAGATCTTCATCCTTAGCAAAACTTGTCATAGTTACACTCTCTCACATGGGATCATTTGTCCATGACCAAGTATTGAGTCATCTATCTTGTATCCTATTCCAACTTGGGATCATTTGTCCATCTCCAAGTGGAAGAAGATATCATCATCCAAATCCAACATCCAATTGTTTGCAATATCATAAGGTCTTTATCTACATCAAGATTACCTCAAACCTTCATCCAATATTAAATCAAAACAAATCAAATCCCATCCAAATTAATTATTAAAAAAACCATAATTGCTCCTAGTCATAAGGTCATATTTCATCCATGATAAAATCTTTCATTACTTTTCATCTAAGCTCCATGGATAAGAATTGGCTTAATCAAGTGGTTGAAGATCTTCAAAGGCAATCTGGAGTTATACCTCCCATTCAACCTACATACCAAATCAATCCTCAAAATTGCATGTCCAATCCTAATCTGTCTCACATTTATTATTCGTCATCTACCTTTGACAAGGAAAATCCACCTCATTATCCTTCAGCCACATATGATTTGCCTCACAGCCCACATTATTCCTCAAACATAAATTTCATTGCCCAAGAATATGAGGAACTCAAGAATTATGTCTTTAGCCTACCAAATGGGGGTCAAAATAAAAAATCCACCTTTCAAAACATATGTTCTCTTCCCCCATGCTTCCAAGTCCATAGTCCTCATGTTCCATCCAATCCAAATCCTTCATGTAATTCCCCATACTTTGACCTTAATGTCCAAAACCATCATCCCAATCCCCTACCTAACACCCAATCGCCACACAATCCAAATCCTCCAAAATCAACATCATCCCCACCTTTAAATAAGTATGTCTTTGTCCCACAATCATTGGGAGAAATCTTTTCTAAGTACCAAACTAAAAATGAAGTGATCCAATTACCCAAAGTCATAGACCCAATTCCATGTCAAGAAATTGTTCCAAAGCATGTCATTATAGATTCCTCTTCTCCTCTTGATCCAAGAAATCCTCCATTCCATAATTCCCTTATCCCTCAAAATCCATTTATCTCTCTTAATCCATCTCATGATCTTCTTCCTAATCAAGATCAAGACATTCCATGTACTACGCACACTATTGATTCCCCTCTATCTCAAGAGTTAACATCCATTGATCCTCCACTTCATGAAGATGTTCCTTCCACTTCATCCACTAATACTCCTCCCATTTCAAGATCATATCACTCCATGTCATGGTTCCATACCCTCCACTCCATTATATGATTCTATTCTATTTCATGATCCAATCATTCCACCATATAATCCTCTTATAAGTCAAGATCAAAGTATTAGGATATACTCTAATTAATTGATCATATCATTTTTGGTCTACAGTTGTGCTTGTGTTTGAGTTATTAGTTCCTGAGTGAATAATGCCCTAAGGCAGATTCTTACATGGTATCAGAGCTATACCAAATTCTTACATGGTATCAGAGCTCTTGGAGATTTTCTCATCACATAGCCATTCAAGACCATTGTTGCTTTAGCACCTCAGCCCAAATCTGGAGTACTATAGAAATTGGGAGTGTTTAGAGCTAGATCTGACCTTGCCATTGCATCCGGAATGTTGATTTGGTGAAAATTGGCTATAAAGTTGCCTGCCCTTAGGCCAAAGTTGATTGTGAGGAAATTTTTTTAGCAAACTGGCACCCGAAGGACTGATTTGCAAAATTGGTATGATCATTTCAAATCTATACATTTCATTTTCATATCTACTTTTTTTTCATTTGCATCTCTACTATTTTTTTTGGATTTGCATTATTTTTCAGAACTTTTTTGGCCATCAGGCCATAGGAGAGATTTTTTGCAGGTGAAGATTGGAGCTTGTTGGTGCAAATCAGATATTTGTATCACATTTAGAAAGTTTCAAAACCCCCAAATCAGATTTTGTTTCATCCAAATCAGACATCTGAGGCAAAATCTAGAGCCTTTTTTTTTTTGCAGGCGAGGCAGCAATTCAAAAATATAACAGCAGTAGTGAATTTCAAACAATGATATCTCCCTCATACGAACTCCTTTTTGCGAGCAATTTTCTTTTGTTTTGGGGTAGGATTTTGTGATATACACATTTTTGCAAGTGGTTGGAGATCTTTCTTCCTGAATTTTTTTGCAACTCGCAAATCTCGAATTTTGCCACTTAAAATGGTTAGTACAGGCTCATCTGGACTCCAAATCAAGTTTCATTTTTTTTTAAAGTGCATATTTTTTGTCTACTTTCCATATCTGCAATCATATTATAGGTTATGTGGATAGAAATACTACTTTCAAAAATAGGCCCTAAATTGACAAGTGGCTACCAATTGCCTAAACCATACATTAGGGGGGGTTCTTTGATTTTTTTGGAGGTTACATTGATTGATCCATCATGGAAGAGTCATATTTGATCTATTTGCATCTAGATAACTATTAGGAATGGAGTCAAATTGCTATCAAATTTCTCAATCAGCACAATGCACTACTGTATGTGAGAGGACTTGAAAATGATCTTGATACTTCTACCCTCATTGGTACTATTCTCTTTTTATATACAAATTATGAGGTTTTGGATTTAATGACTGATCTTAAGTTTTCTAATCATTATGATAATTGGATGCATCTTTGGGAGACTTATGGAGATCCAAATATTCTTCCATTCCCAAAAGATCTCATATCTCCAGTTGCAGCTGAATCCTCTTCAAATGAGATCACACCTCTAGCTCTTGTTACTCCTACTGATCCTGTTCCAGCCACAGATGCTTCAGATTCAGTGCAGTAGGACCCTATATGTCTTCCTACTCTACCTTCATGCGATGACTTCCTTTCTGCCCTTGCAAGCCTGTTCATGGTGTTAGTGTAGTTTTTTATTTTTTCTATTTTGCTAAGTTTTTCCTACACTTTTAATAATCTCGCTTAGGTTAATAAAGCATGTCTTATTAGGTGAATGGTTGTGAGGTGTCACCTTCCTACATGTGAGCATCCATTAGCTATCTTGGGAAGATACTTTGCTATCTTTAGTCTGATAGATGGTTGCTCCTCATTGGTTGGTGTTGCCACCTCCTCCCTCTTCCTAGCCTATATAAGCATGCTACCTGGCTTGTATTTGTATCTCTTATTTTTACATCCTCTTAATGCTATTTTTCTTCCAGCATTTGCATTACTCTCTTGGAGACTAACTCTATGATGCTATTTTGATTTTGTATCATTTGCATTCATAGTTTAGATATTTACTCTTTGCACTAGTTTTCTGGGTTATTAATCTTTTCAGATTCTAACATGGTATCAGAGCTTTTCTATGTGCAAGAGTAGATTTTAGTTTCCTTATTTGAAAGATTTGGGGGGGGCAAATAAACTTTGTTGTAGTTTTTTGAAAAATGAAGTATGCTCTTCTCTTACATCTTTGGATGATCTTGAGAATCAGAAAAATTTTGACAAAAACATTTTTTCTTTGGGGTTTCAATCTCAAATCTGACAACCAACTTGCATATTTGGAGTTTTCAATTAGTTTTGCAGGTTCCAGAATGCCATTAATGGACTTAAGAAGTTGATCCAGCATTTGCATGTCATATTTTGGTTGTTGGGGTCATTTTTTAATTTTTGGAACCGTTTTTTACTGTTAAAGGTGTCTGATTTACACTACAGCAACATCTTCTGTACATCAACAAGAAAAACACTTTTTGGGTTTTGTTCGCAGCCCCAAAAAACTATCTGGGTATCTTTTAGATTTTGCATGCAAGCTGTATATTTTTCAGAATCGAGCATGCAAAGCTACAGCCATACCCCTCTCCGTTGGCAGTCGCAGATTTGAATGTAATTTTTCTTCAAATCAGGGGATCAACAAATTTTCAGAGCACTTTCAGCCCAAACGGACATCACCATTGGATCCGGAAGGCCGTTTGCAGTCAGGATTCATATAAAACTTGTCATTTTTGGACACAGGGCAATTTTTGAGATTTTTTGAAGCCTCCAGGGTCACTGCCGTACAGATCGGACGGACGCAGGGCTTAAAAAAATTTTTAAAAATCAAATTCGGGCGCGCCACCCGCACGCAGCCCGCAGCGCCGCCCGGGCTCCACCGCGGCCCGGTCGCCTCCCGTCCGCCGCCCTGTGGCCACCTCCGCCAGCGCTCCGCCCGTTCTCCGGCCTCTCCACCCGCCGACCTTCGCCTTTCTAGTCTGTCACGTGGAGACAGTTCAGCACTCGCGTGGCATTTTTTAATTCGTCGATTTTTGGCACAGCCAGCTCTGCAGATCCATCAACATAGACAGCGCCACTTGGCCCAACGTGGGGGTGACACGTGGCCTGGGCGCCACGTGGCACACTGCCACGTGGACCCGCCACGTCACCCTGCCACGTCGTCCGTACTGCCACGTGTCAATGCCATGTGGCACTCTTTTTTGCGGCGACGGCTGTCTATCCATCAATTTTAATCCATGGCTTTGCTGACATCAACATGACATCATCATGCATCAGCACCTTGTACCTCTCTTAGGGTCATTTTGGACCTACCTTTGGTTTTTTGGCCATAACTTTTGCATACGGAGGTATTTTTTCGATCCAAAAGAAGCACCGGAAAGCTGGTTTTGAGATGGAGATGCTGATATAGGTTTTTTTGAGTTTTGATGTAGTTTGGTTGGCTATTATGGCAATCAAAGTTGGATGTTCTATTTTGCACTCCGAGAGGCGTATCTTGAGCTTTCGATCTTCGATTTTGAACTTCTTTATATCGCTGGAAAGCTCTTTCTATGCTCTTTCTAGTGATGCTGGTTGTTGTTCCAGATTCTATTCTAGACACATCTTATTTAGTCTTTTTTGTTTTAGCATTTTGGTGGATATTCTGTTTGCTTCAGGTCTAGAGATCGATTTTGTTGTTTCAGTTGCTTCATTTTGGGCTTTACCTTCTGTTGTTTCAACCTTATGTTTTTTTCTGATCATTGTTGATATTCACTATAAGAACCTTTATGCAACGCACTGAGATAAAGTGCCACTCTTGCATTTTTGGATCCTTTTCATCATTGTGATTCGTTGTATTCGCACTATTATATAAAGTGCCATGGGGGGGATAGTTGTTTGCCGCTTATAGGCCCTCTTTCTCTAATTCCTCATGCAGTGTCGATGACACATGCCTTTATTTGTGTTTGTACCTCACTCTCGATGAGTTTGGCTCCTGTGTTGTAGGAGATTTTTGGCCCATCTTTTCAATTGCCTGTTACCTCACCTACCTTAAGGGGAGGTTATATTATTGTTCTATGCTTCTTTGGTTGATGGTTCGTGCCTTCTATTTCCATGGAGGTTCTACAGATCAGCATTTTGACAGAGTTTTGCGGTTCTTCATGCTTCAGTGATGTTGCTTCTTCATGATCACTCCTTATTCCTGTTTCAGGGGACAATTTGCCTAGCGGGAGACTTCTTCAGTTTTTCACTAGGTTCTTACCTCTTTTTGGGGGAGGGTTTTTCCCATGTGGTTTTCTCTCTTTCCCCGCTTTCAGAGGTTGCATCTTCTTGCATTGTACTTGGGTACCTAACATGGCCTCGTTGTCGGGACCCATTTCTACATCCACCTAAGCTTCGCTTATGGGGGGGTGTTAGTGTAGTTTTTTATTTTTTTTATTTTGCTAAGTTTTTCCTAGACTTTTAATAATCTTGCTTAGGTTAATAAAGCATGTCTTATTAGGTGAATGGTTGTGAGGTGTCACCTTCCTACATGTGAGCATCCATTAGCTATCTTGGGAAGATACTTTGCTATCTTTAGTCCGATAGATGGTTGCTCCTCATTGGTTGGTGTTGCCACCTCCTCCCTCTTCCTAGCTTATATAAGCATGCTACCTGGCTTGTATTTGTATCTCTTGTTTTTGCATCCTCTTAATGCTATTTTGCTTCCAGCATTTGCATTACTCTCTTGGAGACTAACTCTATGATGCTATTTTGATTTTATATCATTTTCATTCATAGTTTAGATATTTACTCTTTGCACTAGTTTTCTGGGTTATTAATCTTTTCAGATTCTAACATGGTATCAGAGCTTTTCTATGTGCAAGAGTAGATTTTAGTTTCCTTATTTGAGAGATTCGGGGGGGGTAAATAAACTTTATTGTAGTTTTTTGAAAAATGAAGTATGCTCTTCTCTTGCATCTTTGGATGATCCTGAGAATCAGAAAAGTTTTGACAAAAACAGTTTTTCTCTGGGGTTTCAATCTGTTAGAATCTGAAAAGATTAATAACCCAGAAAACTAGTGCAAAGAGTAAATATCTAAACTATGAATGCAAATGATACAAAATCAAAATAGCATCATAGAGTTAGTCTCCAAGAGAGTAATGCAAATGCTGGAAGCAAAATAGCATTAAGAGGATGCAAAAAAAAGAGATACAAATACAAGCCAGGTAGCATGCTTATATAGGCTAGGAAGAGGGAGGAGGTGGCAACACCAACCAATGAGGAGCAACCATCTATCGAACTAAAGATAGCAAAGTATCTTCCCAAGATAGCTAATGGATGCTCACATGTAGGAAGGTGACACCTCACAACCATTCACCTAATAAGACATGCTTTATTAACCTAAGTGAGATTATTAAAAGTGTAGGAAAAACCTAGCAAAATAGAAAAAATAAAAAACTACACGAACACATGGAGTCTCACATTGAGGATATGGGAGACATTATTGATGGCATTCATCTTCTTTTTGAGGTAGATACTCGATTTTTCGCCGTAGTGATAGATTCATGTACTTCAGCACTGCAGGATACACATGGTCTTCTAGGTGATGATTTCTTGCCAGACATTTCAACTCTATTCTTGGAGTCACACACAGTAGATATGGGAGACTTTATGATGATTTCTCGCTTCTCTTTGCTGAGGTTGATTCTTCTATAGTTATTTCACATTATCTACATGATCAATCTTTCCAAGTTGGCATGATTATGGATTCTCATTTACAACATCTGCAGGAGGTCTCTTTCACATTTGAGAAGACAGTTGGTTTCTTGAAGCAGGTTCTACATCCTTCCTTATTCGATTTGTTCTTCTCTTTAGTAGTTTTGGAGGAAGTTGTCATCAGTATCGACACAGGGACCTTTGAACAAGTTTTAGAGACATCGGTCATCATAGAGATTTCTTCTCCATATAGGCGACACATCTCCTTTGTACCCTTGCCTTTGTTTCTTCCAAAGGGGAGGACCATCATTCTACGGTCATGGATTAGCTTGTACATTGGGGCATTTCTCACTAATTGGCCCACTACCTTTAGGGGGGGTGGGCTACCTTGTCTCCTTCTCCTTTTGGGGGGGGACTTTTTCCTCTTAGGGGGTTTTGTCCTTCTCCATTTTTTTCTTGTATATACTCGATGTATGTCATAATGGGGGGTTTTGATTACTCCATCCATACATGCATCCATTTTCATCTCTCTTTTTGGGGGAGGGTTTTTCCCATGAGGTTTTCCTTCTTTCCCTGCTTTATGAGAGATTTTCATTTGCATTTGCAATTGCATCTTAATTATGTACATCGGTACCTAACATGGCCTAGTAGTCAAGACCCATCTTGCATCTTCATCCTAGTTTCGTAAGCTTAAGGGCATTCCCCTCAGTTGCACTTAAGGGGGGGTGTTGGTGTAAATAAGTACTTACTATTTACACTTACTTAAGTTTACTTAGGTTAATGCATATTTTTATTATTTATTTATTAGTCACCTAGGAGTATGTACACTCTTGTGAGTTGTCATGTTGACAACACAAGGTCCGCACATCTTTTATGCATATGGTTTCTACAACACAAGAGTTAACACACTAATTAAGCACATGGTGTCTACAACCTTCTCATTCTTATCCACTCATCTAGAATGTTGGGTAAGGTGTGTGCTTAGTTTTCAATGCTTATCTTATCTCCTAGTTGTTTCTAGAGACATTCTAGGTGCTTCCTAAGAGGCCTTTATATACAGGCACTCCTAATGTGTTTGCATATCACATCATATACTAAATAGAGCAATGTATTGGGGCATACTTTGATTAATTGATCATATCATTTTTGGTCTATAATTGTGCTTGTGTTTGAGTTCTTAGTTCTTGGGTGATTCTACCCTAAGGCAGATTCGTACATGGTATTAGAGCTATACCAGATCATATCATTTTTGGTTTCCAGTTGTGCTTGTGTTTGAGTTCGTAGTTCCTGGGTGAATTCTGCCCTAAGGCGAATTCTTACATGGTATCAAAGCTATACAAAATTCTTATAGTATCCCATTGAAGAAATAATGTCTCAAGATGTTGTTACACCATTAACTCCTTCCAAATCAAAAATTCCTCCATCCAAACTTAAATTTTTCCATCATCTATATTCCAAATCCATTTAGGGCTCTTACATCCAAAATCAAACTCCTTCCTTGTCTCCATCCATTTTGGGTCCTTATGTCCAAAATCCAAAACCTTCTCCCTTTCCATCCATTTTGAGTTGTTACATACATCCATCCACAATATCCAAGTCTCCCACGACATCCCCTTATGCTCCTAATAAAGATCAACAAAGGCACACATCCTTGAATTCCTTCCAATGTTCACCATCCATAATTTCATCCATAAGCTCTCCATACCATTTATCCTCATACACCCATACCATGGCCAATGGAAGAAAATTGGGTGCCAAAAATGTTAGAGAAAATGATTAATTTCATTTCATTAAAAACTTAAAAAGGGTTACCTAAAAGGTACAAAGGGTAACCTAAAAAGTAAATGCTATTTAATGATTACTAAATAATTATTAAATGTGAATGCAAAAGGTACATACAGTAAAATCTTAAGGGGGGGTGTTAGAGAAAAAGGTTAATTTAATTTCATTAATTAAATTACCTTTTCTCCCTTCTTAAGATTTCACTTTATATACCTTTTGCATTCACATTTAATAATTATTTAGTAATTATTAAATAGCATTTACCTTTTAGGTTACCCTTTTTGGGTTTCAATCTCCTACTATAAGGATAGATTGTTTGTAAGTATCTTGTATATTTTCTTTTTTTGAGAATATAATTTGCATATTTTCAAAGAAAAGCCTCACCTCTTCTTGTCCTTTTCTTCTCTGTGATAGGTTTTTACATGCAGGTATTCAAGGGCTTCGTTGATTTTTTTTGTGTATTTCTCAAATCCTTCAAAAGATAAAGTGAATCAAGCCAAAAATTTGCAAAAATCCAAGGACCAACATGTCCCCTCTAAAGGACATGTTCAAGAAAAGAAAAATACGATCCAGAAGAAAGAAAAAAATAGAAGGCCACAACGGTTCAAAATAAAAAAAAATCAAAAATTATGTGGATTCCAAAGCTACTTAATGAAGAAATGAATTTGAAATAAAACTTCAAAATGGCATCCAACCTTGCTAATCCAAAGGCTTCATTCGTAATTTTTTCAAACTTCCATTTTCCAAATCCATTCTGGGTCCTTATGTACCCAAATCCACTATTCTAAGCCCATCATCTCCTTCATCCATTTTGGGTCCCTATATCCCAAAATTCCAACTTTCTCCTACATATCCTCCAAGATTTCCTTCTTTCCATCACCCTTCAAGGTGTGTGTCAATGAAAATGTTTCCACCTCCTTCATCCACTCATTCACAAGTCTTCCAACTTATCATCCATGAACTATGTCATCCTCCCAACTAGCCCACCCCCTTAATCAAAACTTTTTCATAAGTCCTTGACCTCCATTTCCCAACCCATTTCATCCTTCTTTTCACTATCCTACCAACATCTATGAGAAAATAGTAAAATATTCCTTGAAAATAACAAACAAAAAAGAAAAAAGAAAAAAGTAATAATATCCATGTATGCTTTGGAAATAATTCATGAACCTTTGTTTCCTTCATGTATATCATATCCTTTACACACCATCTTTCCACTGCCATGCATCCTTTCTTGCCATATTTCCATTTCCATGCATATTTTCCCACCATCTTCCTTCTATTTTATCCTATCCTTGGTATGGGACATTTGAAATCCTTTGCAACATGGTCCTTGGCTCCCCATTGTTTGATACTATATCCTTTGGTCCCCCATATTAGTTCACCTTTCATTTAATCCATTTACCATTCCTTAGTTCTCCCTTCTCATTGGTTCTAATCTATTCCACCTTCCATCAATTTGTTTACTTCTTCTAATTCATGCTATCAATTCATTTATCCTCTAGTCTAATCACATTCCCTTCTTCTAATCATTTCATACAAATCAATTTTCATCCTATCTAACTTCTTTTTCTTCTAGCCCAATCTTATCACAATCATTTTGCTAATTCAATGATTTTCTACCTTCATCCACCATCTTGTCCAAATTATTCTATTCATCATCTCTTCTAATGACACAAAATTACACAAACTCATTCTGAGAGTAAATGATTTGAGAACCGTGTTCCTTTTACATAATTTCCAATGAACAATAATAAATATTTCAATAGAATTCAATCAAACAATCAATTTTCACCTTACAGGATGCATCCTTCTTACATAGGCTTTACAAATTTTCCATCAAAATAACGTTCATGGAAAGAATTGTAGATTCATTGACTACTTGGTCATAATGTTTTTATTTTATTTTATCTTTGTGTATCAATGATAGTCTCCACAAGTGTGCCTTGATCTTCAATATCTTGGTATCATTTGAATGGCTTAACCTAATTGCACTAGTCATTTTGTGATATGATATATTTTCATGATTCTTTAGTACATCTATGTTAGTTTTTGAGTTATAGCTCTGCATTGTTCACTAGGGGCAATGGGTTAGCACACTTTCCACCAAGATTCCTAAAAATAATTTGGGTGTGCCCAGACCTCTCTAGTGCGTATATGTCATTTGTTCCATCGTGACTATGAAACCTACATCTATATTCAAAAAGTCTCTATTGTGTTGAGAGTCTAGTCCATGCAAAGGAACCTTGTCATCTATGCTACTATAGCATTTGATGCATAACTACTCTTCCAACATCAAACTAGGGTGTGCTCTCCCATATGAACACAACTGAATCCCATGAATTCATGTAGTTAGGATGCATTTTAAATCATTATTCAATTCACCTTGCTTCATTTTGGTCTTACCGACAAGTAATGCAAGGTCATCTTTTAAGCATTTTTATTTCCCTCTTCCTTCCCATGTCTATTTTTGAGAAAATGGGGAAAATATATTCCTCTTTCATTCCATTTCCTCGAGGGAGTACCCTCCTCCCTCATTGTTGTGACGATGCAACTCTTAGGACTTTCTCCTCTTTGGGGCAACCTATATTTTCTTTTCTTTGATATAATGTTATGTCAACATCACATCAAAGAGGGGCAAAATGTAGATGCTTAAAATCATCCCAAAATACTATATTAATTTATTAATATTTTCTTTGACACTATAATTGATTATTTATTAATTAATTATATTTTTCATATTCTTCTACTTATTTAATTAAAATTTATTTAATTAAATAGGCTCACTTCCCTAGTGTGTTTAAATTTAATTTGAATACTTCCCCTCTAATGTGTTAAATTTATTTAATGCATAGTGCTCCATTAATCCCCTCTTAAATCAATTCTATTTTATTTAATTTCCCTCCACTTTATTAAATTCTATAAACCTACGATTAGATTAAATCCTATTTAATTTAATCCCAAACTCACCTAAAACCTAGCCTACCACCCATCACTCTCATCCTTCTAAGCCTACCCACTAGTTAACCCCACTTTATTATCCTAAATATCCTCCTAAACACCTTTTAGCCCCTAAGTGGTTTCTCACACATGTGTGAGTAACTCAAAATCCAAGAAAGCCCTCCTTTCATTAATTCCTCCAAAAGCATGTTACACTCTTACACACTTATGTTAGGAATAAGGTGTCTCAACCTTGGATAATTCCTATTCTTATTATTTGTTTTGTAAATGTATTTTTTGCAAATAATATAATTAAGTGTGAGTATACATGTCTAGTTGGCATGTTGATGTGTCACTCTACTTGTATGTGTTGGCATTTTGAATTGTGTAAGGAGATCATGGCTGAAATAGTTATGATGAATTCTTATGATGTGTAAGAGCTATCTAAGAAAGATTTGAATGACGGGTGAAGATGTGAAGACATGTGGAAATTGATCATTGAGTACTGTACACTCAAGTCTCCAACTCACATGTAAGATTCGAGGCATCGCCCTAAAAAAAATTGGGTTCCTATTTTTCCAAAGAATGGTAAAACCCTAATACAATTGTTCTTTGAAAGTTGCCCTAAAAAGGGGAAAGTGTGATCCAGGGGATAAAAAATTACTCAAAAGTAAAATGTCCCAATGCTCCAAGAGTCAACATCATTACAAAGTGTTCACAATTTTGAGTCCAACATAACTTGAACGAGAAAACTTGGAGTTCAGGTGCAAAAAGTATGACTGGTCAAAGTTTGGTCAAACTGGGACCAAAGGCCATAAAAGGGTGAAAAAAATAATCATCTCAAAAGTATTTGACAATGGATTTCAAATGGAAGAGCTCGTCAAAAGCTTTCCAATGGCGTTCGTTTCATCAAGAACAGATATCGGATATAAAAGTTATGATGGTTTCAAATTCAAGCAAAAGTATGGATTTTGATGATGTCAGCATGACATCACGAAATCATAAAGAGAGGGAAAACATTCAAATTCGAATTAAAATAGCTATTTAATTCGAATTAAAGGAATGAGATAATGGGAGTTGAACTCCTAACCATTGGCCTCCTAAAATTAAGGCCAACCAATGGGCTATTTATGGTATATAAAATATTAAAGGAAGAGTTGTTATCTATCCATAAAAAATCCACCCAATCTTATCTAAATAAGGGTATTTGTTGAAAACAAACCCTTAATTTTAGTGTGAGATCATAACAAAATATTGGTAAAAGGGGTAAATTTGAAATATGTAACCAAAATGGGGGATTATGTTGGTTAATTGTTTTAGCCCATTTTTGGCTAAATTTGATGTGTAAAATGGGGGTAGTAGGCCTTGGAAAGGCATCTAGGTGATGAGAAGGAGATTATGATCTTGGAGACTTGATGATTATTCCTGCACATTGGAGAGTAATGCTGCAATTGTGCTTGAAGGGAAGATCTTGAACACTTGTAATTGATTTTGGAGAAAATTGGATCGATCCCTCTATTGGAGCAGGACCCGAAGATGTAGTCCGACCCGCGGATGAACTCCGTTATCAATTGTGTTTTGTCTTATGTCTCTCTACTCTCTTTCTTTCAGTCATTACCTTTTTATGCTTTGTTCATTTCAGCATTTAAGTTGTGTTAATTTTCTAATTAATGCTTTGAAATTTTACTTTATGAAATAATGTTAAGCATTCCTCTATAATAGTCCTAGATCCTAATCAGATCAAATTTGGTATCAAAGCTTATGTTGGACTAGTATTGTAGATTTGAATGCTAACAAGATCCAAGATTTAGAAAGGCGAAGGAAAGCTCAAGGAATACAATCCTGAGATTGGAAAACGAAGGACTAAACCATCATCACAAATGGCAGATGAAGGTGGTGGACAAGGTTTAGAAGACCGAAGTATCCAGAAGACTCTTTAGAGTTTGCAGACAATGGTAGAAGTTTTGGTACAAGAAAGAGAAGAGAAGATGAGAAGACGTGCAGCTCGAAAGGACAAAGGGAAAAAGAAAGGTGCTGATTGTGATCCGCCAAAGACACCTCCATCTTCTCCTTCTTCTCCCTCTTCTCCTTCTTCCCCCTCTTCTCTTTCTTCTACTCATTCTAAGTCTTCTAATATTTTTAAGGGTGGACATAAGCCTCGAATCAAGTTGGATGTAAAATTTGACTTGCCAAAATATTGTGGGGAGTTAAATGCCGAGAAACTAGATGATTGGATTCAGCAAGTAGAAGTCTACTATAGAGTTCAAAACCTTGTAGATGATGTTGATAGAATTCAGTTAGCCACTCTTCAGTTAGGTGGTGTAGCCTTAACTTGGTGGGAGAGTAGGTCTCGGGAAGAAACTTCACAGCATGGTAAGTTTAATTTGTCTTGGTCAGAATTTGTTACTGCTTTAAAGAAGCAATTCTACCCCCTAGGCCATATGCAGCAGTTAATGATGAACTGGCAACATTTTAGGCAAGGGAAAGGTTAGTCTGTCTAGGATTACACCCACGAATTTTGTAAAAAGGCTATTTCATTAAATGTCCCATTATATACCCAAGACACTTTACTCAAGTATATAGGTGGTCTTCATTCTTACCTAAGGCATTCTATTCTCGTCTTGAATCCTTATAATTTGGATGAAGTATGTGTCCAAGAAACACATTTAGAATCAAGGGGTAAGGGTACTTTCATTGATAAGTTTGATAAAAAACCATCTAAGTCTGAAGAAAAGTCCAAAGGCAAAGGAAAGGGTAAAAAGACAGCAATAGTAAAGAAAGAGGGTGAGAAACCCACATGCTCACATTGCAAGAAAGAAGGGCATGATGATTCTAAGTGCTGGAAACTGCATCCTGAAAAGAGGCCGAAGCGATTTGGTGGAAACAAAGGCAAACAAAAGACTGTTGGTATAACTCAACAAGATCTTGGATTTGACTCTAGAGATGAGACAAAGATTGTTGCTACCGGGATTCAAGGTAAAGGAAAAGGTATATCTCTCACATCAACTACAAATTCTTCTAGTATAAGTGCAAGTACAAGTAAAGAATCTTCTCCTAAGAATGATAAGCAAAGGAATGAATTATTTCACATCCGAGTTGTTATCAAGCATACTAAGGTTGATACATTATTTGATACTGGTTCTCAAGTTAATTTGATATCTGAAGAAGTTGTTAAAAAGATTAATTTGACTACAACACCTCATCCAAAACCATATCCTCTTGGATGGGTTTGCGATGATGCACAGTTACAGGTAACTAAACAATGCAAATTAAGATTTGCTATCACTGCAAACTTTGTGGATGAGATAGAAGCTTATGTAGTCCCTTTAGATATTTGTGGTCTTGTACTTGGGAGTCCCTATTTGTATGATCGCCAGGATATCTTCTATAGGGGGGAAAATAAATATCATTTGTTTAAAGACAAGATTGAATACATTGTACGGGCACATAAGGTTAAGACTAATCTGGCATTAGTCAATGCTGGTCAAATGAAAAGGTTAGTCAACTCTAGTAAGAATTTTGTGTTAATGCTTGTAAAAGCCAAAGAAGATGAAACATCTGAGGCATTTAAGGGATGTGATCCAAAACATAAGGCTGAAATAGTCAAAGTTGTTTCTGCTTATGATGACTTGTTTCAGGAACCGAAAGGATTGCCTCATAAGAGAGAGATACAACATGAGATTCAGTTGCAGCAAGATGCACCACTTCCTAATATCGGCATGTATCATTTATCAGTCTTGCAGAATGAAGAAATAAAAAAACAAGTTTAGGAGCTCGTTGAGAAAGGAGTTATCCGTCCTAGTACTTCTCCTTGTGGTTATCCTATTGTGTTGGTTCCAAAGAAAGATGGGACTTGGAGAATGTGATTGACTGTAGGGCTCTGAACAAGATAACGGTAAAGAACAGGTACCCTCTTCCTAGAATTGATGATTTACTTGATCAGTTGAAACATGCAATTTATTTCACTAAGCTAGACTTACGTAGTGGATATCATCAAATAAGAATTGCAGAAAGTGATATTTGGAAAACTGCTTTTAAGACAAAACAAGGACTTTATGAGTGGTTGGTTATGCCATTTGGGCTTTGTAATGCACCAGCTACATTCATGAGAGTCATGAATGATTTCTTTTGTCCCTTTATTGATGACTTTGTCATAGTCTATTTAGATGATATTCTTGTATTTAGTAAGTCTTGGGATGATCATGTAATTCATGTAAAGAAAGGATTTGATATACTGAGAAAAGAAAAACTATATGTAAAGATGTCAAAATGTGAATTTGCAAAGACATCTTTAGTGTACTTAGGCTATGTCGTAGGGAATGGTCAATTGAAAGTAGACCCTATGAAGGTCAAATGTATTGTAAAATGGCCTAAGCCAAGTACAATTACAGAAGTCAGGAGTTTCTTAGGTGCAGTTCAGTACTGGAGGAAGTTCATTGCAAACTTCTCTTTTATTGCATCATCATTACACGCATTGACCAGTACCAAGGCAACTTTTCAGTGGGGAGGTCCGCAACAGAAGGCTTTCGATACTTTGAAGGAAAAGTTGAGTACTGCACCAGTGTTAGCTCTACCTGATTTACGTCAACCATTTGAGATTGAGATAGATGCGAGTGGGTTTGCCATGGGAGTTGTACTCATGCAAGGAGGTAAACCAATCTACTACCACTCTGAAACTTTTTCAGGAGTAGTAAGTAACTATCCTACGTATGATAAAGAACTTTATGTTTTAGTTCAAAGTGTTAAAAAATGGAAACATTACTTAATGGGAAAAGAAACTGTAATCCACACCGATCACCAGCCGCTACAATATTTGCACTCACAATCTAAGTTGCAACAAAGTAGGCACTTTAGGTGGATGGGTTTTCTACAATAGTTTCATTTGGTAATTAAGTATAAGAAGGGTTCCCATAACAAAGTAGCAGATATGTTGTCTAGATCTCCTATTCAGAATGCTTTGATAATCCTTCAAAATAGTTCTATGGTTCATGAAAGTTTTCAGGAACAAAATGCTAATGATGAGAACTTTAAGGATATCTATGCAGCTTTAATCCAGGGTAAACATGTGGAAGAGAAAGATTACTATGTGCAAGACAATTTGTTGTACCACTTGGGAAAACTATGCATTCCTAAAGATGAACATGCACATGTAATTCGTGAAGCACACACTTCTTTGATTGCAGGGCATTTCGGGGTAAGTAAGACATTAGCTCAATTGCAAAAATATTGTTACTGGCCTCGTATGCAGGAAATTGTCACTAAGTATATAAAAGGATGTGTAATGTGTGCAACCAGCAAACCAAGTAATAGGAAATTGGGTTTGTACACACCATTACCTGTACCATCCCATCCATGGGAAAGTGTGTCTATGGACTTTGTAGGAGGTTTACCTATGTCTAGGAAGGGTCATGATTATTTGTATGTAGTAGTTGATCGGTTCAACAAAATGTGTATTTTAATGCCTTGTAAAAAGTAGGTCACTGCTAAACTGACAGCTCATTTGTACTTTCAAAATGTATGGGTTCATTTTGGGTTACCTACTTCTATTGTATCGAATCGAGATTCTCAATTCTTAGGGGAATTTTGGTCATCTTTGTGGGAACTCATGGACACCAAGTTGAAGAAGAGTATAGCCTTCCATCTGCAGACCGACAGACAGACAAAGGTAGTGAACAGGACAGTTGTGCATCTACTTAGAGGCTACTGCAGCAAACATCCTAAGTTGTGGGATGAAAGTCTTCATTATGTGCAGCATGCTTACAACCATGCGGCACACTCTTCTACAAAGAGGTCTCCTTTTGAGACTTGCTTCGATTACTTGCCTAAGACACCAATGGATTTTTCTTTTGGGAAGGACGATGTCGTAGATGGATGCCATGATGCAGAAAAGGCTTTAAATTTCATCCAGAAGGTCCAAGCAATCCATCAGGTAGTAGAAGCACAGTTGGAGCAGAGCCAAGAAAAATACAAGGCTTGCCATGATAAGAATCATATTGATCACCAATTCCAAGTTGGTGACAGAGTTTGGTTACATATCAGTATGGAAAGAATGCAAGGTGAAGGAAGGAAACTCAAGCCTATCAGGTATGGTCCTTTTGAAATCTTAGAGAAGATTGGTACCAATGCTTTCCACCTTAATCTTCCTCCATACATGCAAATTTACTCAGTTGTCAATGTTGAGAATCTGAAGTTGTATGAGGCTCCAATGATCTTGGATGAAGACATTCGTGTTCAGGTTCCATCAGTTGATGACCTTTCACCAGAGTACATGTCAGAATTTCCACAAGATGTCATCCTTGACAGGAATGTCAGAACTTCACGAAGAGGACCAGTTGAATACATTTGAGTGGGATTGAAGGGGATGCATCCAAGCAAGGCAAGATGGATGGAGATTGGTAAAGTGAGGGAACTATACCCTCACCTTCTTTCTGAGTAATCCAAACTTTCAGAGGTCTGAAAGCTCTTCAGTGGGGAGGCTTGATCCAGGGGATAAAAAAATTGCTCAAAAGTAAAATGTCCCAATGCTCCAAGAGTCAACATCATTACAAAGTGTTCACAATTTTGAGTCCAACATAACTTGAACGAGAAAACTTGGAGTTCAGGTGCAAAAAGTATGACTGGTCTAAGTTTGGTCAAACTGGGACCAGAGGCCATAAAAGGGTGAAAAAAATAATCATCTCAAAAGTATTTGACAATGGATTTCAAATGGAAGAGCTCGTCAAAAGCTTTCCAATGGCGTTCGTTTCATCAAGAACAGATATCGGATATAAAAGTTATGATGGTTTCAAATTCAAGCAAAAGTATGAATTTTGATGACATCAGCATGACATCACAAAATCATAAAGAGAGGGAAAACATTAAAATTTGAATTAAAATAGCTATTTAATTCGAATTAAAGGAATGAGATAATGGGAGTTGAACTCCTAACCATTGGCCTGCTAAAATTAAGGCCAACCAATGGGCTATTTATGATATACAAAATATTAAGGGAAGAGTTGTTATCTATCCATAAAAAATCCACCCAATCTTATCTAAATAAGGGTATTTTTTGAAAACAAACCCTTAATTTTGGTGTGAGATCATAACAAAATATTGGTAAAAGGGGTAAATTCGAAATATGTAACCAAAATGGGGGATTATGTTGGTTAATTGTTTTAGCCCATTTTTGGCTAAATTTGATGTATAAAATGGGGGTAGTAGGCCTTGGAAAGGCATCCAGGTGATGAGAAGGAGATTATGATCTTGGAGACTTGATGATTATTCTTGCACATTGGAGAGTAATGTTGCAATTGTGCTTGAAGGGAAGATCTTGAACACTTGTAATTGATTTTGGAACAAATTGGATTGGTCCCTCTATTGGAGCAAGACTCGGAGATGTAGTCCGACCCGCAGATGAACTTCGTTATCAATTGTGTTTTGTCTTATGTCTCTCTACTCTCTTTCTTTCAGTCATTACCTTTTTATGCTTTGTTCATTTCAGCATTTAAGTTGTGTTAATTTGCTAATTAACACTTTGAAATTTTACTTTATGAAATAATGTTAAGCATTCCTCTGTAATAGTCTTAGATCCTAATCAGATCAAAGTGCATGATATAAGTGTTTTTAGGGTTGTAGATTGGTGAGTGAGAAATTATATTGTTGGTATGGTATATTGCTATTGGATTGGTCTTTTGTTTCATTGTTCTCCTGAAAGAACTTGCATTGCAAGTGTGTTGCAACCTTTTATGTTGAAGATAATACATTGTGCAGGTTTTTGAGGGGTGGGGTTGTTTTACCAAAAGGTTTTTCCCCACCAGCATATCTTTGCATTTAGGTGTTTTCTTTCTCTATCTATTTTTTATATCCATGGTTGACTACAATATTATTGTTTGCATAATATCAAATCTAAAATTGTAAGGATTTAATAGGAATTTTCACAATACTTTCCATAAGGGATTAGTGTAGGAAGTTGTTTCCACACCTAAGTTTCCCTACAACTTGTCCCCCCTTCATTTCTCCAAGATTGGTCACACATGTGTGAGAACACCTTGAGCCATCTCAATCACAAAAAAGGCTTATGTTGACCTTTGTATGGCTTGTCCCTTTAGCCCACATGTCTCCCTTGTGGTACCTATGTGGATGCCACATTTATACCACCTCCTCAAGGCCTCTCTCAAGCTTATAAATAGAGCCCTTGTATCAAGAATTTCTCATCTCCTCCATATCCATTGTTATCATGTTATTTTAAGTTAAGAGTTGTTAGATATTTTCATGCTTAGAGCTAACCTTTGGTAGTTGTTTGCATTCTTTCAATTTCTAGTTCTAGCATAGTTTCATGGTAGCATAATATTGTTAGCTTTCTTTATTACATCTCATTTCCAAACTCACATCCTTGGAATCCTTTTGAGGTTGGCTTACTCATATCCATTTCTTGAAGGTATTCCATATACATTTTAGCATAGTTTCACATTTACGTTCTTGCATTCATTCAATCAGTTTGAAGAGATTCATCCATAGTTGTGTTTGAGGAGAGTGCATCCACATCTCTCATTATTGAGCACATCAACAAGGCCTCTTGTGGGTGCCCTTGTTGAGTTGCTTAGAGGTTGCATGAGGAATCTTGTGTTCCAGTTGCATAGTTTTAAAACTCAAGTAGATTAGTTGTATTTTGATTTTATTTGAGTCTTTGATATACATGTACAACTAATGTTTTCTTGTTTACGCGTGCTCCCAACAGGTTAGGTTTTCATGTATACACTAACCCTATAACTAGTAGACCTATTGGTGCAACAAATGTCATAAGAAATAAGATTATGTATTATAAAGGCAACACTTTTGGACATATTGTTAGAGATTACATATTGCAAATCAATTAATTAGGACCTTGGTATGGAAACAAAGTCATAGCCTATTATAATTGCAACAACCTTGGGCATACAATAATACTTTGCAGATTTAATGGTTTTGGTAATAATATGAGAACAACTAACATGAGATCATAGAATGTAAGGACAGATAATTGTAGAAGGAATGCAAGCAATAATATGAGAAGGAATGATAATTATAGTGAAAGATATAAAGAAAATGTGAAAGAGAATGTAGAGAACTTCAATGAAACATGTATCAAAGATAAGACACACACACACACACACACACAAATATGGGTAGAAAATAAGACAAATAACTCATCTTAAAAAAACTTGAAGTCAGTGATAGTAGTTGACAAACCCTTATCAATACAAGTAATCAATTCATTAGTAAACAAGTGTCACGTAGTGGCATGTACTTGCCGTTATAGTTCTAATGTAGTTATGATTAATAAAATACATAGATAATTATAATTAATCTAATAAATATGTAGTTATAGTTAAGAAAATACATATGTAGTAGTTATAGTTCTTTTTTTTTTTTAAAACATATGTTATAGATAGTTTAATTATTATTTGTAATATAATATAATATAATATTTGAAATAATAATAAATGATATCAAATTGTTTTTACATTTGCACATAATTTATATTAGTTTTCAAAATTTTAATAACAACTAATTGAATTGAAAAGGTGATATATTTGTTATAATGTATAAATTAATGAAATATAATGAAGATATAAAGATTCATATATATATTATATTAATGAAATAGAATAGGTTTACATATACTTCGTATTTTTAAATATAGATAAATTAATATATAAAGTTACAATAATTTCTTGTTATTAAAACTTTATATATATATATATATATATATATATATATATATATATATATATATATATATATATATATATATATATATATATATTTTAAAGATACTTTTGAATAGATAATATTTGAGATTTTGTTTCATTTAAAATTTTTGAACTAAAACTTACTTCTCTAATGTTCATAGGCTCACCTACTTAAAAAATTAACTAACATTATTGATCCATATGATAGATATAAGGTTGTAATGAAGAAAAAACAAAATACACAAAAAAATCAATGAAGGATATGCAAACTTTCGTTAAATGAAAATCATTAGCACTCACAAGGTTAATAATAGTTTACAATCTGTACATACCAAAATTTATTCTGCTAAATTGTAGTATGGAGGACTCCAAGAAAAGGGCTCCTATAAGACAAAACCAATTGAGCCAATTGTATAATTTACATAGTTTATAAAATATATAATTAAATTATAAAACTTTAGAGAAGATTGTTTAATTAAAAAATAATTATATGTGATTGGCCGCAACTAATTAAATTTTTGGGCAAACTGAATGCAATAGTATTTGCCTACGATAAGTACAATAAAGGGAAAATGATATTTAAAATATTATTTAATCCCTAATAGGATTAATCAAGACTTGTAAAGTTGATAGTAGTGCACTATGGATGCAAGGAAGTCACAAATAAGAGGACATGTCATTTGGAGCTCATATGTGAGTGCACAAAAAGAAAATAGTTCACTCATAAAATATAACAACTTTTTGAGTCGTGTGCACTTGCACAATTAATGCATAAGTAATTGGCAAAGAATTTTTAGGCTAAAATTGAATCAATTGGTCACCATTCAATCAATTGAAGAGCATAAGAGCATTTGAGAATGAGTAAAAGAATATTAAAGTATAATTCTAAAAGAATTCATCAATATACATGAAAATCCCTAAATTGCATTCTCAGGGGTATTTTACTTTTGTGAAGTTAATTTGTGAAGTGTGGTTGTGATTTTAAGTAGTTGATTTGGAAGAATCTATTAGCATTGTTTTCTGCAGGTTTAAAAAATCTCTATGATGGTAATTTTTCATCATGTCTAGTCATAGCTAGGGTTTTCATATGTGTGTCTACCTGATAAATTACCCTAATAGATGAAAATCCTTATCTAAAAGATTAAAAAACCCTCTAAATTTTATATTTTAAAGCTACTTCTTAAGTAACTTAAAAGAGGGTTCGTACACTGTGAAAGGGAGTTCCCCTTTTACCTTATGTTTTAAATGATATGTTTTGACCCTGTATAATATTTCCTCATAATATCATCACTTAAATAAGGGTGGTCATGCCATATGTTGAGTCTCCTTTATTTTCCTATGCATTTACAACATTGGTTTATTTCTTGTCGTGGTTCACATCATTTTCTAATGTTTTAACCTTAGTATATAAGTATTTTGAGCCTTTACATATGTAGACAAGGTGGGGGCCAGATCCAATAGTCTTTATGTCTTTTCATAGCTAACAAAAACTCACACAAAGATATGAGATGTTTACATGTGTTGCATTGCAAACCCAAGCTTTGAAGTGATGTTTTGTAAGTAATTGAAGATTGGATGAATCACCTATTTTTGAGATGTTCTCTCTCATTAAATGTGAAAACATGAGATCTTTCCTCATGGTAGGGCCTTGAGATTAAACAACTATGGTGGGACTTGGTGACTTAGTAGAGTTATTCCCTTCCTCATTAGTTTGTGTGGCTCCAACTTTGATACATCATGTGTTAGAAAGTGAAGTCCACCAAGATAATTGAGGTGGGGGGTGTGAATCAAATATCAAACTAATAAAAGACTTGTCAACCTTATTAATCCTTAAGCATGTGAACAATATAATTAGCAACCATAAGAAGATATACATACACAATAACACCAAATATATTAACTAGGGAAACCCTTGATCAGAGGGAAAACCCTAGTGGGGATGGTACCCACAAAATGATGTACTAATGTAAAAGTTCCTTGTAAAAGGATGGACTCTATTAGGAGCCAATGAAATACATTCAATACATATTAGACCCTGTTAGGAGACTTTGAATCCCTATTAGGAGATTACAACCTTGTTATGAGTTGTAGAAGGCAGATCTACCCACTGTCCAAATAGCTTCAAGGGCAAGATCACTAAACTCAATATCCAACTGGTCTCTATATTATTCCTTGCAAAATAATAGAAATGAAATAATATCATATCCTTCTCTATCCTCTTGACCATACCATACCCCTTCAGAACTCAACACCAAATCACCAACTTCACATCCAATAATCCCTTGGATCTCTTACTCGCATTTACCAAATAATTTCCATATCACACACTTGAATACATACTTCACAACAAGTAAAATAACCTTCCTTTATACCATATCCCCAAAATAATTCCTTGAGTTGGCTTTGAGGCTTTCTCAACTAATTATAATAGGACCTTATTAACATATCACAAAACTTTAGATCTTTTCACAATTACAAATCAATGTTGGCTCACAATTTTTACAAATTTCCACATGTATGACCTTAGGCCTTGCACACTCGCTGACATAATCATCACACTATCTATTGTCACAATCTAACTTCACATATCAAGATTCTATCCTAGTTGAGAGATACAAATCAATCATCAGAAACCACTTATTAGGTACTATATTTGCATATAGTCTTATATAAATCAAGCACATATTTTAGATGTCTTTGATTCTCTATATGCGCTCTTATCTATGTCATTAGGATATAGTGTAGAAAAAATCCTTAATTATGCTTGACCTAATCATCAATACATATTTTGTTTGACCTCGTTCTCTATCTGTTACATTGTCATTCTTCATAGAAATAATATTATGTTGACATCAATGACAAACACGGTCATGAATGCAACATGTCAATCATAAATAGTCTCTCCAATGCTTAGGATACTCCCCCGAAGGAATAATATTAGTATTCATGCTAAAAATTTCCCCCTTTGGCATTGATGGAAACATAGATGAAAAGCATCTAAGTTCTAAGATTACCAAATCAAACTCTATTGTTGTTTTTGTTTTTCTTTTCTTTTAAAATCCTCTTCATCAATCAAATATGAAATTCACAGAAATACCACTATGTCTGCTTCCTTATTCTTACATGGATGGAAATCAATTGTTCACAACTTCTCCCCCATTAAATGTTTCTCCCCATTGACATAAATAAATACATGAAAAATTCTCTCACATACTACCAAAAGATGTTATCATGTACTCTCTCCCCCCCATTGTGTTGGAGATATTTTCATGAATATTTTTCCCTCATTGATGCCAATGACAAAGGCTTCATTATGTCAATCATCTGCTTCAAGTCTTTAATCAACTCAAGCATCCAAAGACATAGTTCAATACCAACTACCAAGAGTCTTTGATGACTCTTCTCATCTCAAATATTCCCCCATATAGGAAGCATCAACATTTAGCCCAGACAAACAATGGTGCTTTGTAACCCCAAGCATACCTCACAAATAGTCAAATGTATCTTTAGGAGAAGGCTTGATAAAGATATCTGCAATTTTCTCTTTTGAACTTACATACTCTAATCTGACCTCTTCCTCTACAACTTTCTCTCTCAAAAAATGATACTTAATAGATATATTCTTAGTCTTAGAATGCAATACAATATTCTTAGACATGCTCCCTATACTTGTGTTATCAAAGTGTATGATAATAGGTTCTAAAAACTCTATCTCAATGTCCTTCAACATCTGCTTCATCCACATGATCTTATTCCAATTGTTTGTTGCTGCTACATACTTTGTTTCTATTGTACTCTTTGAGATACAATCTTATTTCTTTCTTAGACAATAAACCAAGATTCCTCCAAGGAAAAATGCTCCACCATTAGTGCTCTTTCTGTCATCCATACTGCCTACCCAATCTACATCATTAAATGCACACAAAGTAAAATCACTTAATTTTTCATACCATGTCCAAAATCAAGTATACCCTTTAAATATATGAATATTCTATTTACTACTATGTAATGTGATTCCTTAGGATTAGCTCAAAATCTTGCCACTATCCCAACTATATTTTATATATCTAGTTTGATGTGAGTTAGATATTGCAAACCTTGGTCCAAACATAGATTTATATTTCTTTTTCTCAATTATAGGTGTCTCATCTTTGCTAAATAACTTGTCACCAATTATAATAGGTGTACCAACATGCTTACAACTTTCAAAGCCAAATATTTTCAATAAGTCTTTCAAATACTTTGCTTGTGATAAGAAAATACCATCACTATTATGTACAATATATAGACCCAAGAAATTTTTTATCTCATCAATCATACTCATTTCAAACTCATCCTTTATTTCATTAGAAAAATTTGTCACTTGCTTCATCATTACCTCCAAAGATTATGTCATCAACAATATTACAATGATTAGCAATCCATTCTCAATTTCTCTCAAATATAAATTATTATCTGTAGTACCTTTAGAAAATCCCAATTTTGCCAAATATTTGGCCAATCTTGCATACCAAGTTCTAAGTGCTTGCTTTAGACCATACAATGTTTTTTTCAACTTGCATACCATGTCCTTTCTTTTGTCAAAGGAAATCCTTTAGGCTACTCAATATAGACTTCTTCTTCAAGTTCTTCATTCAGAAATGTTGATTTTACATCCATCTGATACACTTTGAACTTCTTACTTGTTGCATAAGACAAGAACAGTCTTAGTGCTTCAAGTCTGGCAATATGGGAAAATGTATCTTCATAATCTGGGTGATCCCACAATAATGGGTTCCACTTTTTGACCAATTTTGACACTGAAATCAATATTTTTGCAACAAACGTCACGTTCAAGTGACTATATCTCCAAAACTATAAATAATTTCAAGATGAAATAAACTAGTGATTTTGAGTATTTTGTTCCTACTTTGTAACCATGTTTTTTAATCTAAAAAAAAAATTATTTATGTCAATTTTTTTTATCTCCTCCAAAAAGTGGTACATAATAAAATTCAATATTTTAAAAAGTGACAGTCCGTTTGACACACATAACTTTTTTTCTAGAAATGATAATGGAGTAATTCTTTCGGCGTTGGATTTGTAACATCAATATCCAGTGTCTGCATTTGGTTTGATTTATTTTTGATGAATATTGTATAGTTTATGAAGTTTTGAAGTGACATGAACCGTAATTCAGACATACGTTCCATTTGACACAGATAATTTGAAGTCAATTTATCATAAACCATTTTTTTTTTGAATAGAAAGGTATCTCAATAAGCCAGTGCCTCCATATTTTTCAAAAAAAATTTGACCTAATTTACTAATTTTCTCGAGGTGTCAAAGTCGGTTGATGTTCAATCGGTAATGAACCTATAATGAGTTAAACTCATATTTGAAAGTCTTAATGATTAAATTATGTAATAAAATTATAGTCATTGGAAAGCTTGCTCCGAGTAGCACATTTTGAAATTTTTTATTTTACAGTAGGAGATCATTCTCCTACAATTATGGCAGTCAAAAGAGCAAAAAAAAAGAAAAAAGAAAAAAAGGTTAAAATTTTTGTGATTTTGCATGTTCGTGCGAACATGGCATTCGCGCGAACACGTTTACCATGTTCGCGTGAACGTATGTTCGCGCAAACATACAAATCATGTTTGCGCGAACATATATATCACATATGTTCGCACGAACATACGAAATGTGTTCGCACGAACATATGGTAAACTCAATTTCTCATTTTGCAATTTTTTTCATTTTTGTTCATCCCACTAAAGTGGAACCCATTATTGTGGGTTCACCCAATCTATGCCTTCTTGTTGTGAATATCCTTTGCATACGAATCTTTCTTTATTCCTCACAACTTCACATTGTTCATTCATCTTATTTTTGAATACCCATTTAGTTCCTATAGCATTCATGTCTTTAGGTCTAGGAACCAATTCTCATGTCTCAATCTTCATAATATGATTTAATTCTTTCTTCATTGCTTGAATCCAATGATCATCCTTGTATACCTCATCTGCACTCTTTGGTTCAACTTGAGAAATCAAACATAGTTCCTCATGTACTATGTTTCTTGTCATCACTCCTTTGTCTTTACTTCCAATAATCTAATTCTCAGGATGATTCTTTGTCAAATTCCTATTCAGTGTAGGAGTTGTTGATTCAATTCTTTTTTCTTCTCTCAATTCTGATATTTTCTCTTCTCTTTGTTCAACAATTTGAACATCATTCTACAAATCATTGTTAGTCTCAAATAAAACTTCAATATTTTCTCTAATAGGTTTAAGATTAATTTCTTCTTCATCAAAAATATAATCCAACATTCTTTCTTTAACTCCAAAATCTTCATCCACTTTCACATTTGCACAATCAGCAATAGTCTTTGTTCTTTGATTGAAACATTTACCTTTATCTATCTTAGTGAATTAATCTTCTACACTGGATTTATCTTTCATCGAATGACCTTGCTTCTCCTTTCCATGGGAACTACCTTGATTTATTATCTTCAACTTATCTACAACCCTTAGAGCATACTGATAAGCATCTTCAACCAAATCAATCTTTAGCATACCAACCTCATCCTAAATAGTGAACCTCAAGTCATTAATGTATTTAGCCACCTTTTCCTTAGACAATTCTCTATGTCTAAGAACAAATAGTTAACTTGTAAAACTACTCAGTATAATCCTTGACAGACAAATCCTTTTGTTTCAAATTCTTCAATCTCTTACACAATTCTAGTTCATAATTAAGAGGAATGAACTTAGCCTTCAATTTAGTCACCATCAACCTCCAACGATTGATTTTTATTTGACCCTCCTCTTCTCCATCTCTTTGCAATTCCTTCCACCATAAAGCAACATGTTCTTTCAACTTAGTTTGTGTCAATCTCACTTTGAATGGATCTCCAATACCCTCTAATTCAAAGTAGCATTCCATATCACCAATCCAATAAATTAGGTCTTTAGGATTCAAAGTGCATGAGAAATTAGAAACATCCATCTTATACTTCAACTTCAAGTGAGATCTAGATCTGCCCAATTGACCAATCCTATCTTGCATAGATATTTCCATGCAATTAGTTTTGTCTTCACCACTAGATCCAAAAACTTCAAACTTTTCAATAGCTTCTTCATAACCATCTCCAATACCCACATTCCTAGGTACACCAGTAATGGCTCTCATTATCTCATTCTTCATCAACTCCATCTTAGCTATGAAATTCGAGAGAATCTTCTCTAAAATCCTAGTCTCCATAGCATCACAAAGATCATCAATCACCCTAGGGTCCAATCTTCTTCTAGGGGCATCTTCCAAGATCTTTGTAAACCCAAAGCAACAAATCAACCGTCTCCACAAGATCAACCTTTTCTCTGATAATCTTCAACCATATCAAACCTTGCTCTAATACCACTTGATGCAGTACAAGGTAGAAGAATCCCCAAAGAAGATGTCCTAGCCCCAACAAATAACCACACAACAAAAAGTAAACAATAATACATAGATTTAGATCCACAATAATGTCATTCTTATAATAGAATCATAAGATTTAACATCCAACATGCATAGTCATAATGTCTTCTCGGTTACAACCAAATACATAAGCAATCACAATAGTAGTTCTGTAAGACCTCGCAAGATGTAAACCCTCAGCTAACCTAGAACCACAATCTAATAGAAAAATCTAAGAAGAATCCCAACTTGTGCTCGTAAACCATCAAGCAACCTTCTTATTTCCCAAGCCCACACTTAGCTACTAGCTCTACTCAAACTTCGTTCTCTTAGCTACTCCACCTTCTCCATGTTGAAATGAATAATAATTCAAGACTCCACAAGACCCTCTCCTTGTACCCAACTAAGCCACAGGTCAACCTAGCAAGTTACAAATTAAATAAACCCTCACATTAAATACATATTTGAGCCACAAGTTGGCCTACAATAGATATTTAATACAAAATTCCTTAGTCAGCTTACAACACCCATTAAATGCACCTAGGATAAAGATCCAAGACCCCAAATAGGTCCACACACATCTCCAAATCAATCCACACTACAATCATATGCTATGTGCATTAAATGCACCAAGTCAGTTGATCCAATCTGCAAAACACCATTTGGCAAACTATAATGTTGAGCATCAGCAAAGCCTCCAACCAAGCATTACTGAGCTCCTTCAAGTGTTGAGTACCTTTAATGATCAAGTCCCTTCAGGGGCCAAGCATGCTAGGCATGGCCAAGTAATAGTTTACGTCGAGGTCCTTCAAAGACTGAGCCCCTTGGCCAACACTATAACCAATACTTGCTCAATAGCAATCAAACATCAACCCTCCCATAAACGAGTCCTCTAACTCTAATGTCAAAATAAATCCATCATGCAGGATTGCCATCTTCCCCAAGATGCTCCTGCATCAATATATGATGTTATTATTAATGATGATTATTGGTTAAATTGGAAATGTTTAATGTGTATGTGATGTATTTTATTATCTTGGAATATTGACTCTTGTGTTTTGGTGAGTGTCTATGTTTTGCAGGCATGAAGGCGAGAGTGTGGCAGAGATAGAGGAGGTTAGCTCCTTGGAAGGGTTTGTATGAGATCATCTAGTGTACTCACACACATACCTAGATATTATTGCATTACTATGTTTGCATTTTATCTTTATTATTCTAACATTAATTTCCATTGACTGTATGATTAAATTAGATGAGATTGATTGTGAAAGTTATTTTACCATACCTTAAAAGAATTAAATATTCTTCTTATTTACAACAATTGATAGAAAGCTACTTTGGTTTGTATTTTTCTTTCAAACTAAGCAACACAAAACAGAAAAATGCTAGAGTTTGTTTAAAACTATCAACAATTGAACAAAGGTTGATTTTAAATTGTTTGAGAACAATCTTTGACTAGATTATTTTGCATTCATTGAACAAAGGTTGATTTTAAATTGTTTGAGAATAATCTTTGACTGGATTGTTTTGCATTCATGTGTGTGTGTGTGTGTGTGTGTGCGTGTGTGTGTTGAAACTTAATCTAATTTTAGAAATCATGTGGTGTTCTTCTATTTAATGAAAGATTACTTTTCTTTATATATTTCAAAATTTATTATTCCTTATTTCCCAAACAAGCTATTAGTTTTTGAATGCTCTTACTTATTTTCAACATAATGATAGAATTTTATGTGAAACTTATTATGGATATCTATAGGGATTCTCTTTTTGCAAATTGCTTATGTTGCATTGCTCTTGAGAATGCAGAAGCGTCGACGCATCTAAAAAAGTTGTTGAGTGGAGTGGGTAGTTGGGTTGATCGACTTTGCAGCCATTTGCAGTGAGTTCTGATGATGAGCAGTCAGTAATAATAAATCCAGGTGATATATTTCTACAGATGAGCTGGATACCTGCCATTCTTTATGTGTTGCTCTTTTCTCCTCTGCTTACCATTGTACACTAACATGTATGGTCAATTCATGTGGTTTGTAGATATTTTTTGTTTTTGTTTTTTAATTAGGTTGTGTAGAGAATTTTTTTTTGTAGTTTAATATTTCAGATCAGATAGTAGTAGAGAGTACAAAGGAAAAAAACGATCTTATTGATACTTTCTAATGCTTTTGATTTGTTCCAATTTGAAATCCAGTGATTTGAAGGGAGAAAAAGACTTTGATTTCTCTTTAAGGTTTGAGGACAGTGTAAAATATATTAGCTTCACATTCTAGATGAAATTGTGTCTTCTTCTATTCCAACTTTCTACCCTTTTCAACTTTTTATTAAAAAAATTAAATAAGTTCTACATTAGAAATGAATTGTTTTAGTCAGATTTGAACATTATTTATTTGTTTATAAGGAGACTCAATCTGATATTATTTTAGTTCTTTTTAATAGGACACTGATTTCAAATGAGTCATTTATTAGTACTATTTTAGATGACTTTTTTATTGGTTTCTTCAGTACAGTTTACTTTCCAGTGGAATATGAGTTTAGATGAATCACTTATTAGCTTCTTCTATTGGTTTCTTCAATTGAGTTCACTTTTTAATGTGATTAATTAGTATGATTTTAGATGAACGATTTATTATTAGCTTCTTCTGTTTAGTTTCTTCAATAGAATTCACTTTGTAGTGCGATTTCAAAGAAGTTCTACTTATTTCCTTTTTGATTGGATTCACTTATTGGTGTGATTAAAAATGAGCCACTTACTAGGTTGATTTCATATCAACCATCTAAATAAGTCAAAACTTAAGAGTGCTTCCTTTTAACTAAACCAATTCTATAAATTGTTTCCTTTATAGTTTCATATTTATTTTACATCTCTTTCTTTCCTATTATGATAATAGATCTTTAAAGTTGATTTGAAAAGTTTGAAAAAAAACTCACTTTTTGAAATTCAAAAAAACAACTGGTACCCATACTATGGCTCCTTTGAAATTACTTTAGGTTTTTCAATATGGTAGTTCACGTATTTCCCCACATCAAATGAGCCACTTAGCAACATGATTTAGATGAACCACTTATTAGCTTCTTCAATTGGTTCCTTCACTATGATTCACTTATAAGTGTGATTTGACATGAGTCATTTTTTAGAATGATGTCAGATGAACTTCACTTATAAACTTCTTTAATAAGATTTATTTATTAGTATATATCAAAATGACATATATATATATATATATATATATATATATATATATATATATATATATATATATATATATACACTTGATTTCCAATGAATCATTTAAATAAGTATTTTGTTTAACTCAAACCAATTCTATTAATCATTTCCTTAAACATTTCATTAGTTTTGATTCTCTTACTTTTCTATTATGATAATGATGAATCAAAAGGTTATGATAATGATGAATCAAAAGGTTGGAAAAACTCACTCTTTCAGACCAAAAAAAAGTTCATACCTAGGTATACCATGATCTATGAAAATTGTAAGTTTGCAATTCTTAGACCTTACCTTAGAGTAGGGAAAATCAATGCACTGATGCAGTACCTATTGCTGTGAAAAGAGTAGAGCTTGTATTTGTACTTGAACTGGATATGGTGTAATTAGTGGTAAGGATTCAGGGCTGAGGTAGGCTAGGGCAAATAGGTAATTGCGAAGCTCAAATTTCCACTCTCTTACTTTTCCTACTGCAGTTTAGAAATGTTCTTTATTACTTTCCTACTGCAATTTAGAAATGTTCTTTATTACATTGTTTTTTTAACGTTCGATCCGCTTTTAAGGTACTGTCCAAGTAAACGACAAAAGAGGCACAGCATGTCATAATGTTTAAAGTTTGTAGGACTTGTAGAAACGTGTGGCAGACGAGTTAAACAGATTTTTTTGAGACCGAAAGCTATCAGTCGTTCGTGCTTGGCTATTGCCTTTTCACCTCCCACGAGTGCTGAAGCGTGCCCTTTGGCTCTTGGAATGAGCTCATCATTAGGGGAAATGAGTTAGTTGTCGTCCATATTTGTAATGTCTATTTTTATCTTTTTTCTTCAATTACTGTTCATAAAAAGTTCTAAAAACTGATCGTACATGTGTTACTAGTTGGTTGCTGATTGGTCCATTTGTGCAAAAAGTACTATTTTTCAGGTGAGTGGCTTCTGGAGGGTCTTAGTGGTGGGTTTCAGGTGTTTAAAATGACACTTTTGGACCACCTCGCATTGTGGGAAAGCTGAAAGGTTAGCTTTAAGCTCTTCACTCACCTACAAAGGTTCTTTGAATGCAATTTGAATACTTCAAACTAAGGTTTCCGCTTATTGAGTATTAATAAAATTAGAGATCATCAAGTGTAGAAGGGTCAAAATGGTCATTTCAAAGTGTTTGGTGATACCCACTTAAAATTGTCATACTTATGAACAAATGTCTAAGTTGTTGTACATGAATGTTCTAATAGTGATACCCAATAACCAATCAAAAAAGTTAAAAAACAGTCCCCTATTGATACATGTTCGATAGTTTCTAAGGCTTACTTAAGATAAGTAATTTAGGGATCATGTGCAAAAAAACATAATGATTAGTGACCTCTAACGAGTATTGAATTGTCTATGTTGTTCTATATTTGAATCATATGTCAACATAGTTAAAACTAACTACCAATCATTGCAACATAATATTTAATGTTTAGTTTAAAGATATTTTTGTGTTGATTCTAGATTATTTATTGAAATTTACTTTTATATAGCATAAGGAACACAATAACATTGGCATTTCTTACATTCCTTCACAGATCCAACACATGGGATTTCCATGAGATCATACACATTGTCATCATCATAGTAGCAAATACAAACATTGAAAGCAACTTCACTAGAGATGTTTCCCTTTAATGTCTGCAACAACTTTGTGATTGATTGGTGAGTCAACTAGATATTTTGTGTCTAATTGTGGAAGTGACCTAACTGACAATTTAAATAAGTGTTTACTTGATTTTCCACTCCTTCAATACCACTATTGAACAAAAGGACTCAACCATCTTGGAGAGCAGGGTGACATAACTTAAAGATTGTGTGGCACCAAAATCATTGTAACTATTCACTAATTGGTTATGAGTTTCAGCATTGCTATCTTCATGCATACACACATTGAGCCATCTATATTCTTTGCAAACTCCCATTTTCAAAACCCATGTCCTCGGCTATGTCTTTACAATCTCCTTCAAATATGTCACAAAGTCCTTCAAGACCTTTCAACTCGAGCTCTCTCTTGTCTTTCAACCATCCAAACCAAGATTTCCATCCTTGCTATGTCACCCTATGTTTACCTTCGCCAACAGTAAAGGAGGAAGTGATCACTCTATCAACTTAAATTAAAATAACCAACGCCATGATTTTGCATTCCAACAATTATTAAGCAAATAAAACATTTCCTCCACTCCTAATTTTATTTCCTTGTTCATAATGGTTGCTTTAAATGTATGAAATGATGACCCTAGCTTCCTCCAATGCAATCAATATTACTACATATCTATGATGTCCTAGCACTCCTAACATGATTTTTTAAAAGTAAAATTACAACAAAAGTAATATAATAGCAATATTGTTGTACATAATACTTTAACATGATTCCTATCAAATGAATACAGACTACCCTTTTGAGACCCTACACACACCTCTCCTCCAAAACCCAAATGGAAATACATCAAGGCACCTATATTGTCTTTAATATTCTTTTTGAAATATGCTTTGATGATCCTATTCAGATAGTTAGATAATATGTCCAATAGCGTTACCAATAACAACAACACTTTATTTTCTCTCCCTAATAGAACACATGTTGTTGAAACCTTTTTCTTTCAACAAATGTATTCTAATATGTTGGAATTTCTTTGTCTTTCGTTAAAAAAATGACATTCAACAAATTAAAACCTATTTTATATTTTATCTTGATAACAAATTATTTACTCTCCCTTCAAATAGGCACATTCATTTGCAAAACAGTAGTTTCATCTTGATGCTTTAAAACATTTTCTTTAACAACAAAAAGTAATCCCTTTCTCTTCTTCTTTTAAACGTTTCAGCACACACGAGTTAGTAAATCAACAAGTAAGTCATATGCTACTCAATATACAACAAACTTTATCTATTATACTCTAGTCTTATTTTAGGAGAATCAGCTCTTAAGAGTCTAAGACTTTCATTTGCTTGGTCACTCTCTTGATGAAGCTTACAAAACTTGGATCCAAACTTGACGACAATTTCAGACTAATTTGATACTTCACAATTTCACTTAACACATCTAAGACTCACTTCTATTGGCAACACTATTTTTATTATGTTAATCCATAATATCACACAAGGAACATGGGCAATCTTATTTCTATCAATTATCTTCATCTTAACACCAAACCTTATTCTTATTTAACATTTTCATCTATATATAATTTTATTAAATTAATTTGATAATATCCAATTAATTTCAGATCCGAAATGGTGTGTCAGCCAGCAATAATAATTAAATTAATTATATATATATAATCACCTATTCCTTATGAGATGGCGTCTATAGTTTTCAAATATGAATAATGAAATACCATATTGAAATCAGATTGACTCTAGTGGACAAATAGATTGCTGAAATCCAAACTTTATGACTATTTTTGTGGGGCTTGGATATCTAACACAAGTAAATTTGAAAATAAAGACCAACCTCGCCGGGGCCCATGCAAAGAGGACGAAGGAACAATGGAGATATTCTAACTTCATAGAGGGAAGATTCTATGGTTGTCCATATGTTTCTTTCACAAATGTGGAAATCCATAGTACACTTTTTAAATATGCTAAAAGTTTGTCTTTTTATGACATGATGGGAGCTCTATTCATTAAATCTTAAATAAATGCCACAGTTTGTCTTCTTTCAGCATTGTCAGGGGGGCCTTTTAAGGTCTGAAGAGCTCATCTTCCACTAGGCTATTTTGAACAAAAGATTTTCAAAATATAAATAAAATGGAAGAATGTGAAGTAAGCATCAGATATATATTTTTTTTAATGGTGGTGTGGAGACTCTCCCATTTACTTCTTGAGATGTATATTTTAGATATGAAAACAAGCTTAGAGATGTGTTTTTGATATTAAAGATATTTTTAGAAACTTTTGGATGCATACTTATCTTTTGCCGCTATCTTCAAAGACTCTTATTGAAAATGGACGTTCCAAAAATGTGTTCAAAGATGTATCTTCAATATCAAAGATGTCTTTTGAACTTTTGGATGGATACGCATAAGGTTCTTTTGAATGTCGTCTCCAAAGTCTCACAACCAAAAGTTGACACCTATCAGAAAACCTAGAGTAAAATACATTCAAAGATTAAAACGAAAGACAAATCAATAAAATAAGACAGCATAATGCTTTGTGCTAATATTTTAGATGATATTGAAATCTATACAAAGTTGTAGCGATTGGATCTCTTAAGAGTGTAAATTCTTTGAGAAGGACATAAGCCATCATAAGACTGTTTTTCTGTTATTGTAATAGTCCAAAGAGAAATTGTCTATATCATTTATAGTTCTTATATGACTAGTTTAATTTGAAAATTTTATGTCATTATATTTATTTTTGAAATAAATAATGTGTCCAAGTACCCTATCTCTTTAATAATAAAAAAGCTGTACCAATACCTAATACTAGTCTCCAGCACCTCCTAGTACCCCCAATCTGTTATGACTATGATGTTTTTAATTCCAATGTATCTATTGGGTCCCCCAAGTGATTCTGACCATTATCCAAACTATTGGTAAACGTCTTAGTTGAATATGAATATGTTTCTTTATTGGAACATAATCAGCTGGATCATACGTATTGTGCAACTATTACCAGAAAAGGGGTCCTACGTAGTTTTAACAATTTGGAAACTATAAGCAAACACAATGGGACCCTCGCTCCCATTGATTTTGAATTTGACAAAGACTTAACAAAGAATTACACCCATGGTATTTACAGCCCTTTGTTTTTGGTATGACAAATTGGAATTTGCCCATTAATTTCTCTATCATGTTAGATCGGTCTTGTATGCTTTATATTATAATATATAAAACTTATTCTACACAAAACATTCAAATGATCTATTGTAACACGAGTTATCTGGAGACCCTTTGATTTTTTGAGTTTGGAGCTTTGCCTTTGTCTTCTCCACATACATACATATAATTTATCCCAATAGACGTGACAAGATCCTGGTCCTTCCACATGATTTTTATACTTGTAAAACTATTGTAGTCATAAATACCCAATCAATCAATCGTCACATTCTTGACAGATTCAAATAGCAATTTCTTAAATTACTAGAGCTTTTATTATCCGAAAGACCCAATCAAACAAATCCAAATTTAAATTATTAAAACGCAGTGACTTGAAACAACCAAATATATAATTGGGGTATAGATTCAATCAAAATGTTTGATTACAAAGAATGTTTTAAAACTGAACCAATAAATTCGATTTATAATTTAATAAAACTTGTGTAATCTGATACGCCCCATTAATCTACCAATTTCAAATGGATCTAACTGAACGAGTTCAATTTTAAATTATTATAAAGACGGTGATAGGAAACGCCTAATTAACTAACTCTGGCATTCATAGATATATTCAATGACATTCAGAACTTTAAATTATGCGGAATGTTTTAATCTGAAACGCCGAATCAATCAAATTTTTATCTTTACATTTAATATAAAAATTTGTGAAGTAAGACACCTAATCAACCAATTCTATTAATTTCAAAAAGATCTAATCAAAATTAAGGGTTATTTTGATTAAATATACTATTTATTGGTGTAGGTTACATTGCTTTTTTTATAGGTAAAGAATCAAAATTTAAAGACCTCTCACATGAAAGGTTCGCAAGTTATCATTATTTTATAAGCTCTTGTTCGGTGTAGCTTACATTGTAACAGCTCTACTTTTAATGTAAATTGCTTAGTTGTTGCTTTTGACACAATTTACTTAATTCAATTTTGAACATAATTTGCCAGTCGTACATGACATCGTTGACAACTAAGGTGATGCTAATATTCATATTAATATTTCGATAGAATTATATCAATAAATGGACACTTAACATATGGATATGTAAACTAAAGGCCAAGAATCAACTTCTATATTGATGCGTCTTGAGAGCTAACTCTTGCCTTCATGGTCCACTCAAGATTTCAGACTGGAAACCCAGACTAGATTTAACCTTTTCAACTTTTATAGGCAATGTGTCATGTCGTAAGTTATGAATAAATGACTTATTAAAACTTGTAGAGAATACATAACATGAAATGGCAGCTGATTTGTATGTACAAGTGAATCAAATTTACAGAGGAAGACATGTGCAAGGATCAGAACATCAAGATGGTCTTGCTTTCAATTGATCAAAGCTGAGGTTGAAAAGGAACCCTCTCAATTTCATTGTATTCAAACAATTTCCAACATGGAATCTGAATTATAAAATATTCCCAAAGGATTGTGCTACGCTGTACAATAGTGCAATCCTTGCTTCATCTCATTACAACTCTTTTACAATTTTTAACACAAATTCCAGCCTTAGCTGGAAAAATGGTACTAAGTTCCCTGCTGCAAGATCGTGGGATTGCTTGTATACTAGGATTAAAGAATATATTGTATCACTACCGCAAACAATTTTCTGAAGGATTTGTAGCTAACATGTAAATTCTGTATGCTTCCAGACATTTGTGGCGGTGCATGACTCATAAATTTTACAGATAGAAGACCTTTATATGTTTTTTTTTGTATAATACAATTTCCATATTTGCCCTGCATTGTTTGTTTCTTTGTAAGATTGTAGAAAGCATATGGCTAATCCAAGGCTACGGTGGTAAAAGATATCTGAATTGAAAGTCATATGGCATAATTTCTACCGCCTGAGAAATAAATCCATCTCTATTCCCTTGCAGACATTTCTCCACTACAGTTTTCAAGGAGGTGGGCAATTGCTCACATATCCACTCTAACAAGGATTCCAAATCCTTTGCGAAATCCCGCATGTACCAATCTAGTAGTTTTGGAATTAGCACCTTCTTAGTAGTGAAACCAATGGAAGCTTGCAAATACTCCTTTTTGGCTACTTCTAGCTCTGTTTCCACCTCATCAGCTGTATACACACGTACCTGTCAATTCACAAAAAAAACTCTAGTTCAAATATGTGAATACTTGTCATTTGAGATCTCTCCAAAGCAATATCTATAAGTAATGCTTGCTTGAAAGCAAGTTTTCATTAAATGCAAATTTTATACTGCTATATGTTTTTCATTAGAGGACTTTAAATTTCATTCTATCTATGGTTGGTTTGTGGTTTGTTTGTAAAGATACAGAGCATTTTCTGAGGAATACTTAAATGCATAGATCTACTCAAATTTGAATTCAGCCTTGTGTTGGCAAAATGGTCAGCACTCTTCTTGAGATTCATTTAGAGGACTTTAAATTTCATCCTATCTATGGTTTGTTTGTGGTTTGTTTCAAAAGATACAGAGCATTTTCCGAGGAATACTTAAATGCATAGATCTACTCAAATTTGAATTCAGCCTTGTGTTGGCAAAATGGTCAGCACTCTTCTTGAGATTCGTGACAAAGGACTAACCATCTCCCACGTTCTATAAGTCTAGTAGTTGTATTGGACATTGAAAAGTTGATCTTTCGATATAATGACAACCACCACTCTAACAAATGGTATCAGAACTTAATCATAGAATTGAATCTCCTCAAGTAACACTGAGGAAGAGATTGTTGACAACCACCACTCATAACACCATTGATTCTCTAAAGGCATACAGTGTAAGAGATGTTTATTATTTGCAAGATAAAACCCCGACTCTAGTGCAGGCGCAAAAATATTACTTACAGCAGGAGAAGATCGACTTCCACAACACAACGCAAAGGTAATCATCGGTTCAGACCATCCTAGACCAAAAACACTTCGTATTCTGGCCTCCTCGCCAGCTTTTCCCCTTTTCCAGTAGGCCTGGCAATCAATCAAACCAGAAATATCAAGGAAATGAAGAAATCACGAAATTTAAAACTTTTTCCCTGCAAAAGAAAATTTAATAGAAGAGAGAGAAGCTTACATCCTGTGAGTGAAATGGCGGTCGAAGTATGAAATGTTCAATAGCCAATGCACTCATAAAGTACCCCCCCACATTGAAGTTTGCCTGTAACCCTCCCACTAGATGAGTAACAAATTTAACAGCCAAACAATGGAAGTAGAAAATACTTGAACCTCGTTTTAAATCTTGTTCATCATAAATTCCACAGAAAATAATACCACAACTTTCTACTAGGAGGGAATCATACCTTTCGCATCAGTGCAACAACCTTCTCGGGTGTGCTTGGTATTCCATATTCAAGGAAGGCCTAAAATTCTCTAAAATTTAAACGTATTAGTGACACAGATATGCATCCTAAAACAGATAGATGTTTTGAAAATTACATATTATAACAGAGTCTCTCACTAAAACAAGTCAGTTTAGACATTAATAAGGAAAAACTAGTTGTGCAAATCAGAGTATCTGTAAGAACCATACATGCATCATGCACGCATTATATATGTTGATCCAGAAGGCCAGCTTCTGCTGATGTTTCAAGCCCTTTAAATTTGTAGAACATAGCTTGTTTACAAGGATTCTGAAAAGAAGAGAGTTCAAATCAGATCGAAGCCCAAAGTTCTCTTATGGAAATGACAATCTTGTACAAGCTTCTAAACTCTATCAGTGATTCATAAATTTCTTTGATCTTCATTAGTCTGTATTAAGAACAAAACTAAAATAAAGTAAATAGTGCATGAGAAAGACTACTAAATGAGCAATTGGTAAAATCTTCAATCCTAATATAATAGAATAAACATACCTTACTCTTTTCAATAAAGAAGAAAGTCCTGCAATCCGACTCAAGTCAAATGAACTTGCAGTAATATCTTGAAAATGTTTGTATGGGCCAATATCTCTCGGCACAGATTCAGAACAAACCCCATAAGGATCTCGGAAGAATATTTCTTCAGATCGATCCATAGGGGTTTTGAAACTTAAACTGCTTCTGGAACCATAGCTTCTTAAACTTGAACTTGAGAAAGTCGAGCGAGAAATTACCGATGTTGTGTCATTCTCAATTGCCAGAGATGACCTTGATAACCTTGAAAAAATACTTAACAAGATTTTAACAATCTCTTCAGAAAGTTTATTAGGTTGTCCATTTTTCCCTTCATCAAAAATCCTCAGAGTCGGCAACTTTCTTGGTCCAAAACAAGTAGCCCCCGCAGTATGTCCTGCCTGACAGATGACAAAAAATAAAAATTATACTGTATTCAATATTTACTCATGTGTGCTTCACATATTTGGATCTAAGCTATCAAGAATTCTAAATGGTAGAAGATGTTATCTTGCTGTGAAAATTATTTACCATAATATGTATTTAGAAATGAAATACCTTTTCTTTTTCTTTTTGGGGCAATGTCTTCTCTGCCTTCTCCATAAGTGAGGAATTCAGGGCTCCGGTTTTCCCCTTTGAGCCTGGAAATAAAGCCTGCAGACTCTTATCTTCTATATGCATCTTGTTCTCTTTCTCTTGGCTGATACATGTTGTCACTGAGTTCTTTTTCTGTATCTTTGATAGTTTTAATGCTTTTCCTTCTTCAAGGTCCCTGTAAATAGGAGAATTGCCATCTATAGCCTGAGTCAAGAAAAACAAGCCTTTGGTTTCTGATGGAGAGCCCAAAGATGTGTGTTTTCTATGCAAAACTTTAGTTCCCAAAGCTGTATGCTGTTGTTTTAAAGGGATGCCATCCAGCAAGCTTTTTACAACGAGATCTCTTCTTGGCTGTTGGGTAGATTGACTAGATAAAGACCCACATGAAGAAAGCTTGCCTAATGGCGGCCTATTTGCCTTCAATTGATCAGAATCTGAAGCGGGTTCTATTTGCTTGGGGGATGATGGGAATTGCACCGCCTTCTGATGGAGATTTTGTTTCAAACGCACAACTTTTTCCTCAAGACGGACAACTTCTTCCTCCAGAACAGCTACTTCTGCAAGAAGTTCCTGTGTCTGAACAGGGTAATCAAGAAAGCAATTCTTTCAAATAAGAGTTCACACGTAGAGTCTATAGATGCACTCAATAGGCCAAACCAATCCGAGAGCAAATGAATGTTAATGAGTGTCTACAATTAGATGAATAAGCTCTGATTATCAATCGTGAAAAGTTTGCAATGGAAATTTGATTTTGCCAGTACTTGCCCACAAATGGAGGGACATAAATCTATTATCGAACTGATTCGGCTGTAAAATGCATATGACTCCCTGTATTCTAAAGCTTTACCTAGTGAAGAAATGTATGCTTACCTTTGGAGATATAAATGGCGGAAAACGAGGACGAGCCCCGCGTGGTCTTCTAAAGGCTCTTTCCAAAGCTCTATGTAAATCCTCTTCTTGCCTTAGCTTTTTCCGTAGTTTATCAACCTACAAATCGAAGGAAATACCCAGTGGATTAGATACAAAAATTTAGGCACAGGGGAACACGAATTTGAAAAAACTTGTTGTATCGATGATTCAAATAACAAAATTCTTCATGCAACCATACAGATTATATCCAAATAGGTTTATTGGGCCATGATAAAAACTGCCCTAATGTAGCTCTAGAGGGCAAATTTGATCAGAAATCAAAACAAATTACAGATAAGATAAATTTCATACATCTTGCTCGAGGTCTAATCTTCTTTGCATTTGTGAAAATCTCCGAGAAGAAACGCATTCTATATCGCTTCTTTGAAGTTCTCTGCTAATGCCCTGCGCGTTATCCAGAAAATGTAAAGAAAGTTGAAAATATACCGTCGAAATAAAAAGTTTACTGGAAATACCTACTTTCCCATTATTTGGACAATTGTCTTCAGACAGGGAGAAGCTGTTTTTGCGAGAAATCATGGGTGCACTCTCCACAACTTGAGATGAGCTAGCAATAGCATACCCCAAAAAATTGAAAAGCCGGTATAATAAATCGATTCCGTTAAATGAAAGAAATTAAAACCGATTTTTTCTCCAAGGATATATTTTGAATACCTAAGGTTAGCTGGGCTTCGCGCTATCACTGCAACACTGCATTGTGCACTCAAACTACCCTTTTGTGGATTCGAAACCATCCTTGTTCAGAACTTGATCTGCTACAAAACCAAAGATTGAAACCTCATTGGTACACAATCTCGATGTTTTACAGGGCACCATTCGTTTTCCAATGATCCTGAAAAAAATAAAACAAAATGTTTCATCATATGCAGGAAAACAGAAACACACTACTAATTACCTCAATCAATCTTATACATCATAGACTCCATTTGGGCATGTTTTATTTTTGTGTCTTTCCTGCCTCTAATCGAAATGAACGAAACTCCAAGTTCTGCCATCTCTAACCTCCTAACAAGAAAATACTGATTCTAAACAAGATTCCTACAGTTTTTCTGATCATGTGGGCAGTTACCTGCAGCACTTGAACTATAACGATCAGTAAAATTGATCAAGTACTCTCCATGAAAATAAACCAAAACACAGAAAAACATCGGTCTACATCAAATCCTTCAACTGTGTGCAATCCCCAAAATCTTAGCATCTTCAAACTGAAGAACTCGCTCTCAAATGGACACCCAAAACAGTTCAGTTCTTCCAAGTTCCTCCTTCCATCCATTACAAAACAAGGAGCCATCCATGTTGCCTAAGATTCTATAACTCTCTTTGTTTTTTCGTATGGCTCCATGAATCTCAGAGCGTCCATAACAATTCATAAACAGCTTAAATGTTTGCCATATCTAAACCTCATGACTCGGGCTTGGCTAAAGCATACAGCAATATCCTAAAATGAATTCAATCTCTTCTATGATGGTAATCAATGAATTTTTTAATCTAAGTCGAATGGATATGCCACCAACATGAAAGAAGAGTGAATGTAGCTTAACTTGGGGCGAAAGGGAAGCGATGGGGTTGGTGTTAAATCAGGTAAAAGAGCGAATACTAAGCAACCCACCAGCAGAGGAAATCAAAAGAGATGGTGGGTCAGAAAAGGAAAGAGTCGACCTTCCTTAGAAGGTATGTAATATTTATGCCATGGAACAAATGATTTTATTGAGCGGCCAGTCCAAATAGTTTGAGGGACCACAAAATTTATTAGCATGAAATTCTTGTGATTTAAAGGGAAATTTTAACGTACAAGGACTAGTCCTGCAACTGGTAAAGTGACCTCATGCTTTGCGACCAGGTATTTGATTTGAACCAACACACAAATATTCAGTTATGAACAACCTACCAAATGCTTATATCGATGCCACGTTAGATGTGCAATTTTTTTAAGGTGAAATTGCATCTGATATAGGAGGTTTAGTAATAATATTATTATTTATTTATTTTTTTAAAAGAGAGATTGAAATTTATTATTTATTAAGTTAAAATTCTAATATTATTATGGTAAGTTGAGTTTTTAATTTTTAAGATTTTTTATTATTTATAATGTTGTAATTAGTTATTGGAAGTATGAATTCTAGACTAAACCTCTTCAATCAAGTTCTAAAGATTGTCAAGAATTAGAGGAGTATGATCCTTATTTGTAATGATGTTGGCCTCATCTAGCAAGATTTGCTTTCTAATGAAATCTTTATGAACCTTTCAACTTTACTAGTAGTCTAAAAAACTATTGAAATAAAAAGTGAGGAAAAATTTTATTTATTAGATATTATCTTGTAAAAAATTATCAATTTTAGAATACTAGAAAAATTTAAAATGAGCTTGAATGTCTGTTTTTAGTAATATTATTAAAGAGATTTTAAAATCATAATTGTAAAAATGATGTTAAAGCAACATACAATAATTTTATCTTCTGTGTGTGTTTGATTATCTATTTATAATTTTATTTACATGGTAATTATTATTAGATAAACTAATTTATAAATCATTATCTTAATTAAAACCTTGAACTTTATTAAAAAGATTAATATCTTGAGCTTAAGGTCTCCAAATTAGTTGTCTTGTTAGCATCTTCATGCTAATTTCAAAAGTTATAATTAGTCTCCGAGTTAGTTGTCCTATTAGCATCTTGACTATGAATTCGAAAGTATTATGATTTTGGACTTAAAGTATTTAGGTTAGTTGTCATGTTAACATCTTCATTCTAAATGGATATGCTTGCATATTATTAATCTATGTGACTCGACAAAAAGTCTCCAATAAAATTATATATGTGATTTATATTAGTAGAATTTCATATTCAAGCCTCTTTCCTATATTTTTTTGGTCCATTCAATTAGATTGACATAAATGCAATAATACATATATAAATGACATGTTTTAATTGAAATTAGGCATGCTACCTAAGCTTAATATGCTCCAATTTGTACGCATTCCCAAGAATTGTTCCTAATCTTCAATTGTGCCCTTATGTTGCCCAAGATTAGATCTATAGTTATGGAAGTGGTCTCACTTCCATAATTATGAAAATAATTCTTTTGTGCAAAATTCAAATTCTAGGTTGGAGCCAACTTGGCTTATCCTTATATCATTATGTATTGAGTCGATTTGTAATGTGTTCATTTGCAAGTATATTAGTATTGTATGAGAGAGTCACTAATTCATTTTAGATATCATATTAGATCATTTGATCTTATCATTCTTAAAGTTGTTATTGTTAATGGTGTGCATTGTCGAAAAACTTTATTAGAGAATTTGCATTATACAAACACCTACATTGAGCCAACACATAAAAACTTAATTTTGGATAGTCATCGAAGACTTCCGTAGGTAGGTACCAAGTTAGGAATTCAACTTTAGAGTGAGAATCCACTTGATCTATGAAGTTTGCTCTCTTTTCTATAGCAATATTACTTATACTTTCTTAAAGTATTGCTTACATTTTCCTAGTTACAATCAAATTATATTATAAAAGCTAGTATTTTAATTTAATCTTTAAAATTTTATATTATAAAATCAAGGTAAAATTAATTATTTTCAATTTTATGATCTCTATTTGTTGTAAATAAAGTCACTATTATAGTGTTAATTAAATCACAACATCAAAATCTAGAATAAAAATCAATCACTATACTAAAGAATTTCATGAATTTTCCTTGCTAAAGTAAATTAAATGTTGTGAATAGACTAACATTCCTTTTATCAATATGTCAATCTAGATGACATGTTAAGATAGATAACTTACATTCAATTTTATCAATTAATACTAACAACGATCTTGGTCGAAAAGTAATTATTTGTAGACAAAATAAAATTGGAACTCAAACAAGAAGGCAAAACAAAAAATAGAACACTAATTGAAGGGAAGAAATAGAGGTTGTCAAAAGAAGGAAAGATCAAGAAGTAAATATTGTGTAAAACAAGGAATAATTTTCATAATTGCATTATAAATAGGGGAATGCCCCTTTATTATTGTATGTATCTATAGTGGACACAAGTCCTAGGCAAGACTAGAGGTTTCTTGACTTCATTCTTTTGTACCAGTGCCCATTTGAACAGAGGAAGTGTAAAAGCCTTATTAATAATTAATAAAAATGATTGGCCTTGACTTTTACCAATTGTTTTTTTTTTGTTATTTTCTAGTTAAGATTCATTTTTAAATTATTTCATCTTGGTATCCTAAAAATAATGAATCGTACACATTTTATTTTATTTAGCCAAGTTTGTTATAGTTTTTCTATAATTAGCATGCAATCCCTTTAATAAAGATGTTTTAATTTAGAAGAATAAGTTTTGATCATTATAATGTTTATTCCAACTTCAACCAAATACCCATATGTGTTCAAGCCAACTTTTAGTATAGCCATAATGAAATAGCATTGATGTGATTATATTTTTAAAAAATATGAATAGAACTAGAATTTTAGTTCTTTTTGTTGTCATCACCTTACTATTTAATTTTTTAGTATCCATTATTTTAAATTAACTATTTCCTTATTTAATGGCATCAAACCTATTGTCTTCACTAGTTTAAAGCAAGTGTAGGTGACCACTAATTAGATGAAATTATAAGTGATTTGGGGATTTAACATGTGTAATTGTCAATGCAATTATACAGAAAACATGTTCAATCACACATGTCAACTATGTATCATCACTTATGTGTTTATTATCAACTTAGATTAAGGTAAGCAATAACATGTACAAAACTACTCTATTTTGTGTCAACTACATGACCAAAAAATGATTTTAATTCTTTCTTTAGCCAATATTTTCTCTATATCCACTTATTATACATATATTGTATTTTTGTAATCAAATTGTAAATTTGTAATTATTGAATTTGTATTTGCTCTATCCACTATGAAGCATGAGGGTGTTGTTAGCCATTTCCTTCATTCCCTTGTCACCATCATTGAAATTCGATCATATATATCTATTCATGGCACCAAGGTTTGTATAGTATGCCAAGCATATGGCTAAAACCTAACTAAAACCCTAGTTCTCCCCTTCACATTATAATTTTGCATTGCCTTTTTTTAAGGGTTGCATTACCCATGCAACACTTAGTTTGAGAACCCTTGTTAGGTTCATTCACCCTAAGTGTTGACCCCATGCCCTATTCTTTTAAATCATTACACGACCACCTTTTGTTTCCCTAAAAGTCCATTTTAGTAGGACCCAGTGGTGGTGACATAACATTGGACATGTGTCACCATTTCAAGAATTCATGGAGCATTGAAGGGAAGAAATGACTCAAAATGTTAAGGAAGTGTTAGGTCGTAATCGTTACGAAGGTGCGAAGTAGTCAATTTTATAAGGTTCACAATGTTGTTGCAGTTAGTGTGCTAAAGTGATTTCAAGCTATGAAGTTGTGATAGGGCATAATATGAAGCAGTCACAATTTCGTAAGGTCATATAGTCAACAAAGGTTTTAAGTTGTGAAGCTGCAAAGAAGAGTAGGCACAGGTCAACATGAAAATTAGAAAAGATGAATGATTTAGCAGCATGTTTAAAGGATATAGGCTCAGGTAGTGAAGTCAACTGTTGAATTCAGTTGACTTGATGATATTGCTGATCTGGCATGGTCGTGAACACAAAATCAAGAAGCTCTTTGATGGTGAATAGGTCCTTGATTGCGTGCAACCACCTTTTTGAGTGTTCTTTGTATAAATGTAGATTTCATTCTATCGCCACCTTAGTTATCCATCTACCCAGCCAGAACATTTATAGTCGTTGTTTCTATCTCTTCAAGGCCAAAATTTGCATGTAAAGATCAAATTTCTTGCATATGGACAAGCACCTAATCAAATCTTTTTAGAATCAGTAGATATTTCTCTCTGCAACTTGAAGGCTGTAGTTGAGTTTTGGCTTTCAGTAGAAGTCTTCTCAATTATGCTTAAGCTATAAAAGCAAGTTTTTTTACTCTTTCAAGGGTTGGTCTCTTCTTTGATTCTATATCAGCTATATTGCATGCTCTTGTACTGTAATTTCCTTTGCCTTTGAGTGAATGTAATTCTCTGTTGTATCTATTTCTTCCATTTATACATTGTGCAATATCTTTTTCCTTCTGTTAATGTATTGCCTCCATTCCTCACCTTGTATGATTGTATCTTTCTGCCCTTTGAATGATATAGAGTGAAGTTCCTTCCTTATAGCATTATGTTGGTTTTTGATCTACATATGGTCATTGAGTGAAAGCAAGTATTGAATCTGCATATTTTGGGATTATATTGTTGAATTGTGCATTTCTAGGTAGAGATAGGACTGAACACACTATTTTGGTGTATCACCCCTCTAGATTAGAGTAGCTAGTTTGATTTTTGCACATTTCCTTCTCTCTTTTCCTTCAAAAGAGTAGTTAGACGCATCCTGATAATAAGGAAGCCAACCTTCTTCAAAGACTCAATCTCATTGTTCAAGTCCCACAACTTGGAGATTGTTTCCATGTTTCACAAGGTTTTTTTATGTCAAACTTCAGGCAAGGGTGCAAAATTTTTTGATAACAATTTTTGGCATGCCCAATAGGACTATATTCAAGCTTACTAAGAAGTCTACTAGTTTGTTGGTGTCAAGCAAGGGCTTCAACTTATGCTAAGGAAATAATGCTTCTCTTGGCATTTCAAGCCTTTGAGAGGCTTTCATTCAAGCACTTGGTGACTCCACTTCTACATCTTGGTTTCCAAACTAGAATTTTTGTAATTCATACCCAAGGCTCAAATAAGGGCATCTTCTAGAGGTACTTTTCAGTATACTAAACTTTTATTTTCAAATCCTAGGAGAAAGAGGAATAGACTCTCTCTATTACCAATTAGGAGTTCAAGAGTAGTACATACACTTGCTAGATTTATTTCTACTCCTTCAATTGATAGATCACAGCCTAGGGTACCATCTTTTCATTTGAATAAATCATTATTCCATATGGCCCTCCCTAGGAATTAAGTGTTTGCTACCATTAATGGTGGTTGTCCTCTTATTTTAGCCCAAAGACATAAATCTCGAATCTATTCTTAAAAGTATACCAGACTTCATTGGTAAAACTTCTATTTCCCTAATAGAGCACATTCAAGAAATTTCAAATGTTTGTAATATTCATGGTCTCATAGAGGATGATGTTGCTATTAGAATTTTAGCCTCATCATTAAAGGGAAAATCTTTAAAATGGTATAGGGGATTACCACATAATTCTATCAATAACCGGGAAGAGTTAGGAGAAAGATTATGCAAATATTTCGAAGATAAAAGTAATCACCTATCACTTTTAGAGCAACTAACTACCATCAAGAGAGCATCCCATGAAAATATGATAGACTTCAATTATAGATTCCAAAAGACGTGGTATAAAATACATGTTGCAGTAAAACCTTCCCCTAATAATGCTTTCTTACATTACCTAAGAGCTTTCAATAGTGATAATCCTACTACTTCACAAGCCATGGGAGGGGATACTTTACTAGTTGCATATGAAATTTCCATAAGGGCAGAAAATATCTTGATTCAAGGAGTGAAGTTAGCCCCAAGGCCTCCAATGCCTTTCTTTTTAAAAATGCCTACTCATCAACCTATAGTAGCCCCTATTCCTACCACATCTAATGTTGACATTAAGGTTAATTTGTCTATTAGTGAATCACACTTAGTCAACTAGTTTTGTTGCTACCAAGCTCTATAGTTTCTCCTGAGCCAAGTAGTCAATCTACATTTGCTACTAAGTTTCTCAATTTCTACCAAGCTTCAGAACCTATGTATAGTTAATGCCAAGTATAGCAGTCCCTGCCGAGTTGTTCAACGCAAGTGATGGAAACTCTAGTGTTAACCAAGCTCCACAATGTCAATCGAGTTACACAGTGTTAATCATGTTCTCTAGTGTCTATTGAGCTTGCAGTATTAGTGATGTGAATCTAGTGTTGACCGAGCCATGGAGTGTCAATCGAGTGATTCAGTATATGTTGAGTTTTACAGTGTTCACTAACTCTCACAATGCCAACCAAGTTCAAGCTACTTGGAAGTGATCAGTATGAACTGAGCCTCTTCATCAACCAAGTGCTAGATGATGCCAAGTATTGACAATGGTTGTCGAGTATCAAAACATCATTGATTTTGTCTTCAAAACCTGAGTTACAACAGTTTGGCTGACTTTGTGGATTTTGATGAAACTTGTATTGTAGCTGAATTTAGTAAATTGTGATTTGGATTGGGTATATATGTAAAGCATTGTATCATATCCAAATAAGAGTATCACATGAGCATGGAATAAAGAAAAAGTATGAATTAAGAAGACTACAAACAATATAAGGGACAACAAAGATTTATCTATCACAGGAAGGTGATCATTATAATTCAAGGAATCTCAACCAAAAAATTAGAGTTGCAAATCAGAGATCAGCCACTAGTTCATCCTAATAAGTGTATTAGTTAAATCCTTTAACCAGGTAGACTTAACAGTCTTATGTAAAATCTCTTTACCAAGTGCATACTTCATTGCATGTTTTGTAAATCCTTTTACAAAGTGGATCTCATAGTCCTTATTGCTCTTAATAGGGTAGATCATCAGAAGTGATCAATTGTAATCATTAATAGGCCAACTTTATACTACAGTTGTCAAGCTTGTGGGTATCATCCCCACCCCAATTTTACTTTCTATTTGAAAGGTTTCTAGGTTACCATATCTTGTGTTAAGTGTTATGAATGTTTTACGACTTTCATTCTTTCATGCATGCAATTAGATCATAATATTATATGGATGATTAATTTATGGAAAAACAAGAAGAAGATTTTATTGGTTCCCGATTCACCCCTCCCCTCTCAGTAACCTTGCCTACCATATATTTCCAACAATCGGTATCAAAGCTTTCTGGTTCTCACAAAAGAAGTTTAACAACTTGAGAAAAGATTAGAGGCAATGGAGGTATATAGGCTAGATAAGGCTATTGGCAATAAAAATTTGGATCTTGAATTAACCATTGGGCAAGTAAAAAAGGAAAAGGAGCAACTCTCTCAATAATTGAAAAGAAGGAAAGATCTTGCAATACAAATGAATGACAATCTCTACACTAAAGAAAGAATTGAAGATGTATATATCATGGAATAAATTTAGATGAAGCTGATGAAGCAATCAAAGACCTATTAGAAAAGAACTATAATCTTAAAGAAGAAGTTAGAAAGTTGCAAAGAGAATAAGAAATCCAATCAGTGAGATTATGTGAAGTCATGGAAGAAAAAGACAAAGCCAAAGAAGTGATAGAAGAAAAGAACAATGAAACCAATCAACTATCCCTTTAGCAAGTAGATTTTATTGATCAACTCATTAGTGCAAATGAAGAACTCGTGAATCTAAATCTAGAAAATGAAAAACCACAGAATAATCTCAACACTGAGAAGCAAACCAATGAAAGGATGATGAAATCTCAAGAAAGCATAAATCAATTGAATGAACAAAGTCAGTATAGACACAAAGGAAAAGCTAGAATAGGATACATAGAAGAAGGTGAATCATCCAAGCAAGGAGCTCAAAAGAATCAAAGGCCTACTTGTAATCATTGTGGTAAGATAGGTCATACATCAAAAAAATGTTGGAGTAATGCTAAAGAAAAATTTAATGGAAAATGCTACAACTAAAATAATCATGGACATAGAGCAAGTGAATGCAAGGAGAAATCTAAGTTTGAAGGAAAATGATATACTTGCAATAAACAAGGACATAAATCTTCTAAATGCAAAACCAAGAAATTGAATCTAGTAGAATAGATTGTGAAAGCAACATTTAGATGGGAATACAACACATGATGTAGATGCCACTACGATGGTAAATTTGGGCACATTGGAACAAAATATGTGATTATCACATGAGGAAAAGAGATACCACTAAAAGATGTTTCAATTGTATAGAACTTGGACATCTTGCCAAGAATTGTATGAACACAAGGACAATTGAATATGAAAAGAAAGCCAAGGCTGATAATATCAAAAAGAAGATGAAGTAGTAATGGATACAAAAATCTCTTGAGAATGCAAGCCCAAGTCATGAAGTAGATGTCACTCAAGAGTTGGGTGACTCAAGCATTTCAACTTGAATCCCTATGGGAATAACTGGTACTGAGATTCTAAAGTAGAAATCCCTTATTAGTTCCAACCAGCAAGAAGAAGAGATCCATATCAACATTCAAGATGCAAAAGGATCACCGAGTGGTTGCAAAAATTCAAGAGCTTACCAAGCTAGGTCGGATTGCAAGACCTACCGAGCAAGGTCAGGATACACTAAAGTATTGTATGTGGGCACTGAGTTGTTGAAGACTTTATCGAGTGATAATGATTTTACCAAGCTATGAATGTCTACCAAGCATTAAAGGTTGAACCAAGTGGAAGACAATCTATCATCGAGTGAGTAAGCATACCAAGCATTAATGGTGATTGTAAAGAGGAAATTCATTAAAAAGGAAAGAAATTAAATGCATTGTTTCACCACAAATTTCAAGAGTTATTTTATGAAGAACAATTTTAGAGCTTAAGAATGATTTGAGTGATTTTTGTTGAAGCAATTTTGAGTTTTTAGAAACCCTATCGAGCATGGCATCTTCTAGTAGCAAAATCAAGAAATGGTATGAAATGTTGGTTCGAGGAGTCAATTGCAAGGCACCAAACTTCAAATTGAGTCTAACAATTGTAGAAGCACTTGACCCAACTAGTGCACAATTGCAAATTTTGCCCAAGGTATTGCTCATGCGTGATATCCATTCATATTATCATTGTTCTATTAAAGATCTAGGCACTTACGAGATGAACAAAGCATTGAACGAGTTATGTGTGAATGACATTCTAAAACCTAAGCATCAATATTTGGAAGCCAAGCGCTTGACAAACATATCACATATGCCAAGAGACTTCTAGGTCAAATGGATGAGATACATTCTAATTTGTGTGTATAATGGACAATTATTGTTGGAGCAACCTATTTAGATATTGAAGAAAATGATTCACAGAATCACTAGTCTTCCAATGTTTACCAAAGCCAAAGCAACCAAAACCCTAGGTCAAGTTGAACTGGCAAAGTGAACTCTTATCGAGTGGGATGGAAGAGGAATGAAGATAAGTAGAATCATAGACATGGAATTAAAGTTTGTAATTCATGCGATTTCTCATAAGATCTACAACTCTAGTTGTCTCAACAGTGTGTCATGTGAGGCCATTGATTTGGCTCTCAAAGTAGTGAAGAATGACATGGCATTCAACCTTGCAGAGTTGTTATTGAATCAGTTCAATAAGAAAATGGAGAGCATCAGAGGTTCCAAGAATAATTTGTGTAAATTTGGTTCACTCTTGACTTGTTTATTCTTCTTTGTGAAAAAATTCTTCCCTTCCAAAGTGACAGTAGTTTGGAGAAAAGATGTCCTTGTTTTATATCAAATAAATGAGTATATAGAAGAAATGGGTGAAAACTTTGATACCATCATGGACAACTACTTTGAATCATTCAAAGAGAAGATGCAAAATAGATATAGGATACCTAAGAATCTTGTAGAAGACTACAAGGATGATTTTTTTTCATGGTGGACTATGACAAAGTGTATGTTCAGGCAGTCAGACCTAGAGTGGTATGGATTAAGTCTCCAGAGTATGAGGTTAACATTAATGAGAAAGATATCATTGAGGCATTGTTGAATGAGCCTATGGATCCTAAAGCACCTTATTTTGGGACTTATGAAGAATTCAAGGCAAGAATAGAACTTGAAATTAAGCTTCCTCAAGTAGTTGACAAAGGAAGAAAGAGGATAGCAAAACTAAAACAAGCAAGTTCTACTCTCCTATTGATAGAAGGAAAAGGTGATGATGTGCAAGAAGATAATGCAGGGATGAAGATGAGGAAACCAAATATGAGGAAGAAGAGCTTGTAAGGAAGAAAGGTAAGGTTATCATAACCATACCTACTAAGTCACCTACTGTTTTGTTTACAAGAAGGGCACCAAAGTCTAGGAAGAAATTAAAGTTAGGTGAAGAGGATGCCAAGTAGATTATCTTCAAAAATCTTGCACCTACACTTCAAGAAAAGTTAAATGTATTAGAAGAAGGAACTAGCATGGCATGTTTCAAAATCCTTAAATATGAATAAGGAATGTAGATGAGAAAATAGAGATTAAAGATTCTATTATGACCAAATTGGAGAAATGGAAGTATTCTCCTGATGAGCTTACTCAATAAACTCCTAATGAGCTTATGCAAGTAATCAAGCCTAGATGGGAGCATGCAAAGAAGACTACAAAAGACATCTTTAAACAAAATATGAGGCAACTCATGTTGAGTCTCAGTGAAAAGGAGGTAAAAGAATTTTTAAAGGAGCATGAACAAAAGTTCACTCTCAAGATGAACACATGCATGCTATTGTTAAAAGACATAGAATATGTGTTGAAAGCAACTAAAACAACATGGAAGAACATCGACAAATAGCATCAACCTAGTGATTTTGTTGTTCATGTTAATGACAAAGATGATGATGATGATGAGGAAGAGGATGTGGAAACAAAAGATGATGAACTAGATGATTTGGAAGATGAGGATGAAGAACAAGAAGCTACTGGAGGAAGTCTTCCAGAGATTCAAAACATTAAGGAAACTGATGCAAAGAAGATTGCAACAAAAATAATGGCTTCATTTCCTCATTCTCTGAGCAAAGCCTTAATGAAATCTTTCTTAGACAAAGCTTTGATCGAGTTGGTTGAGGCTACCACTGCAACACCAAGCACCCAACTAAGCTTAGGATCTTTTCAATTCAGTAGTCTATTGACTAAATTGACCAACACTTCATCTATCAAGCAGTAAGTGCCTCCATCATTAGGTTTAATCATTTAGCAACAAGGTATTTCTACTATTAGTGCCATATCTATATTTGTTGCTAGCCCCTCAATTTCTACTATTGTTTCTATTCCACATATGTCCATAGCTAGTACAATGATAGTTGAGAACAAGTCTCAACTGAGTACTAAAGTTTCAGATAAGGGTAAGGGTAATCAAGAAGAAATTGATCTAGATGAGGATATAGTTATTCCAAGTTGGGATATCACTACCTTCACTGCTGATCAAATGAATACCCTAGGAGAATTATTGCAAAAGAAAGCTAAGCAACATAATCTTAGAGAAGAGAAGAGAAAGAAAACCCAAGTGCTTGAAGATATAAAGGACATATTTGTAATTGCACTAAGTATTGAGGTTGATAGTACACAACCTATTTTGGACTAGTTAGCAGAAGTTATTCATAAATTCAATGAAGACTTGAATGGGCAAGATAAGTTGCTACAAAGAGCAAAAAGAAAGTTTGAGAGCATGGTATTGGAACAAGTGGCGTAGAAAATTGCAATAAAACAAGTAGAATTGTCTACTATTCTTGTTTCATTAGAGGCATCTATAAATAATGTCACTTCATTATTTTTTAAGTTGTGTGATACATCTATCTTCACTCAAGGAATTAAAGATAAACTATCAAAGATAGATGAAGACATGAAGGCAAGTGTACACTAGTTGTCACTTGACCCAAGCTATAGTTCTGCTCATTATTCAAAGATCATATTTCTGAAAAAAATTGTAATAAGAATTATTAAAGGAAGAAGCCAGGATCAAGGCATGATTCTTCTAAACATGGATGCATTGCACATGCTAAGACACTCATCCATGACAATAACTTCTCCATAGTTGATCACATGATGGAGTTTTCAACAGAAGTTTAAATTGCATTACATGCAAGTAAGGTGTTACAAGAAAATTGGGACAAGACAATGGCATTAATCTTGAAGGTACACTCTAAATTCTTGTCACACTTTGGTATTAACATATACTATACACCTTTGGCATTTATGTGGAGAAGTGTAGATGAATGTATATATGTATAAAAAGGGAGAAGTATATGTAAAGACATGTAAAGAATATATGTATGGGGGAGAAATACTGCAGATATATAAGGTTTAGTTATGGGGGAGTAGTATAGTATTATACAAATACATGAACAGATAATCAGAAAACATCTTTTACAAAAGCAATTTTGAAAAATCTGAAAAGCAGAGTATGTTAGTGAGTTGCAGACACAAAATGGTGATAAAAGAATGTTTTAACTTGTAATTTTGAGTATTCAATTTTTGGGATGATAAGTGTTTTTTTTCATTAGTGCCAAAGGGGAATATTGTTTACATTAAGGTAAATTTGTCTATTAATGACTCACACTTAGTCAACTGGTTGCATTGCTACCAAGCTCTACTATTGGTCCCAATCCAAGAAATCAATCTACAGTTGCTACCAAGTTTCTCAATTGCTACCAAGCTTCAAAACCTATGTACAGTTCATGTCAAGTATAGAAATGTCTACAAAATTGTTTAGTGCAATTGATGGATGTTGGAAATACAATAAGAAAATAAACTTTGAGAGAGGGGGGTGAATTAAAACTTAAAATTTTCAACCTCTAAAACTAATCACCACACATCCATCTCACAATCTATGCATATAAATTGAAATACCAAATTAAGCATATACATCCATAGCATGAAAGTAAAATATTCAACACATGTATGCCACAAGATATTTGGTTACCCAGAAACCCTCCAAGGATAAGGTAAAACTGGTGTGGGGATGACACCCACAGATCTTCACTATTATAGTAATAAAGTGTATCCAGTGAAGGTTACAATGTTTGACCATGAAACATAATCTACCCTGTGAAATGTCTACCCTGTTAAAGGCTTACAAGATTGTTAGATCTTACCCTATTAAAGGATTTAAACATCTTGCTAAAAGTGTGCCTGGTAAGAGGACTTTAACTTACAATGAAGTAAGCACCTTGTTAAAGGATTTACAACAACCAGTTAAGACTACTTGGTTAAGAGGTTTAACTAATTCACCTGTTAAAATGTCTCAGCAATGATCCTTTAGTTAGCACTTTGTTGCTTGATGTCAAATCACCACCTAACCACCTAGGGTTTGGAGCAAAAAATGTTGATTTCTCCCATTTCCACCGTTAGTAAATTTTGATTTTTGGTGGAATGGGAGGTTTTCCAATGTACTTTAAGATTTTGGTGGTTTCCAAGAAGGTGTTGATGGTGGTTGTATGAAATTTGCATTAAAGAGTTGGCATTACCATGTGACAACTCTGCTGCATTATGAAACTTGTGGATTTGCATGCATTAGGGTTTGAACCAGTAAGTGAAACTTTGGAATCCACCTTCCCTTGTCCTAATCTAACTGTTTGATGCTTTGGTTTTGTCTTTCCCTTTGGATTTTTGGCACTTCCTTCATTAAGGTGATCTAACTGAAGCATTTAAGCTTGTACAATAGTCTAGTTTTGGAAGGATTATAATTGGTTTCAGAACTTTTCCTTTTGAGGATTTAACAAACTCAATAAAGGGTATTTAGAATGCTAATTGGTTTAGGAGGTCCTTTGGAAGATTTTATACTTGTTGCATATTTTATCTTTGGAAGGGCTAGTAGCCTAGATGCTACATTATCAGGACAGAACCATGAAACCCATGCTTAATTTGTTGTTTGGCCTTGATTCTTTGGATTTATTATTATATTAAACCCCTTCACATGCTGATCAACCTTATTTGTGAAACTCCACCATTCATGGGTGTTGAATAAAGTTTGCTAACTGTCAAGTTGTATGGATTAATGCTAATCCAGTAGTACTGTCTTTGTGTCAAGGTGTAGAAGTTGGGGATTGATATCAACATTTTTCTTATTGTACCCTAACCTCTGCATCATTTATTCTCAAATTTCTTCTCTGCCTTTTGTAGTAATTTATCCTATCCATTTGAATCTTCATTGAACTTCTAAACTACCTCTGCTAGCTGAGACAAAATTGGTTGAGATGAATCAACCTCTATACCTGCATCCTCTACCAAAATATTCTTAGCATCCTCAATGATTTTGAACTCTTTGTCCCTTTCCTCTCGTAGCCTCCACTGCTTGGCTTTCTTTTGGAGAAGTTCACCAAATGTCTACATTTGATATGGATTGAGTTTGGATATATCCCAATTTGGGATCACTATCTCCTCATCAAGGTCTATTTCCTCCTCCTTTTCTTTTCCTTTACCCAAAATTTTTGTGCTTGGTTGAGACTTGGTCTCAATTGTCCTTACACTTATTTCTTGCTTACTAGGAATAAAAACAATAGTAGACATAATAGGACTTGCCACATACTACACATATTGTAGAAATACTTGCAGTAGCCAAAATTGATGTATCCAAAATTGATGTGTTCAAAACTGATGTATCCAACATGGTAGAAGAGGGAAGAGTCTACAGCTAGGTAGATGAAGTGGAGGTCACTTTAGTCAATGATGTGTTGAGTTGAATTGGTGCAAGGATTGATTGGATGTTAGTGTTGTCATTGGTAGTCACAATCAATCCTGCAAAGGCTATCTCCGTGCATGATGTTGTCAATGCCTTGCTTGGAGAGTGAGGGAGTGAGGCTATGACTACTACAACTATCTTAATTGGGTAAGTTTCCTCATCATCTTATTTTTCCTCGATAGCCTCTTACTCCTGTTCGTCTTCATTATCAAAATGTGTTGTCTCTTCAACATTTTCCACTTCATCTTTCTCTTCTTTATCATCATCATCATCATCTTTCACATCAATAGAAAAATCACTCAATTTTGAAGAAGATATATATTCTTCCAAGTATTTGTTGCATTCCTTACAACATGCTCAATACCTTTTATCAGAACCAAACAAGTGTTGAATTTCAGAGTTAATTTATCCTCATTTTTCTTTAGAGATTCCTTAATCTCCTTGTTTATTAAGCTTGGAATAAGTTGCCTCAAGGTTTTTTCATAGATGTCTTTTATAGTTTCCATGGAAAATTTCCATCTTGACTTAGTCTTATCCATCAAAATATTAGGAATCTAAGAAGTAATCTGATCAAGTAAGTATTTCCACTTACCCATTTTGTCCAATACTAAATCTTTAACTTGCTTTTTTTCTTCCTCAATCCTGATTTCATAATTTAATTCTTTAAAAAAAAAATTATGTAGGCCCCATCCTGTAGTTCTTTTAGTCTATCCTGGAAGGTGGGTAGAGGTTTTCTGAATATTATATCTCCTCCTTCCTTATCGACCTTCTTCCTTGAGGTTCTCTTGGTAAACACAGTAGTGGATGGCTTGGCAAGCTTGGTAATGATTACCTTGCCCTTCTTCTTCATGGTTCCTCTTCCTCTAATTCTTCCTCATCCTCTTCTTCTTCATCCTCACCTCTCCCTCGATCAACAAAAGAGTAGAACTAGTTTTCAACTTGGCAATTATTTTCTTGCCTTTGTTTACCACCTGAGGGAGCTTGTGTTGGAAAGATAGATGGAGTAACTGAGAGTGGGGGTGAATTAGTTACCACAAAAACAAATCCATAGATCCCTTAGCTGTCTAATAAAACTATTTACTACTGTCACTTGGTAAACATACTTAAAATGTTGTAACTCGGTAAATGCAGTGTATGTTTACTTTAACAGATTTTAAACATTCATAGTGATTAACATGCAAGCATAAAAGAAATAACATGAACACATGAGACACCAAATTTAATGTGGAAACCCAATATGGGAAAAACCACCTGTATATGAGCAATGTTAGTATGTTAATAGAAACCAAATTTAAATAAAGCTTCTACAAACTAAACAAAATTCATAAACTTCAAGCTAGACTAAGATGAACTCTCAATTGAGAATATGAGCCATTAATGGACTCTTTCAATGAGAAGCTCTCTTGTTGAGTGACTTTGTCTAAATAGATAGGATGTATGCTCAAGCTTATGCTTCAAAAAGGGTTTCAAATGGAGTTGGAATTTGGGTGTGAGTGTATGGTTTTGATGAAAAATGGCTTCTTAAAATGGCATTATGACTTTACTTCATGGATTGTGTTATTTTGCAAAGGGGAAGGATCCAATTTATAGGCAAGAGGCTTGAGGGATTGAGGGCTAAGATGCAAGGATGGGAAAAAGCTCATGGAGGGCTCAGATTGCATGAGAGGAGAGCACATGGATTGTGCTTCCTTACAAGCAATTAGGGAGTGACACATGTCACAGGGTGAGAGGATGGAGGAAAGGGGAAGGATGAGTCAAAAAAGGAGGCTCAATGGGATAAAATCTTCACAAAGACCCTCATAATGGCTTGTAAGAGCAATAAAAGGGCTTTGGAAGAGTCATTTATGGCCTAGTGGGCTTCATAAAGTTTTATGGTTGGGATATTTTGAGGGAGATGAGAGCAATTTCAACTTGGGTTTGATTAGGAGGGTTTTAAGCTTGCTTAGGATTGTGAAAATGATTAGAGGATGGATTAGGATGGTTTAGGATTAGCTTAGGGATAGGCAAGTGGATGGCATTTAATGAGGGTGGGTGAAGGAGGAGATATTTGTTAACTTTGGCTTGGGTTAGTAAGTCTTAACCCATGTTTAGGGAATGTGACAAGGTTAGGAGGGGATTAGGATTAGGTTTAAAGACATCTTCTAGAAGAGTCTAGACTTTGGATGAGGATAAAGACTTTCTAGAATAGTCTAGAACTTCCTAGGATGAGGATGAAGACTTTCTAGAAGAGTCTAGAACTTCTTAGGATGAGGATAAATTAGATTTTTAGGAAATAAATAAAGTTTTATTTATTTCAAGGGTTTGGGTTGAGGAGATATTTATTAAAACTTTTTTAATAAACACGAGGATTAATATTTAATCTTAATTAAATATTTTGAGTTGGGATTAGGGGTAGGAAATGATGGGATTAGCCTTTAATCAAAATTAAAGAAGGATTAGAAGATTTTGGAAGAGGTTAGTGGTCTTAAGAAAATTGGCCAAGTTTTGGGCAAAAATTTTTTTATTTATTTATTTTGGGTTTTTTGGTCAATTTATTAATTAAATAATTAATAAATAAGGAAATAATGTTTAAATAAGATTTAAACATTTTTGGGAGGGATTCCTTAATTAAATATTTTTAATTAAGATAAAGGGATTTAATGACATAAAAATAAATAAATTAATTAATTAAATAATTAATTAATAAATGATGATGTCATCAAAAAATTTTCAAAAAATAAAAATACTTTATTTTCTAAAGAGTTTGAGGTGTCTACATTTTGCCCCTCTTTGATGTGATGTCGCAAGTGGCATGGCATCAAAGATAAGAAAATGAGATGCCTAAGGCTAGAGCAGAAGAGGAGAGAATGGACTGCAAGATGCCCCCTCAAGAAGGTGGCAGGGAGAGAAAGCGAGGCTCGACGACTTCTTGAAAAGTACAAGAATCCGAGATGAGCAAGAAGACTCAGATTGGCTTAAGAGAAGAGGTTTAGTTAGCTCAAACTCTCACTACGGGAGAATGATAAAGGAGAATCAGATGCACAAGAGGAAGCAAGCTTAAGACTTTAGGGAAGGTGGAGGATGAAGGAGCAGAGCGCTATAAAAAGGAATCCATGATAGGGAGATGGATGAGGGGATTATAAAGCTGATGCAATAGGATTTCAAAGAGTTAGATTGGTGGAAGATGGGTTTTGAAGATCCTTAGGACTAGGATTGTGGATCTCGAAAGATGAGGCTTGGTGGATTGATTTGGATTGGTAGATCCCTAAGACTAGGATTGTGGATCCCTAAAGCTAAAGGTGAGGAGTGATTCAAAGAGATACTGATGCATAAGATGGGGTAGGAGATATGGATGTTGGATATGGATGGGGGATAATGGAGATGAAGGAAAACCATTGAAGCTTTTTGAGCAGGGGGATACTTCAAAGAGAAGTACCACCATGTAGTTGAGCACTAGATTTGCTATAGGACTGTTGGTTAATTTTCAAGGTTACCAATAACATCAAGGCCTTTTCACCAACTGTCCAGAGGACTGATGAACTGACTCAAAACAAACATGCAAGGATTGCCCCAATATCACACATGAATCCCAGAAGAAGCAATGTGGAAACGAAACTGGGTAACCCACAAGCAGAAAAAAAAGAGAGCAAAAGACATGATCAAGACCTTACGCTCTGATTGCCCCATTCGCAGTATACCATGATATGGAAGATCATGGCAACCTTGAGGAGGGAACAAGGAGATTGCTTGGAAAAGATATTTCAAGACCCAATAGGGAAGAGTCCAAATCAAAAGAAAGCAAAAATCCAAAAGAGAACCGTTTGCCAATGAGATGGGTAGGACGAGATACTAAGGGACCAAGATCAGACATGAGGAAAGCTATATCCTGCAAGGACCTATCGGAGAGCACCTAAGCTGGTGGATTTGGATGAGTGATGCGTTTGGCAAGCTGAACTAAGAAAGATAACACTTTGGTGACAGAAAATCTAGCTAAAGGATGCATTGGAATAGCTAACCAAGATGTGCGATGGGTGCAAGATGCTGATCAAGGAGGAACTGACACGAACACTGGATAGATACAATGGTACTAAGCTAAAGAGGATGTACAAGCTGATGGACCAAGATATGTTACAAATGTACAAGTTTGTTCATGTTTTGGTTTTTGTGAGATGGAAATGTTTGTGAAGGATGGGATGTCTATAATAGGTGATAGGTGGATAGGTAGATGGTTTGTGAAAAGCTTAAGTGAAAATGGGGTTTTGTGTGTGCACGTGATAGTATACAAGCTAGGATACAAGATTATTTACAAGCTGGAATATGGTACAAACTTTGGACAAGATTCGGATAAACAAGGTATGGTACAAGATTTACAAGGTATAATACAAGCTTTGGTACAAGATTTTACAAGCTGAGGTACAAGATTTTACAAGCTGTACAGGAGGTATTTACAAGCTCCATTAGATTTTGGATATTTGGTTGGAACACCAAGGGAACAAGCAGGTGTTTAATGGGATGGTGGGTGAATGGATGAGGGATAGGATAGTGATAGATAATGGATTAGTCTTAGTACACAAGGCACCTGAATTACCAGGTTTTCACCAAGGTACCTTCCCAAGGTGCTTGAATTGCCAAGTTTTCACCATTGGACGCTTATTTCTCTTTACTATTTTTTTTTTGTATTTTTCAAAAGCTGGGTATACCAAGGATCTTCAAGCATAGAACTTCTTGAGATGAATGATGTTAGTAGGATCATTCAAGAGTTCTCCTTCCAGTGTAGATAACTGATAGGCTCCGAAGCCAAAGGAAGCAGTGACAACATAAGGACCAAGCCATGTAGGTTCAAACTTGCCTTTCTTTTCTCGATCTACGTGGACTTTCATGTTTTCTTTGAGGACCATGTCACCTGGTTGAAAGTGTCATGGAAGCACCTTCTTGTTGAAATTCCTTTTGAGACGAGTTTGATAGACGGTGAGATGATCATAGGCTTGTTGTCGCTTCTTGTCTAAGAGATCTAGCTGGGTGAGCCGAGCTACTATGTATTCTTCATTTGATATTTGCCCTTGCAAAGATATGCGCAAGGAGGGAAGTTCAACCTCTATAGGTAGTACCGCTTCGGCACCATAGACTAGGGAGTATGGAGTTGTGCCTGTGGATGTACGAAAGGAAGTTCGATAGGCCCATAGGGCTGGATTTATTTGTAGGTGCCAATCACGGCCGAAATCATTGACAACTTTCTTTAGGATTTTGAGGAGGGTTTTGTTAGTTGCCTCTTCCTGGCCGTTACCTTGTGGGAAATATGGGCTAGAAAAGCGGTGATGGATGCGGAGGGAAGTGCATAATTCTTCCATGTTGAGATTTTCAAAGTTACCTCCGTGGTCGGTGAAGATGGTGGATGGGATGCCGAAGCGGCAAACAATGTGGTACAAGATGAACTTGGAGACCTGAACTCCTATAGCTAAGACTAGGGGGACTGCTTCCACCCATTTAGTGAAATAGTCTGTAGCTGTTATTATCCATTTATGTCTATCAAATGAGAGGGGTGTGATAGTTCCAACTAGATCAAGGCCCCAACAAGCGAAAGGCCAAGGTGGTGCAATAAGCTGTAGATCCTATGCTGGAGCGTGCACAAGATTCATATGTTGCTGACATGGGAGACACTTTTTGACAAAATCATAGGAGTCTTCTTCAATGGTAGGCCAATAGTAGCCTGCTCTAAGGATTTTTCACGCTAGGACAATACCACTCGTGTGGGCACTGCAAAGTCTAGAATGTACTTCCTTTAACACCATCGCAGCCTCATTTTGGTCTAAACATCGAGAGAGAGTATCGTGATAACCCCGACGATATAGGGTATTGGCTATGATAACACAGCGGGATGATTTTCGGATGAGGTTCTGGCATTGGGTATGTGTGAGGTGAGGGGATATGATACCATCATTAAGGTAAGCGTGAATCTCATGGTACCAAGGGGATTGGGGACCAACCAAGATACAAACACGGTTTGAATCCTCATTCGCATAGGCGGGTGTGAGGAGTTGCTCCACTAAAAACTCATACTGTGTAGCTGCTTGGGGAATTTCCAAGAGTGAGCCTATAGTAGCCATAGCATATGCTGCTTTGTTCTATATTCGAGGCACTTGTGTAAACTGAAGCCTTGTAAAATGTTGGGTTAGCTGATCAACTAGCTCTTTGTAGGGTAATACCTTTTCATCTTTGGTTTGATATTCATTTAGGGCTTGCTTGATGATGAGCTGAGAATCACCAAAGATTTGTAGCTTAGCAATGTTCCATTCTGCAGCTATCTTTAATCCTGTTATGAGGGCCTCATATTCAGCTATATTGTTGGTGCTAGGGAATTGTAGCTTGAAGGCTTTTGGAATGTAATCTCCTTGAGGTGTGACCAACAATAGTCCTGCCCCTAATCCATGAGATGTGTATGAGCCATCAAAATAAAGTTTCCATGGGGGTTGTTCTTCAATTAGTCAGATATGCTCATCTGGAAATTCTGTGATCAACGAATAAGCATCTATTAGAGGTGCATCTGCTAGGTGATCTATTATAGCTTGCCCTTTGATTGCCTTTCTATCCACATATTGGATGTCAAATTCGCTAAGGAGCATAACCCATTTGGCCAAACGGCTTGTAAGTGTTGTTCTGGAGAGCATATACTTGAGAGGGTCAATCTTGGAGACTAGTTGGATGGTATGACTTAGCATGTAATGGCAAAGCTTTTGAGTTGAGAAAACAACTGCCAAACAAGCTTTTTCCATAGGAGTGTAATTAAGTTCATAACCAACTAGGGTTCTACTGATGTAGTAGATGGCTCTTTCTCTGCTGTAGTCATCGAGCTATGCTAGAAGTGCCCCTAGAGCAGTAGGTGTTGCTGATATGTACAAAATTAGGGGACGACCAGGAACTGGTGGAACCAAGATAGGGGGATTGATGAGATACTGCTTGAGATGGTCGAAGCTGCGTTGACATAAAGGATCCCACTTGAAGTTCTCATCCTTCTTTAGTAAATGTGAAAATGGTGTACACTTATCTGCAAGCTGGGAGATGAAGCGCTGGACGGATTGAAGCTTTCCTAGAAGAGAGCGAAGCTGTCATAGTGTCTGGGGAGGAGGCATGTCTAAGATAGCCTTGATCTTCTTGGTGTCGATCTCTATACCTTGTTTAGACACTATAAAGCCTAGAAGCTTGCCAGATGTGACCCCAAAGACACACTGCTTGGGATTCAGCATGAGATGATATTTGGCTAACCTATCAAAGACTTTCTCTAGGTCAGCAAGATGATCCATGAAGGTATGAGATTTGACCAAGATATCATCCACATAATCCTCCAAAATGCTATGGATGAGATCATGAAAAATGGCTGTCATAGCTCTTTGATAGGTAGCCCCAACATTCTTTAGGCCAAAAGGCATCATGTTGTAACAAAAGGTTCCCCAAGGGGTAGTAAATGCTATCTTATGCTGATCCTCTTCTGCAATCTTGATTTGATTATACCCAAAAAATCCATCCATGAGGGACAAAATTTCATGTCCAGCTGTAAGATCTACAATCATATCTATGTTGGGCAAGGGAAAATCATCTTTTGGACAAGCTTTGTTAAGATCTTTGAAATCTGTGCAGATTCTAATGTCACCAGAAGGCTTAGTGACAGGGACCATGTTGGAGATCCACTCTGAATAGTCGATAGGTCAGATAACCTTAGCAGCTAACATTCTTTCTAACTCAGCTTTGACCAGTAATGCCACCTTGGGGTGCATTTTTCTAAGCTTTTGTCTGACAGGCTTGATCTATGGATTGACTGCAAGATGATGAACTACAAGCTTTGGATCAAGCCCTCACATGTCCTGATATGACCATGCAAATCGGCCAATGTTCTCTCTTAAGACCTCAAAGAGGAGATCAGCTTGGTCTTGTGATAGGGATTCAGCAATGTGAACAAGCCTAGGGATCTCTGAAGAACCGATGTTGACTTCCCTAGTATACTCAATTAGAATAGAAGATATCTCTGGTCGATTATCTTGATGAGGTAATGTTAAATCCTCATGTTTTGCTTGTGGCTCTAGATGTTCTTGCTGAGGGGTTCTCTTTGCTGCCTTAGCTAGTCTCAAATTCACCTTAGTTCCAGTTTTGGGTGTATCGGAACTAGGTTGAGGATTTTCTCCAAAATAACCCTTGGGATCTAGCTTGTAGATATAGGCAGAATTTGGCTTTGTTTTCTTGTGAGGTGTTTCAGCTCTCATGAATCTCAGAAGTGCTTCCTTTGATGTGAACTCATCAATGTGTATGACGCTTGGTTGGTCCCAATCTATGAGTTGTGGATGGGCGAGTGGTAGGTCAATGAGGTGGATGGATAGTTCTTGGAGAACAGAGTCTCCAAGGGAGATTTTGTCTAGGATATCATCGTAGGCTCTCTTTTCAACTTCCTCAGGAATGTCTTCTATTTTGACAAGGTCACGGTGAATGTTCAAAAAAGCGTGACCATCTGTATTGGTGCCCTCAGTTGTGGGTATGCCAAAGCCAAGACCTAACTTTGATTCCCACTTGTGTGCGTCGATGGGGCACTGCATGCCTCTTTCTTCTAGTCCTAGACCACCACCTTGATAGTTCCATTTGTCAGTGATGAGCTTATGTTCTTGGGGATACTTCTGGCTGAAGTGATCAAGGCATGGCTGATTCTTTTGAGGTGCATCCTTATGTAACCAATTGTTGATATTTGGAGTGAGCTCCTCATGAAGAGGGATTTTCGAGGATACAAAGGTTGTTGGGCCAAACTATTTTTATCGAGGAGGTGGAATCACCTTAGCTTTGTGATATGTTGGTCGTCCATGGGCATGTGGATCAAGTGGGAGTGCTTCGATAGCAAATGCATCCGATAGACTATACTCTCCACAGCCCTTGTTATTGATCTTCACGGTAGACAGGGTAGAGGCGAGGATGGTTTCTGGGTCATTACAAGTGTGGGATGAGCTGGCGATGGATGTGCCGATATCAATTCTAGGGCAATGGTTTGTATATGAAGCTTCAACCACATTGCAGTAAGCAAAGGGTTCTGGATCGGCATGGGTGGTTACCTCAGTGCCTTGATGCAAAAATTTGATGCACTGATGGTAAGTGGATGGAACGACTTTCATGGCATGAATCCATGGGCAACTGAGGAGGATGTTGAATGGTAGGTTTAGATCAATAAGATGGCAGAGTGTCTCTTGGATGACTGGCCCAACCTTGATTGGCAGCAAAATAGTTCCTTCTATGGTTCTTTCCAAGTTGTCATAAGCTTTGATGGTGATAACCTCACTGATGATATCTGCCTCAATATACCCAGCTTGTTTTATAAATTTTAGGGTGCAAATATTCAAGGCTGATCCATTATCTATCATTACTCTTTTCACGGCAAATTGGATACCACGATGGCTATGCAAAGTGGAAGGGTGTGATCTGGTTCAACCACGGGTATGTCGATGGGTTTGAATGATAGGGCACATGAGGATGAAAGGTGTCCAACAAGATTACAAAAATTAGTAGCATTGATATTAGAAGGGACATAGGATTCTATGAGAGCACTGTCAAGGATGTTCTTGTACACAGGACTAGTGCGAAGAAGGTCTAAAATGGAGATTTGGGCTGGCATGTTCCCAAGGTGTTCCAAGATATTGTATTGGCTTTTTGATGGAGCTGATGATGCTAGTGAAACGGGTGGGCCTACGATGTTAAATTGAGCTCTTTGAGTGGTGACTGCACACTCATTGTTTGGTCCTTGGATATTGATAACATTGACAGAAGGCTCTTTCTCGGATATACAACCTATAAGGCTACCATAGTCTATATAGGATGAAGTGTGGTCATTGTTCTTCCCATGATGTTGGTTTGGCTGACGGTTGTTGGTGTTGTTGTTGTTGGTTTGGATAGGTACTTTTCCAGGATTTTGATTGTTGTGAGGAGGAAAAGCATTTTGATAGATTTGTAAGCCTGCATTGGGAGAGGTTTGGGCACCAATAGTGATTTCCTTCCGATCAATGAGGTCCTACACATAGTCTTTCAGTTTCATGCATCTGAGGGTAGTGTGACCTTTTACCCTATGAAATTTGCAGTACTCATTGTCTTTGTACCATGCAGCTTTGGAATGGCTTGGGTCAATTTGCTACGTAGGAGTAAATTTGATGAGGTTTTCCTTGACTAATTTCTCACAAATGACATCCAATGGCTCACCAAGGGGTGTATAGTTTCTAGGTGTAGGTTGGAATCTGGGCTTTTGTCCTGCAACTACATTGATGGCATTAGCTTGATTGCTAGACCCTTGAAAGTTTGGTCTTGGATTGTGGTTTTGATAGCTGTGGTTATTCTGTTGTTGGTAGTTGATAGCTTGTTGATTGTTTGGTTGATAGGGTGGGTTGGACTAGTTGTGAGAAGGACCAACAATATTCACATGTCTGGTGTTAGTGACGCCATCTGTTGCAACATGCTTGTTTTTGTTCCAATACCTAGACTTGTCATTGGAATGTGATTGATTTTGGTTGGCTTCCTTGTAAATATTGACCACACCATCTTTAATGAGTCCTTTCTCAAGGATCATTCCTTTCTCTTTGATATCTTTGTAGGTCTGCAAACAATTCATGGTCATGTGGTGAGCCAAGCTAGGATGGACATTATCAATAAAAATTTTCACCAAATGGTGCTTTGGCAAGGTGCAAGATATGCAGGTGGTAAGGGTTTTCCATCTTTACAGATATTCGAGAAGGCTTTCTCCATCTTTTTGCTTGGTGTGGACAAGATCAACTACTGATAGCTTTTTTTCAACAAGATGGGCATATTGGGCTACAAATGCCTCAGATAATTTAACAAAAATTTTAATTGTGCCATAGGGGATTCTATAAAACCATTCAAGAGTTGGTCTGGCCAAGATTTTGGGAAAGAGATGCAAGAGGAAGACGTCATTGTATGCCACTTCTTGGCAGTGCATGTAAAATTCTTTGATATGTGTGACAGGGTCTCCTTTTCCTCTAAATTTTTCAAATTTGGGTGTCTCAAAATGCTTGGGGAATGGTGTCATGGTAATGGCTTTGTCAAATGGGTAAGGGCACACATTCTCAAACTTGAAAATTTTTGGATCATTTCCCTATTGGATGTTCTTCAAAGCTATTTTCATGGCTTCCCATTCTAAATTAATGGGTGATGGCTGGGGTGCCCCCAATGTAGGAGTGCCTTGAGGTAGGTATGCACTAGATGGGGCCACTAAATATGGATGGCTGTAAGGGATTGTACATTGTTTGGGCAGTTTCATGGTGGATGACGGTTTTTTGAGGGGGAGGTGGCGCATAGTGCTGCATGTGCTGCGAGGCTTACTGTTGATATGGGATTTGAGGTTGGGATTGAGGAACATAAGCTGGCTGTGGGATAAATGAATTGCTTTGTGGAGGTAAGGTATAAGATGGTTGTGAAGCTTGGGGAAAGGATCGGGGGGCTTGTGGGGTTTGACCAAGGTATGTGGGTTGTGCCCCCATTTGGGATGGTACCTGCAAATAATTGGTGGTTGGCTGGATTGGTGGGTTACCTCCTAGAAGTGGCATTGAAAAGTAGTTGGTAATAGGAGGTAATGGATTAGTTGGTGGTGGAGGTGGTGGGAATTGAAAGCTAGGAAATGGAATTGATGGGGTTTGATAGCTTGGTGGCTAGATTTGGAAGCTTGGTAGAGTGGTGGCAGGAGCTTGGGTCACTTGAGAGCTGGGCAGAACATTGGTAGTAGCTTGTGGGGTTTGATAGCTTTATGGAGTGAGGGTAGTAGCTTGTGGATTTGTGGCTGATGGCACTGAGCTCCCAAGACCTAATGGAAATGATGGGATTGTGCTTTGGGCTGTGGTGAACAAGCTGGGGGTGATGAAAGGTTGATTACTTGGCCCCATGGGCGGCATCCCTATTGTATATTGCTGAGGTTGGCCAAAGATGCTAGCACTGATTTGGGAGATGGGTAGATTTGGAAGGTTGGGTTGGGGAGCAGCAGCAACAATAGTGAAGGGCATGAACGGTGAGGTGTTTTGGGTAAAGGGGGTTTGGAGCAGAGAGGTATGAACCAAGGATGGAGTGGTGGTGGCTGGGTTGGCTTACGGCATGGAGATTTCAAATTGGGTGGATGATGGTATGTTTGGGTCTGTTGGATCATATGGATTGGCTGGAGGCTCTTCTTTTGGCATATATTGAGGATAATTTGGATCATAAGAGCCTATGGGTGGTGGCAGTTACCCAAAAAATGGGTGAGATGGATCTAATAATAGAGGGGGTCTTCCAAAGTCAAAGGTTCCTACATTGTCCCTTCAAAAATTAGCCATGATTGTCTCTTTGTTCTTGTCTATAATGGCGTTTACCAATACTGCATTTTCTGGTTGGTTCATGAAAGCTTCAATGTCAGTAGATGATGACATAGCTTTCTCTGAGCTGAAGGATGGCTGAGTGCTCAAGGGGGGTGAGGCTGTTCAATCCAAATGATAGGGCTCCATTATTTCTTTCTTCTTGGCTAAGCGAGTGACGGGTGGCATGAAAAATGCTCCTAGGGATGAGATGCAACAAATGCTGGTGGATGCAAAAGGGAGGAAGGCTTTTCTATGCAAATGATTTCCTAGGTTGAGGCAAAGCTATATGAAAAAACCTAAGGAGGATTGGGTTGGGGATTCTAACTTCAAAGATATGTTGCCAAAGCACAAAAGGTCTGCTTTCCTATGTGCAAGCTTGGTGGTGATTGTGTCAACTTAAGGATAGACTGATGATCCTTTAGGAAGAACACGAGATTGACCACTTGTGGATCCCAACTTTTAGCTCAAGGTGATGAGGGATAACAAGTGGCAAAGCTAGATTACCCTAGACAAAGCTTTGTCAAAGGGATAACCTTGGTGAGATTTTTGGTTTTGAAAGATTTTAGGAATGGCAAACTTTTAGCAAGGTGACAACAATTTTTGAAGGCTTGGATGTGAAGATTTTGGATTGCTGGCTAGATGGTTTGGTCCTAAATGAGATGGATGAGCTAATAATGCTTAAGGGGATAACCTAAGATGGCTAACTTTTCTACAAAGATGACTCTAAGGTGAAGCTTATCCAAGAAGGTGTGGAGAAACAAGGGTGTCTAATCATAGAAATCATGCCTAGTTGGTAAGGCATAAGTAGGATTAACTCCTAGATGTTGGCTAAATTTGATGGTGCGCTCTAACCAAGCCTCTTGAAGTGCTTCGTGAACAACTTTATCCTCTGCTTTGTGGAGTTTGGCAATTCGAGGACTTGGTGTTAGTTCCTTTCTCTTGGCTAAAAGTTCTTGGTATTCCTGAGATGGTTTGAGTTTAACTTTGTGGAACTTCTATTTGGGTTTGGGTTGCTTTGACATCAATTCTTGAATTTGCTTGGCTTTGAGAGACCTCAGTTATTTTGCTTCAACTTCTGGAATAGGCAGTGACTACGCTAAGTGTGCCCTAAGCTAGGATTGACCAAGTTTGGCAAATATGCATTCAATAAGTAAAAGACCAAGCAATAGATAGAAACAACCAGATAGAAGTTTTGATTTCTAGAGTGTGATGCTTGCGTCAAGGAGTGTGTATGTTTTAAAAATGTTTCAATTAGTCACTTCAAACACATTAACATCTTAGATGGTTGTCTACAAGGCTAACAGTTGGTTTAGCTAGGGAGTCCTTGATATACCCAAGGTACGTGAGGCCCAAATCCGTAGATGAAACCAAAAAGATGTCACACAGTTGAGAGGAGCAGTAACCCACTTCTCCTCTTTCACTTCTCAAGGGTATAAAGTTCCTTGAGGCTTAGCCCAAGTGACAAAATCTTGATCCCAAGAGAGGTGTCTTTCGATTCACCTCCCAGTTCTTATACTCCACCGGAACACTGGAGTTGAGGTCATCCAAGGAGTGATGAAATCCCCAAGTAGGCCTCCTAAAAAGAAATAAGGTTTTGGATCCTAATCTTATGCACCCAAGATGGCCTCGAAAGACAAAAAGGGGAGAGAAGACTTGGATGACCTTGGGCTAAAAAACATGCTTGTTCTTTTTACCAACTGACTCTTATTTGTGCTGATCTAGACTTTGCAAGCACTCATGTTTAAGAGACAATGTTCAATTCCAACTTTGAAATGCGCCAATAAAGAAAAATCAAGCCAAGAATGAATACAAGAAGAAGAGTTAGGGTCAACAACAAAGTAAACCCGTATGCTCGAAGGCCCTCCACATCAAGTATCGATTAATTTTCTTTAAGGCATTCAAGAGTTGGTGTGATTTTTTTTTAAGCCCAAAACAAAGATGTGTGAGATTTGATTTCAAGTGCACGCCCGGAGGCCCTCCACGTCAATAGTTGTTCAATTTTAGTGCCCAAACTTGAAGTGTGATCGATTTAGTCTAGAGTTTTGGTCATTTAAGAATTTTGATAAAGTTAAAGCAAATGTTCAAAGACCAAGTGAGTGAGTTAGATTGTGGAACATTTAACACCTTTTTCAAGTAGACCCATCCCCATAGATGGCGCTGAGATTGCAACCAATGGTTGAATTGATGGGTGATTAGAAAAGAGGTGAGTCCAAGGAACTACTCAAATTGATTTTTTCAAATTTGTATTTAACTTAACGAAGTTTCTTAAATGTCCAAAAATCAAACTTCGCCTAAATTGCATGTGGAAAAGAGATTTGTTTTGTTCAATTTTAAAAGCTCCAAATGAAGTGTTTGATATTGCAATGGTTAATTGATCCTTGGCATTCAAGATTGGATTTGTTGTTTTAATCATGCATTCAAGAAAAAATTGATTTTAATCCATGGCATTCAAGAGTGTGTTTAGCAACATGCATTCAAAGACAAGTGATTAAACATTCAAGTTTTTTCCTTTGAACATTCAAGATTGAGATTTTGTGTGTTGTTTTAAGAACTTTCAAGTGCTTTGTTTTAACCTTAGATCATTCAAGATTGTTTTGGACTCAAAAGTGAAAATGACTCTTTGGACTTTGGTTTTCATTCAAGATTTTGTGTTCTAGTTTGCATATTTTAAGCCCAAAAATGATATTCTTAGATTGTTTTGATGCATGAAAAACCTAAGAAACATTCAAGATTTTGCAACAAGACATTTGTTTGGAACAAATAACAAAGCTTTTAGGACAATTTTTGGCAACCATTTAGGACTCTTAGTTTTCATGAGATTTTTAAAAGAACTTTAAAATATTTGCAAATGAGGTTCATTTTATCCTTGATTGATGCTTTGAGTTTGATTTAGATTTTAGTGTGCACTTAGTGTTGATTTTGAACCTTTTGAAATGGAAACTTGAAGTTCTTTTTAAATTTCCAAAAATGAAGTGTTCCTAACTTTGCATGAATGCATCTAAAACTTTGATGTTGCAAGGATGCAAATGATTGAATTGGTTTAGTTTCACTTGTTAAAAGGCTTTTTTTTTTTTTTGCAAATTTTTAGTTTTTTAATGGATTTAAGTATGATTTAGGGGTTCATTTTAAGCACTAAAAAGATGTGTGTATGATTTTTCTTCCTTCAAAAAAAATGGCCAAGATCTCCCACAAGAAGAAGAAGAAGAAGTAGATGGAATAAGAAGAATATAGACAAGAAGAGGAAGAAGAATTCCAAGTGCTTTGTCCACCTATAAGCTTGAAAAATTTGCAAATACTATGAGATAGATTATGAGTTCCTTTGTCTTTTTCATGCTCATGTGGACCTACAATATCAATTTATACAATCCTACCAATCACAAAAACAAACAAAATTAGCCAAAATTAGAAAATGACATACAAAACTTGACTAAAAAAGCTAATGAAGATGACCCATGCGGGGTCCCACCGGGCGTGCCAAAATGTATATGAGCAATGTTAGTATGCTAATAGAAACCAAATTTAAATAAATCTTCTACAAACTAAACAAAATTCATAAACTTCAAGATAGACTAAGATGAACTCTCAATTGAGAATATGAGCCATTAATGGACTCTCTCAATGAGAAGCTCTCTTGTCGATTGGCTTTGTCTAAATAGATAGGATGTATGCTCAAGCTTATGCTTCAAAAAGGGCTTCAAATGGAGTTGGAATTTGGGTGTGGGTGTATGGTTTTGATGAAAAATGGCTTCTTAAAATGGCATTATGACTTTACTTCATGGATTGTGTTATTTTACAAAGGGGAAGGATCCAATTTATAGGCAAGAGGCTTGAGGGATTGAGGGCTAAGATGCAAGGATGGGAAAAAGCTCATGGAGGGCACAGATTGCATGAGAGGAGAGCACATGGATTGTGCTTCCTTATAGCCAATCAGAGAGTGACACATGTCACAAGGTGAGAGGATGGAGGAAAGGGGAAGGATGAGTCAACAAAGGAGGCTCAATGGGATAAAATCTTCATAAAGACCCTCATAATGGCTTGTAAGAGCAATAAAAGGGCTTTGGAAGAATCATTTATGGCCTAGTGGACTTCATAAAGTTTTATGGTTGGGATATTTTGAGGGAGATGAGAGCAATTTCAACTTGGGCTTGATTAGGAGGGTTTTAAGCTTGCTTAGGATTGTGCAAATGATTAGAGGATGGATTAGGATGGTTTAAAATTAGCTTAGGGATAGGCAAGTGGATGGCATTTAATGAGGGTGGGTGAAGGAGGAGATATTTGTTAACTTTGGCTTGGGTTAGTAAGTCTTAACCCATGTTTAGGGAATGTGACAAGGTTAGGAGGGGATTATGATTAGGTTTAAAGACATCTTCTAGAAGAGTCTAGACTTTGGATGAGGATAAAGACTTTCTAGAATAGTTTAAAACTTCCTAGGATGAGGATGAAGACTTTCTAGAAGAGTCTAGAACTTCTTAGGATGAGGATAAATTAGATTTTTAGGAAATAAATAAAGTTTTATTTATTTCAAGGGTTTGGGTTGAGGAGATATTTATTAAAACTTTTTTAATAAACATGAGGATTAATATTTAATCTTAATTAAATATTTTGAGTTGGGATAAGGGGTAGGAAATGATGGGATTAGCCTTTAATCAAAATTAAAGAAGGATTAGATGATTTTGGAAGAGGTTAGTGGTCTTAAGGAAATTGGCCAAGTTTTGGGCAAAAAATAATTTATTTATTTATTTAGGGTTTTTTGGTCAATTTATTAATTAAATAATTAATAAATAAGGAAATAATGTTTAAATAAGATTTAAACATTTTTGGGAGGGATTCCTTAATTAAATATTTTTAATTAAGATAAAGGGATTTAATGACATAAAAATAAATAACTTAATTAAATAAATAATTAATTAATAAATGATGATGTCATCAGAAATTTTTCAAAAAATAAAAATACTTTATTTTCTAAAGGTTTTTAGGTATCTACACCACCAAGTAACTAGCTATAGATTTTGACTCCTTTGAAGTGAGCCCTGTTAGGAGCCAACCTAGTTAAAGGTTACAAAATACACTATTAGGTGTGACCTTGTTAGAGGATTTAATCACCCTATTAGGAGTGGCCTTGCAAGAGGTCTTTAGAAAAATTCAATGCAACTATCACCTTGTTAGAGGATTTACAATTGGCTATTAAACCAACTCTATTAAGAGATTTTGGAATCACTACTACAATGATAAGAAAGTAATAATGAAATGACCTGAATGAGATGTAACTGAATTTGCTAATTACAGATCTCTGATCTGCATCACTCTAGATCCTTCCTGATCAAATATAACTTTGTTGTTCCTCAAGGATATCTGACCATCTTTCAAATTTGCTCACACTTTTTTCTTCAAACAATCAATACACTTGCATAATTGCTCATACACTTTAGAATTCTCTACTTGACCTTTCATATATACCATTCAAATTATGAATTTGACCTAATTACAACTTATAATCACCAATAATCATTACCTTAGTCAGCTAGAATCAATACTTGAAACAATTAAACTTTATTTCTCAAATCAACAAAATCCTTCATTGACTGACCCAACTTGGTAAACACTAATCCTAAAATGATTTCTTGTGTTGACCAACAGAAGCTCAGTTAAAACTGCGAATCTTGCAAAATTCTTTGGAAACCAAGTGAACTCAATAGACACTAACTTTCCTTTGTTAATCATGTGAGCTTAGTTAACACTACTATCTACCACATTTTCCTTTGACGCCCAAGTGAGCTTGGTAGATACTGTCTTCACAGAGTAATCTCCAGGAATACTCAGTAGACATAGAAAACGGCCTTGCTGACCAAGTGAGCTCGGTAAGCATTGTTTGTTAATTGATATGACATTTGTGTAACATCAAAGAAAACACACAATTAGATAATTTTATCCAACAATCTCCCTTTTTGGCATTGATGCCAACACAACCTGTCATAGCATAATGAAATTTGAAAACAAGTCTTTCTCAGACAAATTTTTTCCCCCTCTTAGATTTTATGCCACAAACTTCTCTAGTGTAGTAATCTCCCTCTATGAAGGAATTACATAAACTCTCCCTCAAACAAATTTTAAAAAGATATGATAGTAAACTCTCCCTCTTTGACAACACATGCCAAAGAAAACACATACCAAATGAGTATCAATGTACCTTGAGTACTAATTCATATGCAATGTTCCCATGACTATGCTACATCAACTGATAGATCTTCAACTTGGTTCTTGTTGATGCATCATTAAAACTTTATTTTAGTGAGCTTTAAATAGGGGAATGACCCCTATCTTACCTCTTAGATACAAGAATTCATCCTTAGGTAATGGCTTGGTGAATATATTTTCAATCTATTCTTTTGTATGGACATATTCCAATATGATTTCCTTGTCGTACACTAATTCTCTAACAAAGTGGTGTTTTATAGCAATATGCTTGGTTTTGGAACACATCACTAGATTCTTTGATATGTTAATTGCACTCGTATTATCACAAAACGTAACAACTGGTTCTTTGATCTCAACCTTCATACCTTCCAACAATTGTTTATACCAAACAATAATAGAATAGTTCACTGCTACTGCAACATACTCTGCTTCTGCTGTAGATTGGGATGTACGATTCTGCTTTTTGCTTGTCCAAGATACCAACCTTTTTCCAAGAAAGAATGCTCCACCACTTGTACTCTTTCTATCATCAATGTTTCCTGCCTAATCAACATTAGTAAATACTTTTAAGTCCATATTTTTTCCAAGTTTATACCATAAGCCATAATCTTCAGTGCCTTTAAGGTATCTCAAGATCCTTTTGATTGCCATCATATGATTTTCTCTAGGTTTTGCCAAGAATCTTGCCACTATACCAACTGCAAGGGCAATATCAAGCCTTGTATGAACTACATACTATAATTTTCCAATCATTGATCTGTATAAGGTCTAATCTACCTCTTTTGAATCATCATCTTTGGTAAGCTTTAGTCCAGTACACATGGGGGTTCCAACTAGTTTTGAATATTTCATACCAAACTTCTTGAGTATCTCCTTGATATAATTAGATTGAGTGATGTAGATACCATTCTTGCTCTACTGAATCTGAAGACCAATAAAGAACTTAATCTCACCAAATATAGACATTTCAAAATCTTTGTTCATTTTCTCTGAAAATTCTTTGCATAGATCATCATTCCCTATAAACAAAGTGTCATCCACAAACATTTCTACCAAAACAATGTTGTTATCTGGTCCTTCCTTGATGTACAAACTATTGTTATCATTAGTTCTCTATAAACCAATTTGAATAAGGTAATTATGCAATCTCTCATACCATGCTCTAGGAGCTTGTTTCAGACCATACAATGCTTTTTGTAATTTACAAACCATGTCCCTTTTGCCTAGATCAACATAACCTTTAGGTTGTTCAATGTAGACTTCTTCATCAAGAATACCTTTGAGAAATGTTGATTTAACATCCATCTGATATACCTTAACTCCTTTATGTGCAACATATGCAAATAAGGTCCTGACACCTTCCAATCTTGCAACAGGAGCAAAAGTCTCACCATAATCAATTCCTTCTTCTTGAGAATATCCTTTACATACCAATCTAGCTTTATTTTTTGATACTTTACCATCTTCATTCAACTTATTCCTGAATACCCATTTTGTTCCAATCACATTTTTCTCTTTAGGCCCAGGTACAAGAGTCCAAGTTTTGTTTTTTTCTATTTGCTCTTTCTCTTCATTCATAGCCTCTATCCAACTTTCATTTTTCAATGCATCTTGTCATAGTACCTTCTGATTTGTCTCCAATAATATAATCTGGTGCATGATGCCTTCTAACATACTTGGCCAATACAGGTTCTTTTCCTTTTGAATGAATTGCATTGTCATCCTCTTGAACTTCAACTCTAGGTTCTAGCTGCTCAGACTCGGTAGGCATTGGCTCAGTAGCTTCAAAATGTGACTTGAGTCCTTATGACTCGGTTTGAACTTCTTGCAACTCGGTGACTAAGGAAGACTCGGGAGTAGAAGTCTCATGATTAACAGATTTTCCTAGCAATGTATCAAGTTCAATGTAAACAAATCTCTTGTAACCTTTTGATTCCTTTTTACTTTCTTCTTCAGTCCTTTCTACAAAATCATCAACTTTCACATGAAATTTTCCTTTTCTAGATTCTTTCAAGATGTAACATTTACTTCCAAATACTTTTAGGTAACTCATTTTGGGTTTATAGCCATACCATAACTCATAGTGAGTTTTGAATGAGTCCTTCTTCAACTGTACTTAGTTTAAGGTATGAACTGCAATGCTGATAGCTTCCTTCCAGTATTTGATAGCAATGTCATTTTCAATCATTAGACTCCTTGCACAATTAGCTATTCCATTCTACTTGAGAGTTCCAGGGGTTGATACCTGTCTTTTGATTCCTCTTTCAATGCCAAAGTTATTGAATTCATTGGAGATGAATTCACTCCTCTATCTGATCTTAGGCATTTCAATCTTTTCCTTGTTTCCTTCTCTACTATTGCCAAATACCATTTGAATTTCTCAAATGCTTTTGACTTCTCTCTTAGATACATAACAGTCATCAATCTAGAGTAGTCATCAACAAAAAAAATGAAGAATTTTTCTCCACTATAGCTCTCAATTCCAATAGGTCCACATAAATCAATGTGTACAATTTCTAAAATATCTTCAGACTGATAATTTTTACTTTTAAAACTAGTCTTTCCCATTTTGCCAATTTGACAATTCTTGCATAAACTATCATCAGGTTTCTTCAAACTAGGAATGCCTCTTACTTTTTTGAATTTTCTTATCTTCACCAAGTTATCAAAATTTACATGACATAAACTTTTGTGCCATAACCAACTTTCTTCGACTTGAGCAATAAAACATGAGCACTCACCAAGATCAAGATAAAACAAGTTACCTTTTGTTTGCTTGTCTGATCCAATCAGTTTTCCTTTGTCATCCAATAGTCTTTCCTTTCCATGCATGAATTCCACCTTGAATAGATTATGTTTTAGTCCTTCAACCCAATAGGCATTATCACATACAAGTTTTTTGGTTAATGATATTCGAACTCTTCCTTTTATGCAACAAGGTTGATTGTTTCCAGACCTTACACTACTACCATCATAGTTTTCAAAGTGTTCAAAATTTGTTGTCACCAGTCATATGATGTGAACATCCATTGTCTATGATCCATGTATCATTTTTTCTCACATGAGAGATAATTTCCATCTTATCTTCTTCATCATTATCATATTCATCTTTAATAGCAATGTAAACTATTTCATCTTCACTATTATCAGAATCTTTAGCCATAAAACATGTTTTCTTACCTTTGTCCTTGAATGATTTGAAATCTTTCTTGCCATTACACTTGTGACCTTTCTTCTCATCTTTGCTAGCTTTGTTTGGGCACCTAGCTGCAATATGACCAATTTCTTCACATGAAAAATAGATTAGGGGAACTTTACTTTTGTATTTTCCTCTGCCTCTAGAATATTTCCTTGCAAGTAGAGCTTCAACAACTTCAAGATCACTGTCATAACTTTCCTCTGATTCTTCTTCACTTTTTGACTGAGAGTCCTTTATTTTCTTTCCTTTTTCTTTAAGTGAAAGCTTGGCCTCAAATGCTGATTCAATATTCTTGGAAGCTGGAACATAATTGTCATAGTTATCTAGTTCAAAGGATGTCAATATTCCTACTAGGGTATCCAAAGTTATCCTATGATTTGTCTCACATCTTCTTTGTTGAATTGCAGATAATCTAATTGCATAAATGGGAAGTAATGTTCCAAGAACTTTACTTACAACTATTTCCTCCTTGATCTCTCCTCCAGAATCTTTGATTGCACTTACACTTGCTTTGATCCTTTCAACATATTTGGTAATGTTTTCATCCTCTCTCATTCTCATTTGATCAAATTGTCTTCTTAGACTCTTTTCTTTGGCTCTCCTCACATTTTCATCACCTCCGCAAATATCCTTCAACTTGTTCCACATTTCAAAGGTAGTTTTGCAGTCATTGATATCATCAAATTCTTCATAGCTTCAAGCAAATGCAATGTCTATTATCATGGTGTTATGAGTTTTTTTCTCAACAATGCCATCAATAGATAATGTACCAGAAGGAGTTGTGTATTCTTCATCAAGGTATTTCAATCTTGAATCACCAATAGAAGCCATATGAAGTAGCATGAGACCCTGCCATGCTGAAAAGTTATCTTTGTCAAGCCTTGGAATTTCTCTCTTGTAAGACATTTTGTTGTTTAGCTTAGGTCCTTGAAACCTTTCCTACAAGCACCAAAATCTTTGATACTAATTGTTGGAAATATAGATAGAGTAACTAAGAGGGGGGTGAGGCTGAATTAGTTACCACAAAAAAAATCCACAAATCCCTTAGATGTCTAATAAAATTATTTACTACTGTCACTCAGTAAACATACTTAAAATGTTGTAACTTAGTAAATACAGTGCATGTTAACTTTAAAAAAATTTAAACATTCACAATGATTAACATGCAAGCATAAAAGAAATAACATGAACACATGAGACACCAGATTTAACGTGGAAACCCAATATGGTAAAAACCACCAAGTAACTAGCTACTAATTTTCACTCTTCTAAAGTGACCCCTGTTAGGAGCCAACCTAGTTAAAAGTTACAAAACACACTGTTAGGTGCAACCTTGTTAGAGGATTTAATCACCCTATTAGGAGTGGCCCTGCAAGAGGTCTTTACAACAATTCAATGGAACTATCACCTTGTTAGAGGATTTAAAACTAGCTGTTAAACCAACTCTGCTAAAGATTTTGAAATCACTGCTACAATGATAAGAAAGTAACAATGAAATTACCTGAATGAGATGCAACTAAATTTTCTGATTACAGATCTCTGATATGCTTCACACTAGATCCTTCTTGATCGAATATAACTTTGCTACTCCTAAAGGATATCTAACCATCCTTCAAATTTGCTCACACTTTCTTCTTCAAACAATCGATACACTTGCATACTCTCTCATTTACTTTAGAATTCTCAACTTGACCTTTCATATATACCATTCAAATTATCAAGTCAGCCCAATTACAACTTACAATCACCAATAATCATTACCTCAATAGGCTAGAATCAATACTTGAAATAATTAAACTTTATTTCTCAAATCAACAAAATCCTTCATTGGTCGACCCAGCTTGATAAACACTAATCCTAAAATGATTTCTTCTGTTGACCAATAGAAGCTTGGTTAACATCGAGAATCTTGCAAAATTCTTTGGAAATTGAGTGAACTCAGTAGACACTAACTTTCCTTTGTTAACCATGTGAGCTTGGTTAACACTACTATCTACCATATTTTCGTCTGATGCCTAAGTGAGCTTGGTAGATACTATTTTTGCAGAGTACTCTCTAGAAATGCTTGATACACACAAAAAATTTCCTTGCTAACCAAGTGAGCTCAATAAGAACTATCAACCAACTAATATGACATTTGTGTAACATCAAAGACAACACACAATTAGACAATTGTATCCAACAGCTTGATCTCCAATTCTATCCTAGCTTTGGCTTCATCATATGTACCAAAATATGCAGCTTTGGGATCAACTAGTTTATTTACAAGTGCCTCAATTATATCTTAGTTTCATCTATATTAACCTCATATTCAAGAGGTTTAACCCATGCAATTCTAGGCTTGATTGCCTGAATGTATACCTTATCACTATCTACCATGAAACACACATCATCATTGTAATCTTCGACTAATTTTCTTGGAATTCTAAATCTATTATTCATTTTCTCTTTAAATGCATTAAAATAGTTTTCCATGATACTATTATAATTCTCTCCCATCTCAGCAATGTATTCATTTATCTAATAGAGTATAGGCATGTCTTTTGTCTATACAATAGTGCATTTTGAAGGGACGAATTTCTAAACATAAAAGAATAAAAAATACAATAGAGATCCAAACTTATACAAGTTTTTCTTTGACGTCCCGATGCTCTCCATCTTTTTGTTGAATTATTTCAACAGTAGCTTAGCAAGGTCAAGAGAAGGATTATTCTTCACTACCTTATATGCAAGGTCAACTGCTTCACATGACACACTATTCAACTGGCTTGAACTATAAATCTTGTGTTCAATGATATGTATACTAAACCTTAATTTCATATCCATGACACTACTTATCTTCATGCCTCTACCGTCCCATTCTACTAGGGTTTTCTTTTCTAGTTCAGCCTGACCTAGGGTTTTGGTCATTTTAACTTTGGCCAACATCAGGAGACCAATGATTCTATGAATCATCTTCTTCATGATCAATATTGGTTGTTCTAGCCATAACTATCCATTATGCACCTGACTAAGAATAAACCTAATCTATTTCATGTGGAATTCACAGGGCATGTGAGGAATATGTGTTAACCCTTTAGTCTCTAGGTGTTGATGCTCAGGTTTCAAAATGCCATTTATAGACAATTGTTCTAGGGCTTCATCCATTTCCAAAGTACCAATATCTAGAATCATGTATTTAAAATGAGAACAAATTTCGTTAATCAACAATACCTTTGGAGGGATTTGTGACTACGCTCCACTCAGATCTAGGGTTTCAATGATGGCAGCATTGAGCTTGAAATCTAGAGCCTTCCATCCACACCATGAACTAGCATGTCTGAACCTTGCTTTGCCTTGATCTTGCTAGATGTTATCTTCACTTGGTAGGTTTTGAGAGAATTCAAAATCTTTTAGTAACAATTTGCTCAAATTGCTTGGAAGCTCTTGAAGATCACACTGTGCAATAGCTCTCAAAAATTTATGATAAAAATGACTTCAATTTCATTCCTTTTATCAAATTTTGTCATAAATACTTGGTATGAATGGTAGATCAAAGTGGTAGACTGTCATACACTCCCTTGCATTGATTACTTGGTAGAGTCTTCCATCATTTGGTAACCATATAAAATTTAGTTACTCCCAACCTTGCTCGGTAGAGTCTATGACCCGGCCTCATTTGGTAAGGAAAGTAACTTGGTAGTAACTAGTACCCTTTTACTCAGCGATCCCTTTGTATCTTGAATACAGATATGGATCTTTTGTCATTTCAATTAGAACTAATTTGGATGTCTTCTTTGGTAGCCTAGTCCAAGTTTCTCCTTTGAGAAATCAAGTAGAAATTGTGGAGCCACCCAATTCTTGAGTGACTTGTTCACCATTGTTTAGACTTGCATTTTGGACTTGCATTCTAAATAGACTTTGGAACCCATTGTTATCTCATTTGTTTTCAAATGTTATAAGCCTTTGTCTTATTTTCATCTTCAATTCTACTAGTATTCATATAGTTCTTGGCAAGATGACCAAGTTCAGTACAAATGAAACATCTTTTAGTAGTATCTCTTTTCTTCAAATGATGCTTTACACAATTCATTCCAATGTGTCCAAATTCTCCACATTACTAACATCTGCACTAGGTGTTGTAGTCCCAACCAAATATGGATTTTACTATTTGTTTTGTTGGATTCAATATCTTGGTTTTACATTCTGATGATTTGTGCCCATGCTTCTTACATTTGTGACATTTGCCTTCAAATCTTGGTTTCTCTTTGCATACATTTTCTTTATGACCATGCTGATTACAATTGTAACATTTTCCATTGAATTTTGCTTTTCCATTACTCCAACATTTTTTTGATGTATGACCTATCTTACCATAGTGATTGTAAGTAGGTCTTTGATTCTTTTGAGCTCCTTGCTCGGATGATTCTGCTTCTTTTGTATATCCAATTCCTACTTTTCCTTTCTATCTATAGAGATTTTTCTCATTCAACTGATTCATGTCTACTTGGGATTTCATCATTCTTTCATTGGTTTTCCTTTCATAGTTTAGATCATTCTACAATCTTTCATTTTTTGATCTTAGGTTCATGATTTCTTCATTTGCATTGGTGAGTTGATCAATGAAGTTTTCTTGATAAAGGGATAGGTGTTGGATTTCATTTTTCTTTCCTTCTATCACTTCTCTTAACTTGTTTTTCTCTTTCATGACTTGACATAGCCTTACTGATAGAATTTATTGCTCTCTGCTTAGTTTTCTTACTTCTTGAAGTGAACCATTCTATTCTAGAAGGTATTTGATTACTTCATTTGCTTCATCTGAGTTTCTTTTTGAATGAAGGTCTTGAATTCTTTCTTCAATGTAGAGATGATCATTCATTTGAATTGCAAGATCTTTTCTTCTTTTCAGGGATTGAAAGAGTTGTTCCTTTGCTTTCTTGAGTTGCGCAATAGCCATTTCCAAATCTAGCTTCTCATTGTCAATAGCCTTGTCAAGTTTGAATATCTCCATGGCCTTTGATCTTTGCTCAAGCTATTAAACTTTTTCCTAAGAACCACAATGCTTTGATACCAATTGTTGGAAATATTCTATTGCTGGAAATATTCTTAAAGGCTAAGTTACTAAGAGGGGATGGGTAAATCAATAACTTCTAAAACTTCTAAAACTTAATCCAATAAGAAATTAATCCTTTATATTAATTCTTATCTAACTTCATGCATGAAAAATTGAAAAACATGAAACCATACATTACACTTTGACACAAAGATTTGGTGACCTAGAAACCTTCCAAATAGAAAGTAAAATTGGGGTGGGGATGATACCCACAAGCTTTAGTACTATAGTATAAATTTGGATTGTTAAGGCTTACATTGATCACTTATGATGATCTTCCCTATTAAGAGCAATAAGGACTGCTAGGTCCACCTTGTTAAAGGATTTACCAACATACAATGAACTATGCACTATGTAAAGAGATTTGCATGAGACTGTTAGGTCTACTTTATTAAAGGATTTGACTGATCCACCTATTAGGATGAAGTAGTAGCTTATCTTTGATTTGCAACTTGGTTTGTTGAATGAGATTCATTTAAGTTTACAAATCACCTTCCTATGATAGATGAATCTTTGTTGCTCCTTATACTGTTGTAACCTTTGTAATTCACACTTTTGCTCTTCACATTAATTCCTTATTGATTCCATACATCTTCAATAATTTTTTTGGATGTGATTCAATACATTACATATATACTAATCCAATTATACAATTACAAAGTCGACCACAATATAGGTTTACACAAATATTACAAAGTCAATTCAAAGGTAGACACTCAGGTTCTAAAGACTAACTTGATGAGGTTCTGATACTCAGCATCCACATGCTTGCCATTGTCATGCACTCAATAGATGTAGAAGCTTAGTCCATACTGATCACTTCCATGTAGTCTTGAACTTAGTCTGCAATGGTGACTCAGTAAATACTGTGAAACTCATCATATAAACTGAATCACTTGGTTACCTCTGCATAGCTCGATAAACACTATCTTCTTGAGTTTGGTATAAATTGAGTCACTTGGTTAACATTGAGTAGATTGGTCAATGCTGGACTCACATCACATTAACTATGAACTCGGTAACCACTGTACAACTCAGTTTGCACTGGTAAACTAGGAATACACTGAGATGCCCGATTTACACTGTTGGTCTTCACAATAACTGTAACTACTTAGTTTACACTGGAATTTGTCCAAAGGACTCGGTAGCAACTGTAGAACTCAATGAAAACTAAAATGATTGGTTAACACTATTAACTATACAATAAACTTGGTAGATGCTTATAATCAAAATAAGTGTATGTCACTAATAAAAAACTTCATTGATATGTCAACATTCTATACATAAAAGAATATACATACAATAATACATCCAAATTTTCATTGTGCACTTTTGGTCTTCCTTATGGCTCCCAGATTATTGGTCAATTATTGCAACTGCAATGTGGAAAGATCATAAGTATAATCTTTCTTCACTATCTTCTATCCCACATCCACTAAAATACATCGTACATTGTTAAGTTTACTGGATTGATAGAACTTATGTGTTGTAATCCTCATTGCAAAAGCAATTAAGGGATCTATGATTGTATCTATTGCCATCCCTCATTTATTCCACACAGCCCCTGTATTCCTTTCAATTACCTCTTTTGCTTCACTTATCATTATCTTGGGCCAATCTTGGGTTGGATACCCTATAACTCTATGCACAATCTTCTTGGTGATTTTCACTAGTCCATTCTCTAACCATATAGAATTGTCATGTATCCTGCTCAAAACTATCTTTATCCATTCTGTCTTGAAGATGTTGGGGAAATGTAGGGCACGGGTTAACCCTGTCTTCTCAATCATTTTGAATTCCTCCTTCAACACTATTTTTTCATATAATTTCCCATATGTCTCCTTAATTTCCATGTCTCCTATGCTTCCAACCTTACATGTATAGCAACATCTAACATTTTGAATCATTAAAACTTGCGGTGGTATCATTGACAAATGGATCCTATTTATAAGCTATGTCTGGAATAGCTCTAAAATTAGGTTGTTTAATCTCATTTCTTATCAATTGCACATTCAAACTTCCTTTCCCTCTACAAACTTGGTTGTTGAAGAACTAGATGCCATTTCATAAAACTAGGTTTTGCAAAAACTTAAACTATGTAGCTTGGCACACAATAAATACCTTTTCAATCTTGCTGATATGGTGTTCAACAGTTGTCAAATCTATTTGCAAATGCTTAGGACAATTTTTTTAGTTCATCTTTATCTCTTCATACTCTCCTTCAAATTCAAATGATGTCAAATGAGTAGAAATTGATCATATAGACCTCAAAACCTTGCAATTAATGCTTAGTTCTTACACAACTAAAAGCTTGGCTTCAATAATGATTTCGACTCACTCAGCTTCCATGAAATTTCCTCTCAAAAACCACTACAAGCTTGGTCAATAATAATAATTTTGATAGCTCAACATCAACTAAAATTTCACTTGACAACTATAGTGAAACTTTTCATGCTCGATAGTAACATAAAAAATAACAAAACTTAAAGATTTCTTCTTGATTCTTAACAACACTTTGCATCTTTCTCCATGCATACGTAACTTTTTAGAACTAAATCCTTGGAACTAATGTAAAGTATATATTTTAGAGATTAGTCCCACATACCTCTTGATTACTTAATTGGAGGAGATGTGATTACCTGACCCATTAGGTGAAGTGATCTTCTACACTTGATGTGTTGCAATCTTTCTCTTCCATGTCTTGTTCATTTCATCTCTGACATTCTTAACATATTCCTTTTCTTTACCTTTGTTGAGCTCACTATTTGGTGCCTTTGACCTTGTTGCACAATTTCTACTCATGTCACCAGTCTTCAAACAACTAAAACATGTGGTTTGACTCAACTATCTACTATAGTCACTTCTAAAATGTGTTCTTATGCAATTTTTAGCAACATTTCAATACTCTTGATAGTAGTGACAACTATACCTTGTATTATAATCCCAATTATAAGATTTTCCATTGTGCTTTACCTTTGTCTACTTGTTTGATGACCATTTAGACTTGTCTCTGTATTCATATGCTCTATGTCCATACTTATGATAGTTATAGCAATATATTTCAAATTTTTGTGCGCTTGTGGTCTTGATTCTACATTCATGTGCTTGATGTCCTTATTTGTTGCATTTATGACAATGACCCACGAACTTCTTCTTAGGATTCTAATTTGCAGTCTTGCTCCTACAAACCTTGGCGGTATGACCTATCTTACCACAATTATGACAAGTACATTTTGAGTTCTTACCTTTGTTACTTCTTTCTTTACCACTTTTAGATGATTCTCCTTCTTCAGTACTAGTGTATCACAACCCAAAAGTGTCACTATTGGATCTAGGGGATCTCATTAATTGTTCAGAGTATTTGATGACTTCACTAGGTTTGTTGAAACTATCAGAAAACTCCTCTTCTCTTTTCAAATCATTTCTCAATTTTTTATTCTAGAACTTCAATGTTGTGATCTCAATATCCTTTACATTTATTTAATGATTTGTAATCATTATTTGACCCAAAGTTTCCAATTGCATGCTAGTAGTCCTAGTTACCTCTGATGTTTTCTCTTCCATTCTATTGGTCAAAATCCTTTTGTCATCTTCAGTCATAACTTTTTCCTCTTTAGCTTTCTTTTTCTAGTTGGTTACCTCACATAGCAATACTGACTAGACTTCTTGTTCTCTCTTTAGATTTCTGATTTCTTCAGTTAGGATTCCATTCTTTTCTATTAGATTTGCAACAACTGCATGAAATTCATTAGAGTTTCCATTTGAAAATAATTGAGTATTGTCAATCTCTTGGTATTGTGTGTCATTCTCTTCAATAGCAATTTCCTTCCTTCTCTTCAATGATATCTTTAACTCATCTCTTGCTTCATTCAGCTGATGTAGGCAAGTTGTATTTCAATCATTTGATTTTCTCAAGTCTTTCCCAATTTGTAGACTTCTATCTCCGAGATCTTCCCTCAAAGTTGCAAAGCTTTACTTTCAGAGAGTTGTGCTCTAATACCAATTGTTGGAAATACAATAGGAAAGTAAACTTTGAGAGGTGTGTGTGTGTGTGGTGGGGGGGGGGGGGGGTGGTTTGTGAAGCAACACTTAAAACTCAACCTCTAAAACTATTCACCACACATCCATCTCACAATATATGCATATAAACTAAAATACTAAATTAAGCATATACATCCATAGCATGAAAGTAAAATATTCAACATATGTATGACACAAGATATTTGGTTACCCAGAAACCCTCCAAGGAGAAGGTAAAATTGGGCTGGGTATGACACCCACAAATCTTCACTATTATAGTAATAAAGTGTATCTAATGAAGGTTACAATGTTTGATCATGAAACAAGATCTACCTTGTGAAAGGTCTACCCTATTAAAGGTTGACAAGATTGTTAGATCTTACCTTATTAAAGAATTTAAACACCCTGCTAAAAGTGTTCTTGGTAAGAGGACTTTAACTTACAATGAAGTAAGCACCCTATTAAATGATTTACAATAGCCTATTAAGACTACTCAGTTAAGAGATTTAACTAATTCACATGTTAAAATGTCTCAGCAATGATCCTCCAGTTAGCACTCTGTTGCTTGATGTCAAATCACCTCTATACTAATGTTTACTTGATCTTTTTTATCAGATGTACCTATGTTGTCCTTTGATTCCTTTCATCTAGTCTCTTTTAACTAATTCTGCAATGTAATTCAATTCATAACACCTTAATCACCATGAATGCTATGTTTGTGCATGAAAGCTCTCTTCAATTCTCCTTTGCATTCGTTAGAGAGTTTAGGGTTTGTCTTCCTTAAGAAGACCTAAGTGATTTAGGGTTAGGTATGAATCAACAATAGTGATTCACCCATATTGTCGCTTAAACCTTCCATTTTTATGATTGGATGTATGTAATGCATAATGATTCATAATCAAGATTCATCCTTATCAATAAAAATCATAAAAAAATCCTTAAGTTAGCTCAAAAATAGTTTACATAGTAGTTTGTGCCAATACAAACAACTATGTCAAAATAGTATTACTCAGCATCTGAAGTCCCTGATGCTTGGCACTAACTGTAACTTTAATGTCGTCACTCGACATTTGAATGACTCGACATGCACTGCTTGCTCAATACTTGAATCACTTGGTACATACTATCTACTTGGCATCTAAGTGACTTGGAACTCAAGTGGCTCGATATTCACTATTTATTCAACATGTTCTATCTTATATGTTATGCTTGGCATATGTTACTTGTTCAGAATGAACTAAGTAAATGACTTAAGTGTATAGATATTCATTTGTCAACTAAGTTCCACAGTGTTAACCAAGTTATTTAGTGTTAACCATGTTCTCTAGTGTCTACTAAAGTCACAATGTTAGTGATGTGAATCTAGTGTTGACCAAGCCATGGAGTGTCAACTAAGTTATTCAATATATGTTGAGTTTTGTAGTGTTCATTGAGTCACACAGTGCTGACCGAGTTCAATCTACTTGGAAGTGATTAGTATGAATTGAGCTTCTTCGTCAACTGAGTGCTAGACAATGCCAAGTGTTGAAAATGGTTATTGAATATCATAACATCACTGAGTTTGTCTTTAGAACCCAAGTTATAGCAATTGGGCCAACTTTGTGGATTTTGATGAAACTTTTATTGTAGCTGACTTCAATAAGTTATGATTTGGATTGGTATATATGTAAAACATTTTATCATATCCAAATAAGTGTATCACATGAGCATGGAATAAATAAAAAGTATGAATTAAGAAGACTACAAGTAGTATAAGGGAACACAAAGATTTATCTATCACAAAAAGGTGATCATTACAATTCAAGGAATCTCAACTAGCAAATCAAAGTTGCAGATCAAAGATCTGCCACTAGTTCATCCTAACATGGGTATTAGTTAAACCCTTTAACAAGGTATACTTAATAGTCTTATGTAAAATCTCTTTACCAAGTGCATAATTCAATGTATTTTTTGTAAATCCTTTCACAAGGTGGACCTCACAGTCCTTATTGCTCCTAATAGGGCACATCATTAGAAGTGGTCAATTATAAGCCTTAATAGGCCAACTTTATAGTATAGTACTAAAGCTTGTGGGTATCACCCCCACCCCATTTTCACTTTCTTTTTGGAAGGTCTCTGGGTTACCATATCTTGTGTTAAGTGTTATGAATGTTTTACTACTTTCATTCTTTCATGTGTGCATTTAGATGTGAATATTAAATGGATGATTAATTGATGGAAAAACAAGAAGAAGATTTTATTGGTTCCTAATTCATCCTCTTAGTAACCTTGCCTACCTTATATTTCCAACATCTACATGTCAACCTTGTTTTTGTTATCCCTTCAACTTCCACATCTTCAAGTGGGATAGATAACATTGAGGCCATGATATAGATGATGATGCAAAATATAGACAAAAATTTGTAAGATCAAAGTTCCAATCTAGAAAAGAAGTTGGAAGACAACTTCTTGATGGTCCAAAAGATGAATAATAAGTTGGTGACCTTGGAAAGGCAACAAGCTCAAAATTATAGGTCTTCTCAACCTCCTCACCAAAACCCCACATATAATAGGCCACCAAATTATGGATAGGGTTATATTCCACACAAACAAAATAGACCTATAGGTAATGCATTTGTTGCAAATACAAGCACAAATACAACAAGCACATTAGTTCCTCAAAATAACCTTGCTCAAGAGAAATATTCTTGTCCTTCTTTTGATTATTCATATAATTATTGTATATGCTATAGGGTAGAACCATCCCAAGCACTAAGCACATGGGACCAAGTAGCAGAACAAAAATATAATGCCAGTCTACCTACTAATGTTTCTCATTTGCAGCAGTAGGGTGATTGTTCATTTATGAACTATTAGCCAAAGGAACATTGTAATGCTAACCATTATAGCTATAATGCTATAGCTCATAATACTAGAAGCAAATAAAGAATCATTGGTAATGCTACACCTCCTCCACTAAACCAGGCTTCAACTTCAAGTATGTCTCCTTGTGCTCAATTTATAAATATGCAATCAAATGTTGCTCCCTAATAGAATCAAAATATAAGTAACAAGAAGTCTACTAAACCTTAGACTGATCAAATTTAGTCATCAGTTCCTATAGCTCCCAAGGCTCTTGTCAAAGCGGTTGACACTCCTCTTAACATTATAGATCAAATAAAGAGGTCTACTGTTAATATTCCTTTGTGGGACATTGCCACAATACCATCATAGTTTGAGCTACTACAACAAGGGTTAGAGAATATGAAGGTGTTACATTAGTTGGCTACATCAGATGATGCAATAGGTTTAGTACAACCAACAAAAGATGGAGATGCAAGTAAGAAAGATAGGCCTCCTTTTTGTGTGTCTTTGATTATAGAGGACAAAAAAGTACATAATTGCATGATATATTCTAGATCTAGTAGTTTTATGATGCCTAAATATATTATTGAACTCCTTGATGTTAAATATGACCCGATGGTTAGGGATGCCCTCCAGTTATATGGTAGCTCTATTAAAATAGTTGGAATCTTGAAAAATGGGGAAATAACATTCCATGCTTGCCCTAGTTGTACTATCACCCAAGACATATCAATAGCCAAGGTTGATCCACATTTTTCCATTTGTATTTCTAGAGACTTCACTACATAGATAGGTGGTTATATTGCATAAGATTGGTCCTATATGTTCTTTGGGACAAGATATGGGACAAAAGCTTCCATAAGGGTAGAACCTCTAGTCCTTAATCACATAGAGACCTATACACCTAGTCTTGTAAACATGAATTGTACAATTCATGAGATAGATGATAAAGGTATAACATGTGAACTTGCCACTTCTCTAGTATAGGTGCTCAATTATCTTTTAGATGAGTGGTCCATGTTTTTTCAATTTGATCCAGTAGAAGAAGCTCTAGAAATAGGTCTTGGCACTTATTGTATATTAGAAAAGAATGCTCCTATTCCTAATCCTAGAAAATTGCAAGAAGACACTAATGAATTATGAAGCATGTTCTTTGATTGATCAAGAAACAAGAATTGTTTAGGAGCTGGTGTGATGCTTGTCTCCCCTAGTTTGGAGAAGTTTGACTTCTCTTATAGACTTCAATTTAGTTGCACTAACAACATAGCAGAATATAAAGCATTGATTCAAGGCCTCCAACTTGCACAAAGGAGGGGAATCAAATATTTAAAGATCTTTGGAGATAGTGAGCTAGTTTTTAACCAAGTAAGGAGTTAGAACATAACAAAAAATAATCTACTCAAATCATGCAAGCATAGAGTTTGGGATCTACTTGAGGGTTTCCAAGAATTCAATATCCAAAGTGTCCCTAGAAGAGATAACAAATATGTTGATAGAATTGCAAAAATAGGTGATCACTATGATGTACTAGAGCATGTTGAAGATAAAAGAGAGCAACACATCAAACTGGTTGTAAGACCTGCGACTCTAGATAACCATGCCAATTTGCAAGTGTTTGACTATGATTTGCAAATTGTCAACATTTACAAAGTGAGGTAGAATTCTCTAATAGGAATCAATCCAAGATAAAAAGCCAATGTGGTTATCAAATCATGAACCTTAGCTCCAACAAGTTTCTTAAGGGTCTAACCACCTTAGATAGTATTTTCAATCCTGATGATCAAGCAAGGAGCAGAGGTCTAAACCTAGCTACAAATAAAGATGATCACATACCAATTGTCATTGTTGATGGAAGGGTTCTTAGCTTTGGAAAGGTATGATCTAAAACTAAACAAGAAGATTTTGTTCATTTATTTCAAGAATTCAATGATGTTTTTGCATGGACATATGATGATTTAAAGGGTTTGGACCCAAGTTTGTTTCAACATACAATAGATTTAAATAGTGATGCAAAGCTCTTAGGCAAAAGCAAAGACCGATCAATCCTAAGATTGAGCTTATGATGAGAAAGGAGCTATCCAAGCTGATAGAGGCTAATATTATTTTTCCTATTAAGCATTCCTCACTAGTACATTTGGGGGTAATTTTCAATGTTAATTTTTGACAACAAGCCAATTTGGCTTGTCAAATTCATTTTAAAAAAAAATTAATCTCGATAATGTTGAAAGTTTGACGATAGTTAAGTTTGACATCAAACTTCTAATGTTGTTGGGGATATAAAAAAGAAAAGAAAAGTGAAACTTCATTTCATATCATGCAGCAAAGTGTGGGCAGGAGGTTTCAGGTGTGACCAATTAAGAGATTTTCAGTTCCATCAAGGTAAGGTTGATGGATTCATTTTCATTATTCACATCCTCTTCTATTTGGAACTTTCAAGGTAAGGTCTGGTCCTCTTCTATTTTCTAGCTTAATTTCAATGTAAGGGTTGAAGGTATTTTTCATTTTTGTTGTAAGGGTTCAAGGTAATTTTTGTTTGTATAATTTCAGGGTAAGGATTCAAGGTATTTTTTACTTTGGCCATCGATTATGGAAATTCAAACATTGTTCATTTTTCCCAGTTTCTCGATTGGATTTTGTAAAGACCTATGTTCATTTTTCCCAATTTCTTGATTGGATTTTGTAAAGACCTAGCTATCTAAGATTTACTAAATCAAAAAAGTGCCCTTGACTGTGATAATAAAATGGATTTCATTTGTGATTTTCTTTTGCATTTTCATTATATCCAAAAGTTTTAATTGATTGAATCTATTATATTATAGAGGTTGGTTCTAATTTGGATGCTTCCTTAACTATGCATTGAACCATACGAGTATTTTCATCCTCTTTATCCTTTGCATATCTATCATTGATTCATTTCCAACATTGGCTTGGTCTGTCTCCATTCTTCTCTCTATTTCAATTTGGTTATTGTGTTTCCATCTTCCTTTAATGAGCCCTCTTCAAGATAAATATTTGTATTGGGCATCACAAATATGGATTTTTTTTTGGATAATGATTTATTTCATAATCTTCAAGGATTTTTTTGTTTAGGAATTTGTAATAGATGTATATGAAGTTCTCTTGCTTACATTAATAAAGGAAGAAAATTGTGTTGTTATGGGTTTTGATGTTGATGTTACCATTATTTGAAACAACCTTTAGCCCCAAAACTCATTAATTTCATCTATTTTCTCCATAAGATGCATATCTGATTATTTTCTTGAATCAAGTTTGAAATTACTCTTGGCATTTTGCTATAGCATCTTTAGATTTAAAATTATGAGCTATAACCACTGGGAGAAATATAATCTTAATTTATACCAATTCTGACTCCAAATTTTATAGTTTTACATTAGAATAATTGCACGCTATTTCATATATCATTATGGTCTAAGCCCCAATCCATCCTCCTTGTGACTTGAGATTTGGTATATTTTCAATAGAAGCAACAACATGATCATTCAATGCTATAACTTTTCTTTATACTATTTTGAATCATTTCAAAATCTCTATAGAATTTACTTCAAGTAATAAGCACATCCATATCTACTGAGACAAATTTTCAGTTTATAACTACTTCAAGAACAACTCCTTGTATAATACATTAAGCAAGTCCTTCAGCAATTGAAATTTTCCAACACCAAGCTCACCAATAATAATGAATTTATTTATGTTATTTTTGAAAGAATCTTTCCAAAGCTCCATATTCTTTCTCAATATTCTAGACAGTATTTCTTTATAAGATCAAGTAACATTAATGATTGCCCATTTTCAACTTTCTAACATTATAAATGGAGGACTTGACTTTTGAAAAAAAAAAAAAAAAAGGGCTCCATCTTGCCTCAGATTATTCTATTGAATCGTATGCAAACTAGTGAATGTATCTTCCCACTCATTGTGGAAGATGAATAGTCTCTTCCCAACTTTCTCATATCACTTGCCTCCATTATTTCTCTGACTCGACAAATTCCTTATTGTATGTTCATAATGGTTAGACCAAAATTACAATCATTTTTTTTATTTAGATAAAAGGTAATCATAAATATCCTTCGATAACAAAAAATTAGAAATAAGAGTAGGTTGTATATAATTTATCAAACCATGAATGATAGTGTGAAGGTAACTACTACTTTCCATCATGAACATAGAAATTACAAAGAAACAACCATCAAATTCCATATATATCCATGATGCTTGGTGCTTCCTATCATTAATGTCTATACCTTCCAACATTCATTCACTTACCTATTTGACTTTCCTCCATGATTCCTTTGTATGATTCCAATATTTTAGTTCCTAAATTTTCATTTAAAAGTAAAGTTAGCTAAATGAGGTGATAAAATTGCATATATAGATGCATGTATGTATGAATGTATGTGTATATATATGTATGTATATATGTATGTATGTATATATATGTATGTATATATGTATGTATTTATGTATGCATATGTTATGGTGGGATGAAGATCAAATTAGCAAGAGTAAGGATTTTCCCACCAAAAGGATTGCTATTTCATTCCAAATCCGTATAGTACTATTCCAACCCTAGAATAGATTGAAGATAATCAATCTATAGGTCACAAATCTTGACCTTAAAACTTCATCCTTTCATGTTCGATCAAAATAATGATATGTTTGTTACACTTCCAAATTGTAAGAAAAATTGCAAAAAGTTGCATGACAACTTTTATTGTATTTTTTGCAGTTTTTAGAACTTTTACACAAACTTCAAATAAAAGACTCCATATGCCTTGAAAAATATACCACAATATGAAAAAAGATTATAAAACATAAAAATGGATATTTTTGGTCAACTCACAATGTTTGAACATTCATTGACCAACCTTTAACTTTCCTATAACCTTATTACAACATGTAAACAACTTTCCTAAATACATGTTTGAGATTGTCTAAACTATCTTGTGTCAACTTCGATACTTATTGATCACCTTCTATACTATCCTACATGGTGTTTGACCACCTTATTTAGGACCTAGGGCCCCTACACCAAGATCTAGGATTTTGATGTCGTGCCCTTTTGATCGATGTATATGTATGTATGTATATACATATATATACATATGTATATGTATATATGTGTATATGTATGTATGTATGTATGTATATAAACAATAAAAGTCACTCAACAGGTAGCATGGCCATAAGCTTTTAAACATAACTATATAAGGAATGAGTTAGGACATATACAAGTCAACTAGTCTAGTTGCTGATTAGCTAGGTTGATTACAAATTCCTGTAGAACTGTCATCAAATTAGGTACAATAAAATGAACAATTAGTTGTTCCCAACTAGCATTAAGTTGAGTGGTCTATTTAGACCCATTGATTATTGTCATAAGCTTTAAAACATAATTATATAAGGATTGAGTTAGGATGTATATAGGTTAACCTTACATTAACTGTAAACTACGACACAAAGGTTGCACTAGGGTATCACAAGATTGTAATTATAGAAAACTGCCTAATTCACCCTAATGGGTGTATTATGGCAAAGAGTTGTATTAGGTGAGTAAATCTCACCAATGGTTAATGGAATACAACTTCATCAAAACAATTAGAAACCAGAACTACATATTCGTTAGAGTGAGTAGTTCAGGGGGCTTGATCCCGTGTATATAGGTATGTAGGCATCCTAGTAGGTAGAGCATGCCTCTAGTGTGCAAGCAACTTGAACATAGTTAGGTAGCATGGATCATTACAATGTGATATGCACTTTATCCAACCTTACCTAATGGATGTAATAGTTCAAAAACTTTCTACCAAGTTGAATGAAGTCTAGAATTAATGCTAATGCTATATTGTTCAAAATCAATGCCAATATTTATGTTGTATAATTCATTTGATTTGTTTAGATTCCATTTGTACTGAAGAGATATAATATTTAATTAATTTATTATTATCAATTATATACAACATACTACTAATTCTTGTATGTTTATATTTGTTATAATTCTGTAGCGTGAATATTTGCTTCTCAAGAAATTCCATGCATAACAATATGGACCCAGAACCAAATAAGGTGACAATTGCTAGATTGTGGTCTTAGTTCAAAAGAAATGGTGATGGAAAATGTTATTGTCCTTGCAAAAAATGCAAGGGCTCAAAGAATTGAAGAATTCTAATCACAACAACTTAGAGACATTGTAGGCAACATGATCACATTGAAGGGGGAAGGGATTTTCATCCTTTGGTGAATGTGAATTTCAAACTGGTGAAACATGGAGGTGTGAATATTGAAGTAGAAGGTAATGCTCCCATCGAAGAAGATGATTATTAGGTAAAGAAAAAAATTGAAGATGTCGGTATTGGTGCAACTGATAATGTGCCAGAGAATAGGATTGAAGAAGATGTTACTGGCGCAACTGATGAAGATGATGATAGTCATGCATCTAATGATGATGATGAAGAGAACCTTGATATACCTATAATTGAAAAGGTATACAAGCCCTTATACAAAGGCTCCCAAACAACACTTCTCTCCGCTATATTGTTGCTGGTAAACTTCAAGGTTATGAATGGTATATCCAATGTAGCAATCTCATGTATGTTAAGGTATAGTGTCATTTTTGTCATCTTCTATGTTAGCATACTATTAATGTTATTTATATTAATATCAATGTTTTTCCATAAGTTGATAGGTGAATGTTTGTTACCACCATCAAACATTCTACCTTGCTCTTACCGAGAATTATTGACCATTATGAAAGATATTGGAATGGAGTATCAAATAATACATGCATGTCCCAATGATCATATTATATATCATAAACAACATGAATTTGCAATAGAATGCCTTGAATGTCACATTAGTAGATATCAATTAGATCAAATAGCAAAAAGGGTGCCTCACAAGGTTCTTTGGTACATTCCCATTATTCCATGTCTGCAAAAATTATTATTCTGTACTAGCTTGGCACAATTTATAGATTACCATAAACACAATAGAAGTCAAGTTGACGTTATTCAAATGCCTACATATGGTTCTACATTTAAGGACATAGAAGATAGTTGGCCAATATTTAAACAAGAACCTCTTAATCTAAAGCTTTCATTGGCAGTAGACGATGTCAATCCATTTGGAGAGATGAGATCTATTTACTGGGTTTGGCCCATTACATTCCTCCTTGATTGTTTGTAAAGAGGGAGCACATAATGTTGGCAATGATTGTACCAAGTATTTTTCCATTTAATAGTCATCTAAATTAATTTATAAACATAGTATCAAAATGACCATAATAATTATGTTTCGTTTATGTTCATTCAAATAGGTAAGTGCCAAGTGAAAGATATGAATGTATATATTGAGCCCTTGATTGATGAGTTGTTGGATTTATGGAATGGGGTCACTATGTATGAAATCTCTAGACTAACTGGGGAAAGACAATTTCAATTTTGTTGAATGCTTGTATGGACTATACATGATGCCCCTAGACTTACACATTTTTGTGGTATGTAAAATTGTTAAAACATTTTTTTTTTGTATGTTTAAGTTGTGTGTGATAATTGTAAATATGAATCTTATAGTACATGTGTCATTCAATTATACACAATCTTGTAGGTCTTTGGACAAAGGGAAAATTTGTATGTCCAATTTGTGATCCAAAGATGAAATCTTTCCATTCAAAAAGTTTAGGAAAGCAGGTGTTCGATGAGCATAGAAACTTTCTCCATAAAAATCATAATTATCAAATTGCTAAAAAAAATCTTTTTAATGGGAAAGAAGAGACAAAATCAAATCCATGAAGAATGGCACCTCACCTGTGGAAGTTGGAATACAATAGAATGAATTGTTGAGGTAATGCTATTCCATCTAATGTGAGTTTTTGTATAAAATTTAAATTTGGATACTATCTTTTTTTTACTAATGATATAATTGATGTTCATGAAGGTCATTAGGGCATCGATGAGAAACTTTCAAAAGGACTTACAAGCTATCTTAGATAATTTAGTAGGTTGCCATACTACTAGCACCTACCAATCATGCATTTGTTTGATGCTATGCATATTGGAAATAATTTAATAGAGACACTATGGAAAATATTGGATGGAAGGTGTGACAAATAAAAATTGGTCAAAATTTGCAATGACATTGATGAATCATCATGCATTGAAGTTTTTTGTTGAATCAAATAGAGATGGAGACCAAATTAATATGAGAGCCATTCCTTGGTTGTTAACACAACAAAAAACTTATGCCATATATGAAGCCATAAAAAAAACTAAATTTCCCACATAATTTGCTACAAACATAAGCAATCTTATATAAAAGAAAGGTGATTTTGGGTCAAGGTTGAAATGTATGATTAGCATACTTTTGACAAGGTAAGTCATGTTCTTCTCTATTTACAATAAATATGTAAAAAATTATGTACTTTAGATTGTTTTACTTTATAATATATTGAAAATATCATTTTATTATTATTGCAATACATTCTACATCTATCTCTCCTACACAACTTCAACAATATGAGTGTCAAACATATTATATATGATCTTGGGAAATACATGAGGTTAGAAGTGTTATTTGTTAGATTTGTTGTATAGAAGTGTTATTAGTCTTGTTAATATATTTTTGTGTGATGAATATCTTCTAGGTGGTTGTCATCTAAAGAAATTGATTTTTAAAAAAACAATTGAAGAGAAAAATTCCTCATCTTTTGTGTGAGATGCAGACACTTTTTTCAATCCACAATAACACTACCTCATACATCTAGTTGAGGAGATAAAATTGTGTGGACCTGTACCAACTAGGTCAATGTGGATGGTTGAGAGGCACTTAATTTTTTTGAAGGGCTTGGTTTGACAAAGAGCACATCTTAAGGGTTCCATGGTCGAGGGATATGTGGTCTACTAGACCATGGTTTACATTAGTGTATATCTTCCCAAGTTTGCATCAAAGATCCATATAGATCACATTTGGGATCCCAACTCCATCAATAAATTTGAAGGGGAGTACTTAATGGGGAAACGTATATTGATGAAAGTGAGAGGTAATTATAAGATGTTATTGTAGTTAATTAATTCTTATCCATCCTCAATATAAGTTGTTTCTAAATGGTTTATTTATTTTATACAGTTGCTAATGAGTGGGATGCACTTCATTTGTATATTGCAAACAATCTTGATTAGATGATTCTATGAATTGAATGATCTCAACAAACTGGTCACTCATTAATAGGGGAAGGTGTTGCTTCATTGGTTAAAGAAGCTCATCATAATGGAGATCTCAATGTTATGCCAATGATAATTTATTTAGAAAATGATTTAAGAGGTGGAAAGACACATATAAGTTAATCTATAATCTATAATGACCCATTTGATTAATATCAACTCAACAATGGATGCATAATTTTGACATGTTTGAAAATTAAGAGGTCAAGCACCATAGAGCTATGTAATACAATGGCCATAAATTTTGCATAAAAAGCTGGATGAGACTAAGAGAACTTCCAATTCTGGGACAACTATAATGGTCGAGGTCACCAATATTTCATCTAGAAATGACATGCATCCTCAACAATCTGAAAATAGAGACTATGGCATTTTGGACAATATAACTAAGTGTGACTTTAATTCCTTCAAACAAATTCTATTTGGTGTCAAATGGTACAGACTACAATTGAATCAAAATAATCCTGATAGAACTATTATTGAACATGATAATGGATTTACAATGATTAATACAAGGTCATTTGAGCCAGTTGGAAATGAGCCCTATGTTCATCCAAGCCAATGCGAGCAAGTGTTTTACTTTGGTGTTCACATAAATTGGGTTGGTCATTTTTCATTAAACACGATCCAAGAGAAAGACTGGTAAAGTATAATGTGATTGAAGAAGAAGATAAAGGTGGAGTTGATGATGATGGCGAAGATGAAGGAGGAGATGATGATATTGATGATGGTGAAGATGAAGAAGTAGATGATGATGGTGAAGATATTCATGATGATGGTGATGTCATTGATGATGATGATGATGGTGGCAAAGATGATGATGATGATGATGAAAAAAATGAAAATGGTCATACTGACAATCATGATGTTGATGATGGTCATTCTAAAGATTTGGATGATGATGGTGATAATGATGATGTTCATGATGATGAGATGGATGAAGAAGATGATCAATGACATGATCATTGGAAATGTATTAGGTGATGATTACTTATAATATGTTTTTTTGTAGAGGTAACCAATTGAAAAATATACAATTTTTTGTTTGTTTGTGATGTATGCATATTGTTCATGTTATGTTCTATGCATACTTTGTAGTATAAGTATGATGTAATTTGTAACTAATTTAATAAAAATGATTTACATATGCAGGAAACTATACCCCTTAATGAGGATTGTACAAAGTGACATGGATGAGGAGGTATAAGTTTATTACATGATTTCTTTCTCTTTGCCTTCTAGATTAACTTTAGGCAAACTTTATCAATATTAGCCTCATTTAATACCTTGATATTTCATTCCTTCAACTATATATCTCATTTGATGGGCTCCGAGTACCACCAAATAGGTATTCGTCAAATTTTTCTTCCTCAAGTGAGGGAAATGCAGGAATAGAAGAGGATGGTGAGACATGTAGTAGGTCTACGAAAGAGAGACAAACTAGAGGGCAAAAGATTAGAAGAAAATTCAATAAAAAAATGCAATTTTTCCTTTCTCAAGGGGTGTTATGATCTTATGATGATGAGACAAAGGGCAAAATCAAGGTTCCCTTAAGGTACACACATCTTGAGAAAGAATGGGTACCCAAGGAATTACCTCCAATTTACACTAATTTTTTGTGTTAATGAGAGGATATATCACATAGCTCCATCATCATTACATAGTTTGGGCCTATTTTCCATGGATGGCATAAAGGTTAGTTATAACAAGGTTGTTGAATTGATGGAGTATGTAGGACCTTTTTATAATTACAAAAACTAGATGGGGATAGTTCAATAAATAAAAAAGTATGCATAGGTATGCACCATCAACAAATTATCTACAATGGAAAGGAAATGATCAAAGTAAAAGGCTTTCTATGTACATTGATAGAAGGCCAAAAGCAATAGGGAACATTGCAAGTTTTATAAATAATAAGCATCCTGGGTCAACTAATAAGTGACCCAATTGCATTTTCAAGGCACATGAGGGAAATCATGTTTTTGTATGTGCAATAAAATCAATAAGGTTAGGGGAATTGTTGCTAATAAATTACAATTTCAATTGCATAGATACAAAGAAAGTTACTATCATGGGACTTGTAAATACTATATATGTAAAATTTAAACTAATTACTTCCAATTAGAACTCTAATATACAATATACCATTTAAATAATAAGTTTTTTCGCTAAGTGGACTATTCCTTTGATTATGCTAATGTTTTTACATATATTCTTTGTCACAAGGCGACATGGCCAAGCTATCAAATGATAGAGGCAGGGATGTTGCTCCCACCCCTTCTCTAGTGTAGGTAAACCTTATGTATAAAAATTAATGAAATTTTAATTTTACAAAATGTCCAATTATTATGTTACTTTTGTGAAGGTTTTGGACTTGTTTTGGTTGTTTTACTGATTTTTTTGTCACAATTTGTTTCATAGGAAAAGGGAAAGGGAAATGAACAAATTGTACAATAGTAATTACTTGTTGATATGGTAGCCACTATATTATTTGATGAGGAAATCATATATAGCAGTGACCCTGTTAGCCTGTGTAAAAAGACCTTGAAGAATGTCGATCTACAAATTCTTGGGCTTATGATGGATCCACATCCAACAGAAGAAAAAGAGGCCATAAGAAATGAATTATGTCATAGAGCATGTTGTCCAAAAGTAAGCAACAATGATTCTTTTTCTAGGACAATAGTTCAATAAAGCTTTATGTTTTATACTAATTTATGGATTATGAACCACAATATGTATGTTTTGTTACAAGATTTTTTGAGACCACACTAAGTTCTTCCACCTAACAAGGGTACCAGTGTACATCCTACAGGTATGTGATTTCAATTCTCAATCATTAGAAGGGACATTATTTTCTTCATGATTATTATTGATAGTTTTATATTACTATTTTCATGTTCACTCTTCTCCTTAATCACTTGTATTCATTCTTCGATACTTAAGATAATTGTTGCATGTGGAAAACTCATATATCTTTTCTAATTATAATTGTTAGAGTAATATTTTGTCTTCTTATGACTTAAATCATTTTAATTTAATTAGTTAAGTTATTACTCTTTAGTGCTTAAGATTTCTCTTAGGTGCATTAATAATTAATCCTTATATTAATTATTAATGTGCAACCTAGCTTCCTTAGGCTTTAGGGTTTCGTTCACCTTTAAGGTTGAACTTTTGTACTTTTTGTTTTCATAACTTGGAATAGAATTTCACTCTCACACCATTGAGATTTTTCAAGCTTTGATTTTTCCTTCTCTAGTTTCTCTTCAGCATAGGTTATTTGCATGTAGGTGTTCTTGGTGATTTGTGAAGCTAGTTTTCACAACTTCTACATGGTATCAGAGCTTCCTTGTTGCTTCCTAGTTTGGAGATTTTGAAGCTACAATTTAGAGATAGAAACCCTCATTTTTTTAGGTTTTCTCTTCAATCGGTAGGAGGTACATTTTTTAGGTGCACTTTGGTCAAAACCCTACACCACCATCAAGTCTAGAAGGCCTGGTATTGTCAAAAATCATATAAAATTTGTGATTTTTGGTTACTATAGCCTCTGAAAAAAATTTGGCCTCCCAATAGTTGTACGGACACAAAGAATGAGGCAAAAATTAAAATTAAAATTAAAAATTGCACACACAACCCACTCGTCCTAGTGGCCACCCGGGCGCCACCCCACCACTACTCGCACCTAGCCTACACTCCATCACAAATGGTGCATTGATAGTGGCACAGTCCATGACCTGCCACCACTGATGAGCCACCCTCTGGCCACCTCCACCAGCGCAACATCACCCAGTGACCGCCACCACTAGTACAACTCCACCTGGCTACTAATGCCAAATTTTGGCTTGTGATGCAAACACCTGACATGCTAATGTAAACTTCCTAACTGTCGACATCACCTTGCTGATAGCTGACATCATTTTTTAGTGAGTTGAGATCTTTTTTTAGCTAATGATGTCACGTTGCTAACTACTGATGTCATCTTTCCAATAGCTAGATTTTTTTCCAGTGGGAGCAATTGATGGCCATACTATCATCAATTTTTTTCCCATGACTGTATTCTTTCAGTGAGCTCAATTTTTGGAGGAGCAGTTCATTTTTTGGTCATAACTTGTGCATATGGAGGTCTTTTTTCAATCCAAAAAGAAGTGTCAAAAAGTCAGTTTTGAGCTAGAGATGATGATGTAGGTTTCATTTTGTTTTGAGGTTTTCCAAGCTCCCATTTTTGGCATTGAAGTAGAGACTTTAGCTTCCTCCATCGACCCTTCTACTTCCATCTTCTTCTCTCAATGGTAGACTCTTATGTTGCCTGCTTTACACCTCACAGCTACCATACTTGGAAAGGATAAATGACCATATTGCTTATGGAAAAGGGGTTATGGTTATACCTCAATGTGGTTCATTCAATTCTACAAAGGCCTTATGAGGTTCTTATGTAGTGCAATAAGATGGATGAGGCAATGGGCCTCATTGCAATGAATATTTTAGATGGGTCACTATTTCACCTAGACGGTTTGAATACACCCAAGGCTATGTGGGACAAGTTTTCCATCTTGTTTGGCACAATGAATTAGTTTAGGGTTCTACAAATAGATGTAGAGTTCACCTCCTTGGTTCTTGAATCATTCACCAACATTAAGGATTTCTTGATGAAATTCAAGTCTGTTCAATCTATTTTACAGGTTGTTGGCAAGATAAAGTTAGATGATGAATGTATGTTTCTGATAGTCTCAAAGCTTTGAGGTCTTTATCAGACTTTCACTTCTACCTTCTACTCCACTATGGATGCTCTAGGTGTACAACATGTTATGCTCTCTTTTGAGACATTCTGTGACAAATTAACTCATGAGCAGTCCAAGCTCACTTAGATAGATTCACTTATAGGGTCATAGTCATAGGCATTGCTTACCAAGTCACCTTAGGATACACAAAAGATGAAGTTAAAGTAGATATTAGATTCCTCTTCTCAACACTCTACTGGTCCATCATCTTCTTCTAAGAAGAAGAAAAAGAAGACCGAGACTCCTACCTGTTCTTATTGTTGGAAGGGGCCTCATGATGAGTCACATTTTTTTCAGAAGAGATTTGATGGCTAGGAGAAATAGATTGCAGATTTGCAAGCTCTTCTTCAAAAGAGCACTATATCCTCTCCATCCTCTTCTACCTCATATGGGTCCACCTTTTAGTCTTCTTCCATTTCTTTGACATCTCCATTGAATTTTGGATAGGGTCATGCATTACGAGCATCCATTGCATCCCCTTCCTAGGTCCCTTGGATACTAGATTCAGGTGCTGCTCACCATATGGAATCTTCTCAAGGGGTCTTCTCCACTATTGAAGGTTCTCCCATTCCTCATATTCTCATGGGGAATAACATTGCCTTAACATTCTGTGGGAAAGGTTCAATTGGCATTTAGGGTGGCACATTCAATGATGTATTGTATGTTCCATCTCTATCTACAAACCTTCTCTCGATTTATTAGATTACACACAGTGGATCAGGGAAGATAGTTGAGTTCATTGTAGATTTAGTCTTCATTCAGGATAGTACAACAAGAGACCTTATTGCTATAGGGACAATATATCATACCACCTCTCTCTACACTTTTTTCACTTTGGTCCGCCATCTCCACTGTCAGAGCACAACTCTTGTCTTTTGTGAGAGCATCATATGGTACAGTTAGGACACTTGAACCTTTGTATTATTCTTGAGATCACTATTTTGACTACCACACCACATCTAGTTGAGCTATTTTCTCTTCAATAGGATTCTTCTTCTACTGTGCCAAACCCTTCAGTTTCATTCATCAAGCCTCCAGGTGCACTTGTTGAGGATTCTGTAGAGGACATTCATCTCCTCCTTCATGACAGTGTCAGCACACCTACATTGGGGATTCCCTTTTAGGATCCTCATGTTTTGTCCTTTGAGCATCAATTAGGCCTTCTAGTCTTTCAGGGGTTTCCTTGTTCTGTGTCCTTGTTTCTTCCACATTGGAGTTCCATTGGTTCACTCATTTCTATAGGGGCTCCATCATTCTGGGTGGGCTTTGGTGTCTCTTCTCTCTCTCATTGGGGGGGGGGCTGTCTAGTTGTACTTATGGTTTTGAGAGAGTCTCTTGAGCCATTTCTTTTTGTTGTTTTTCCATCTCTTTTTGGAGAGGATTTTTTCTCATTGGGTTTTCTCCTTTATCTCCGGTTTGCAGAGATTTCCTTGTATTGGGTACCTAATCAGGCCTTGTTGTTAGGACCCATTTTCTGCTTTCATAGCTATGCTAGGTTAGCTTTTCCCCTTCACTTAGCTTAAGGGGGGATGTTAGAGTAATATTTTTTCTTATTACTAGTTAAATAATTTTGATTTAATTAGTTAATTTATTACTCTTTAGTGCTTAAGCTTTCTCTTAGGTTCATTAATAATTAATCCTTATATTAATTATTAACGTGCAACCTAGCTTTCTTAGGCTTTAGCATTTTATTCACCTTTAAGGTTGAAATTTTTTACTTTTTGATTTCATAACTTGGAATAGAATTTTAGTCTCACACCTTTGAGATTTTCCAAGCTCTGCTTTTTCCTTCTCTAGTTTCTCTTCAGCACAAATTATTTGCATGTAGGTGTTCTTGGTGATCTATGAAGTTGGTTTTCACAACTTCTACAATAATTAATGTGATCAAATTTCCACAATCCATCATAGTTTTGTGAATCAGTTTCTAGATTAGATTGTGTGATGATTTTTACCATCTATAAAGTGGTATGCTCTTGTGGCACACCCTATATAGGAGAAACGGGTCATTCCTTCAACACTCATATCAAAGAGCATGTGGCGGACATCAAGCATGATAGGGTGTACAAATCAGCTTTAGCTGAACACTCTTTCTCTTCCAAACATCACATATGTTTGGAGAATACGCAAATCATTTCCAATGAGGAAAACTATTTCAAAAGAAAGCTCAAAGAAGCCATCGAAATCAGCAACCACCCCATCAACCTTAATCGCGATGATGGTTGGGCCCTCAACCCCTCATGGCTTCCCTTGTTGTTCTCCAAGGATAGACACCCTCGTTGTATGGGTTAGTTCCCCGCTCCCTCCTTGCCTCCTGCTTGGCTGCTCTCCTTTTTTGGTTCTTCCTTCCTGTTGTGTCTCTTCATTTTTATTTCTATTTTTCCTATTGTCTGATGCTCTCCTTTTATTGTTCTTCCTTTCCGTTTATGTCTCTTCATTTTTTATTCCTAATTTCTTATTTCCTTTCTATTTTGTATTGTTTTCCTCCTTTCCTATATATATATCTTACTTAAATATTTCATTCTTTTTCTAGTTTATCTTATTCTTGCATGTTAGAGGTTTATCATATACTTTTTTGTGCTTAATTCTTTTTAGTGTATTTCCCCGACATATTATTTATTTGTAGTTCAGTTTAGTTGTCTAGCAGTTTAGTATATATATATAACGTGTTTTAATTTGTGTCTATACCTCATATATATAATAAATTCTTATATATATGCAATATATATATATATATTACATATATATTTATATGTAATATATATATATTGATATGTTTAATATATATGTTTTCATTACATATATCTATATATATATATATATATATATATATATATATATATATATATATATATATATATATATATATATATATATATATATATATATATATATATATATATATATATATATAGATATATAACATATAGATTACATATATCTTCATATGTAATATATATGTTTATATTACACACACACACACACACACACACACACAAATATATATATATATAGATTCTCTTTTATAATATATTTTTATATGTAATACATGTATTACATACATATATTAAGTATATATTCTAAAGATATTTCTTGCGTATTTTTTGTTCTAGAGGTTTTAGGTGTTCTCCTTTTTTACATGGATAAATATATACATATTTATTTATATAACTCCTTTAGGTTTTTATTTATTTTCTTGGTATTCTTATTTTTATTTCCTTCTTGTTCCTTCTTCTTGAGTGTCATCATTTTGTTTGAATCTTTTCTCCCCCTCTTTGTTTTGTCTTGTTTTTAGTTTTATATTTATTATTATTGGGCTCAACTTTGGAGTTTGTGCTCTCCCTTACTCTTGTTCTCTTTTATTTGGTTAGTCTAGGCTAAATCTGCCACTTATTTTGTTTGACATCTCTTGCTCTCTCATCCTGATGATGGATCACGTAGTGTGATTCGAAACGTTGATGGTAAAAATTGTCACACATTCTACAATAATTGCTGAACCTTTATGATGATATAATCTTAAATGTATATCCTCTTGATCAATTCCATTTACATGAGCTTGTGATGATATGATTATGATATCTATGTTGTACATAACAATTGGTCTAAAAATTTCTATCATTACCGCTGATATGATTATGTTGTCATTCTCATAAAATATGCCTCTGATATCTTTGTTGCTCCTCATTGATAATGCCCTTGATGTAATGTCTCCTTTTATTAAAAAGTGGGAAATAGGTACAAATAAATTATAAAACTCAATTGCAAGAGACTTATTTCCTTAAAGTCTCAAATAACACTTAAAACTGATAATGATTGATGTAAGAAAAATAGCCTATGGTACCACTTATAAATGATTGATCTTAAGTTATACAATTGATATGATATATGAGAAAAATGGCACTGCTATTTGTCATACAAAAATTAGGTATATGCAAGATGATTTTGGTTGATATATCTACACTTAGTCCAATACAACAATGTTAAGCCTATCTCTGTTGTTTCTAATATGACTGATAACAATTATACAAGGATGATCTTTAATTTGAGTTGTGTAACTAATGAGATTGGTAGCTATCTCTAATATGACAATGTAAGTAAGCTACAATCTATTCCTACTCTCACTATAATTACTATTACTCATAGTGATGCATTTTCTATTCTTCATTTGTTCATGAAAAATTGCAAGTGTTCTCAATGATGCTATTACTGCAGAATCTGATGCAGGAGCATCTTATATGAGAAAATTAAATTATTAGAAAAAAAAAAAAAAAAAGAGAGGAAAAAAAAAAGGAAAAAAAAAAAAAAAAAAATTGTGGAGGAGAGAGAAAGTGACGAAAATTAGAGGAGAAATAATAAAAAAATAAAAAGGAGAAAAGAAAGGAAAAGAGGAATTCCTATTTTCAAGATGCATAGGTGGCGTAAATAGAAAATAATAAAAATAGTTGTTATTCCATTAATCGAGGTGTGTAGGTGGCATCTTAGAAGTTTGTGGAAAGTTCCTTAAATCATGCATTTAATATTTGTTGGGTGCTTAGTTGTATTTGGGTGGGAATTTAATATTTATTTAAAGGTAGTTGTATTTACCTTTTATCCCACATTGCTTGTGTTTGTAATGTCTTGGGTTAGAAGTGCCTATTTAAGCAAGGCTTATAATCGTTTGTAATCAAGTTCAAGAAGTTGGAGAAATGGAAGCTCTTCTAATGGAAGTTTGAGAAATAGAAGTTCTTGAATTGTAAGCTCTTCAAATGTAATCTCTTGTAATGGATTTCAAGTATTAATGGATGCTTTAAGAAGCATTTTTTTGTCATCTCTCTATCTCCATCTTGTTGCATTTTTGGTTGTTAGTTGGTACGGGTGGTGTGGCCCGTCATCAGTGGTATCAGAGCAGGAGTTCTTGAGTGTGCAGACAGATCGCCAAACGTGAGGCAGTTTGCACCAGGACCTTGAGTTGGGTGAAGTTTGTGAAGAAGTTCTTGATTGTGTAGACAGAGCGCCGACTGTGAGGCAGTTTGCACAAGGTTCTTGTTTTGGACAAGATTTGTCTTCTGAAGACTTGATTATGGAGAAGAGAAAGAAGAAGATGACTTTTGTGATTGGATGGATTCTGAGGATTCCTCAACTTGAGAAATTTAGAGCAAGAAATCAACAATCATTGCTAGTTGATTTGCAGAAGCAAGTGAATGAATTAGAAGCTGAGTTGCAGAAACGAAGAGCATGTCACCAGAAAAGAGATTTTGATAATTCCTTGGATGTGGAAAAGGAAGATGATCCAGTGGAAGAGCAAGCGGATGAAGAGAAAATTATTTGCGAACCAGAAGGTGAAGAAGATGAAAGAGAAGAGGAAGAGCATGAAGATAACCAGATTTGTATGCCAAAAGTAGATGAAGGTGATTGGAAGACTAAAACAATGGAGGAAGAGTATAGTGCCTTAGTTGGAGATCAAGCAAGTGGAGTAGTTACGTGCATTTTTGATGACATAAAAGAGGCAAGTGAAGATGAAGATGTCAAACAGGTAAATTCTTATGAATCATGGGATGTTTTCTTTGATATGAGTTTTAAAGATATTAATGATGGTTTGCATGAGGATCTTGTTCATGATGTATGGTATGCAAAGGAAGATTGGTATGGTGTTGTTGGGTTTATTACAGGTGTGATTAATTCAACAAGATTGGATGAGGATGAGAGTTATACTTGGATAGAGTTCATTGCAAATGAGTATTTTCAGCAGCAAAAGAAGGAAATATATCGGCACCGAATACTTGTTCCAGCTATGTGTTGGAGGAAGAGGAAAAAAATTTGTCAACAGTGGCTACTTCATTTTGTGAATCCATATTCACAAAATTTTTCCTACCATGGGAGTCGGATGCAGGAGCATCATGCATCAGCAAAACAAAAAGGTGAAAGATTTGCATGTTGGTTTTTCTTGTCCCTATTGAGGTCGTAGCTTGTGGTGAAGATGAAGATGGTGGTATATCATTCTTTTGGCATCAAAGTGTGGGACACACTTTTCTATCTACCAAGGGAGTCTGATGCAGGAGCATCTTATATGAGAAAATTAAATTATTAGAAAAAAAAAAAAAAAAAAAAGAGAGGAAAAAAAAAAAGAAAAAAAAAAAAAAAAAAATTGTGGAGGAGAGAGAAAGTGACGAAAATTAGAGGAGAAATAATAAAAAAATAAAAAGGAGAAAAGAAAGGAAAAGAGGAATTCCTATTTTCAAGATGCATAGGTGGCGTAAATAGAAAATAATAAAAATAGTTGTTATTCCATTAATCGAGGTGTGTAGGTGGCATCTTAGAAGTTTGTGGAAAGTTCCTTAAATCATGCATTTAATATTTGTTGGGTGCTTAGTTGTATTTGGGTGGGAATTTAATATTTATTTAAAGGTAGTTGTATTTACCTTTTATCCCACATTGCTTGTGTTTGTAATGTCTTGGGTTAGAAGTGCCTATTTAAGCAAGGCTTATAATCGTTTGTAATCAAGTTCAAGAAGTTGGAGAAATGGAAGCTCTTCTAATGGAAGTTTGAGAAATAGAAGTTCTTGAATTGTAAGCTCTTCAAATGTAATCTCTTGTAATGGATTTCAAGTATTAATGGATGCTTTAAGAAGCATTTTTTTGTCATCTCTCTATCTCCATCTTGTTGCATTTTTGGTTGTTAGTTGGTACGGGTGGTGTGGCCTGTCATCAGCATTTGATTTTGATCCTTAAACATATGCAATTATCTTTCAAATATTGCTTATTGTGATATGATGATTTGTTGCTGCTGATATATTTCTATAGGACTTGTTCTGCTTATAGTGGTATAATGCTTACCCTCAACTTGATAATATTTATTTGGAATGACTCATGGGTGGAGAGTTTCTCCCAATAGCGATGCCATTTTTATTTATTATTTATTATTAGATTCTATTAGAGGAAAATAGGGGAGATGAAAAATAAATTGTTTATATATATATGATTATTTTTTAGGTGCTGATGATTTCCATATGCCTACTTCCATGAGGTTGTCTAACACTTTGAGTTGTCAACTGCAAGATTGGCAACAAGGAGCATGCAAACACCCACACCTGCTACAACTAGAGATGGTAAATCCTTGTTTTTCTACATTTTTTGTGTTAAATATGATAATATTTGTACTTTCTTGTTCATTTGAGTATATTATGACATTGATTAACTTTGTTATGTGACATGTACACCTTGTCATGTTGATGATAGAATTGATACTAGTATTGATGATAATTTACCAACCTTTCCTAGAGCAACCTGTGTTACTTGTATTGGATCGTTGGAGGCATCATTGTTGATGGCCGAGAAAGATATGATTCCCTTAAATTTTCCTAAGCTTCTAGGTACTTTAAAATTGTAATTATTTAGATTGTAATTGTAGTTTACTTATTTATAACTCATTTTTGACTAATGATTTGGTGATAATTTTGCATGAAATGATCTTTTTTATGAAACTTTTTATGATTTGACATTGAGGCCCACATTATGTAAAAGGTACGTTGCTTGATATAATTGGTTGCAACATTTTTCCATTCATCCTTGAACTAATTTTTTAATCTAACAATTTTTTTTTTTGGTTAAAAGTTGGACTGACCAAGCCCCTAAATTAAAAGATTGTCTGATTAAAACTATGGAGGAGTTCTTTGGTCAAAATATTTTGAACAAAGCCCAACTTCTAAAAAAAGCTTGCAAACATCTAAAGACTATGAGAGATGAGTGTAGAAGGGATCTAAAGATCAACCATAAGTATGAGCATCCTCCCATGGTGCCACAGCTGGAGTGGAATGAAATCATTGAAGATGCAAAAGAGAAGAGACTAAGGGATAAAGGAATTAACCCACCACCCAAAAAAAATAGGTATCTGTCTCATAAACTTCAATCACCTTTTATTTCAAGAATTTTTATTTATTGTATTCTTCATACAGTGAGAATCATATAATCAATGTATTCTTCATTTTGAATTTGCACAGTATTTACTATCTAACAATGAGCAATGAGGCCTTTTGCCATTACATGTTATTTATAAGAAGGTTATTGCATTGTCCTAAAAGAAGTTCCATGATGAACATATGAAAATACAATAGGAGGAGGTTAGAGAAAACTTCTGTGTGATGCATTTTCTACCACAACTACAAATTGTTTTGAAGGAATTGCATTCTCATGTTTTGTCTTTGTATTTTCAACATACTATCAACTCATTCCAATGTAAAGTGACGAAAGGCATTGTTTCTGGAAAAACTTAGAATTTCCTTCATCAATGTTCAGGAATTAGCTAAAAATATATCTCTAATCCATATGCATTAAACTTTATATATATATATATATATATATATATATATATAATCTGCATCTTGATGTTAGAATTTTTTTAGATTAGATTGATGTGTTTTGAAGCCTATATATATTATCTACATCTTTCTATATATAAAACTAAAATATGAAAAATTATTGCATTTAGTTAGTATTAAGATAAAGGAAATTTTAATCCAGGATCAATTTTCTCTGGCAACTAAATCTAATTGAGCCTTCTTAATAATAGAAAATTTTGTAGTAAATGTTTCAAATTTCAAGCATTCATAAGATCTAAGTAATGATGTCCTTAGAAAAATTAAATGGAACAATTTTCTAAAGGAAATAAAAAGCTTGTATAATTCTTCCAGGACATGCTTTGATGAAGAAACTGTATTCACAAATATAAGAGAAAAGTAAACACAAATTTGTCATTTATCTGGAAAAGATTTGTATTTTTTTTTATGGACTTTTATATGGAATTTTCATGGGTTCAATATGATTAATTAGAGGCTGCCAATTTTGTAATTTCTTTAATTAGATTAAAAAGACCTTCCATTGAAATCCGCAAAGTGATTTTGTCAAACAGTTACTTGCATGTAAAGATAGTTCATTGTGAATTCTTGAATTCGAGTATTGTATCAAATCTATAGAGTTGCTCTCAATGAAATTGGTACCCATATCAATGTTTGATGCCCCAAAATGGTAGATCCTGGCTTCATCCCTAGATTTATTGGTTATGACATTCAATTGGCTAGAAATCATATTACTCAATAAAAGCATGCCACATTCAGATGATAAAATGGCATGTTTATTTCAAGGTAATGCCAGTGAACAACTGCCATATGAAATCACCATAGATATGTAGAGTGGTAAGTAGATATGGACTCTTTTTTTCACATAAACATAAAATCTAACACTTCTAAATGGAAAGGTAAATTCATTATTTGTTTAGTTCTACAGGGGTAACTCAAAAATGCATGCTCTTGTTTCCTTGGAAAACTAATGTAGTTCTACATTGTAAAATAATTTCAAGCGCCATTAATTTTAGGTAGAATAAAAATATCTTGCTTTAAGAAGCCTAGAAGTAGCAATGAAGCAAGCTTGTACTCCACTAACAGAAATTTTCATTAAGGCCTAAAAATAGAAAACAATATATTATAATGCCCACTCTTGAGATATAATGTCTGTTAAGAGAATTGATATATTTCCATATTTGTAACTCTTTTCTTTAGTATATAGAAGTTGATTCACTAAATAAAAACAAGACACCCCTTAATGAGTTAATCTTTATAAGTTATTGTATATGAAACATAAAAGCAATTCTATAACATGTTGATGTTAGCAATGTGTAAGTTATACTCTAGATACATAATGCATCTTATTCAAGAGTTTGTGCTTTTATTTCAAATGTTAACATGTTAAAGTGTTTAACATAGAAGATCAACCATGTTGATTGTGGATTTATTTAATGTAACATATTTCTAACATTTTTCAAAGTTTACATATACAAGTTGCAGGACACATCAAAGGAAACACAAGCTAGAAAAGAGAAGGTTGGTCAACATCATCTTGGCTCTAGTGGATACATGAAAATTTACTCACGCCTTGTAAGTAGCAGTAAATGAAATTTCATATCAAATTTTTAATATAAAATTACAAATAAGCAATACAATAATTATGATGATATTATGCAAAAAATGTAGGGCATTGAATTTAATCTAACACCCACAGAAGAGGACAAACAAATTGGCTTCAAGCAAGGCTATAAAGCAATGGTTGCCCACCAACGCACTCCAGTGGCCAAACAGGTGCAAAATATTCTAGTGTAGCGGTTGACACACAGGTAAATGGGCCAAATGAATAATAATGGTAATTGAGAACTTCATGAAAAATAATCCATTTCATGTTAATTTAGAACAATGATAGCAATGCGCACATGACATTTCTTGTAGCCTACTACTCCCAACATAGATCTTACTCATGAAAATGAAGGCATGAATCCAACACATGACAAAGACCTCAATGTGCATCACAATGATACAAGTACATATTAAATTTCTATTGAAAATTAATCATGTAATTATTTATAAAATGTAACATCTTAAATTTCAATTGGTGTAACCTTTATGTGATATTTTTTGAGTATGCAGAGTGTGATGTTAGTAATGAGCACGTTGAGGTTGGGGCTAAATAGAATGTGAAAGTAGATGATGTGGCACTATTAGGTAAAGAAAAATCCCTATTATGTTCTTTAGATTAATGAATTACTTATAACATAATAATAAGTTTAGAATTAAAACCATTTATTTCTTATTGCAAGGGTGCATCAGCCTTGTCCTTGGTGAAAAAAGAGGAAACCTCATGTCATAAGATTAGAACCACAAGAGCCATAGGATGCTGAAGATAGTCAAGATGTGCCTATTAACCTTTATCTTCAAAAAAAGGAAAAAATAAAAAAAGAAGAAATGAATGTTAAAAACCTTGTTTGATGATGAATGTGTTGATGGATATATATATGAATGTTGCTTATTAATGGATTTTTATGAATATTGATGAATTTTATGTCATGTTATTAAATATTGTTATGTGATTATAATGATTAATGTGTTCACGAATTATTGATGAATGTTTATAGGTATTAATGAATTATATGTCATGTTAATGAATGTTATGTGAATATAATGATTGATGTGTTCACAAATTATTGATGAATGTTTATATGTATTAATTAATTGTATGTTGTGTTAATGTATGTTATGTGATTATAATGATTCAATGATATACTTCTAAAATGAATGAAATATTTATTTAGTTGTTAATGGGGAATTCAGAGTGATTATAATGGGGGAGAGGCCAAATGAGCTTCCACCTTCATGTAGTTGGCCTTGTTATGTAGAGAATATAAAAGAGTTTTTGAAACCAAGTGAAGCTCAAACTAAACCCATTAAAATAATTTTTGTTACAACTTATTTTTTATCATGTCATTATTGACTCTCGTATGCATTATTGTCATTATTGTAGATCATGGGGATGCTCAAAATTTGAAGTCTCCAATATTGGTACTTACTTTTAGTGGGTGAACATAGCAAGTCCTATGTGAACTCCTTAAAATGGCCTTAACATAAGTACTATGAATTAAAACATGTTGCTTTCTCTATAAGTTGTATGCAGATTATGATTTATTGTTGATTACCAATTGCTTCTCTGATAGAAATGGACAACATGTTGCTTTCTATAAGAATTTTCCTAAGGGAAAAATTCACCCAGGAACTAAGAACTCAAACACAAGCACACAGTAGACCAAAGAGAGAGAGTATGATTAGAATAACAATGTATTCAATAACTGGTTCATTAGAGTACACTAGGAGTGCCTAAATATAAAGGCCTCAAGAGAGCTTCTAGAATGCATAGAAGTTAGCATCATGATGTGTCATACAACCAAGCACATGTCCACCAGATATGGGTTATCCTCCATTAAGTAGGGAAGTAAGTGCGGTGATGAGAGGATAAGCCTACAAGGGTGTGACATGCAAAACAATGTTGTAGACACCATGTTCTTAAATAGAGTTGCGTACTCCTGTGTTGTCAACATGACAACTCAAAAGGTGTGCAAACTCCCAAGTGTCTGATAAATAAAAATAATAAAATAATGCAAAATAATTAAATAATGCATTAACCTAAGTAAACTTAAGTAAGTGTAATAAGTAAATACTTATTTACACCAACACCCCCCCTTAAGTGCAACTTAGGGGAGTTCCCTTAAGCGTTCAAACTATGATGAAGATGCATAATGGGTCCCGGCTACTAGGCCATATTAGGTAGCCATGTACATAATGAAATGCAAATCTCCCATAAAGCAAGGAAAGAGTGAAAACCTCATGGGAAAAACCCTCCCCCAAAAAGAGAGATAAATAAGGATGCATCGATGGATGGAGTAATCAAGACCCCCCCATTACGACATACATCCAATATATATATATAAGAGAATTAGAGAAGGAAGAGAGACAAAATAGGCTCTCCCCCCCCCCCCCCCAAAATAAGAATTCCAGCTAGTGAAAGTTTCTCTGATGAAGAAGCTGGTCCATGAATGCATAATGGTGTTCCTCCCCTTAGGAAGAAACAATGCCAAAGGTACACTCCTGAAGATGTGTGTTGGCCCTAAAAATTGCTCAAGTATCCCTGTACTAATACTGAAGTTCACCCCTTCCAATTGTGCTAAAAAGAATGAATGCAGATCTGGCAAGGATGTCTACTAAACTTGTTCCACTGAATCATCTATCTCCTCAATTGACAAAGAGTCGTCCACTAATTGTTGTTCATAAGAATCCACAATCATGCCAACCTATTCAGATTGATCATGTAGAGAATGGACATGAGGGTCAGAGTGAGCCCTCACAACAACTATAGAAGTATCATCATCAATTAGAAGATGTAAGTCCTCAAGTCTGTCTCCCAAGTCAACTAAAACTGGAGCTGGAAGACGAGATGTACCATGCTATGTTGGACCTTTCACTGTGGCAATATAAGCACGTGGATTGGATTGATGTGACCACTTACTACAACTGTCAACAGAACCCCACATGTCTGAACCTGGTGAAGCACTATCATTGGTGTCACTATCAGTTTCCACTGTGTATGACGTGCAGAGAGGAGTAGAGGTAAAGTTGGGAGAACTTTCCTCAAAGTGAACATCCTTCTCTACAAAAATTTCATGTGTCTTTGGATCCATAAGTTTGTAAGCCTTCACATTGTCTTTATAATTGATAAAGGTACAAGGCCTAGGTGTTGGTGCCTTGCAACTCCTGGAAGAAAGGTTTGCCCAAGCAGGACAATCAAAGACTCTAAGGTGACTCACAACTGGTTTTCTGCCACACCATGCCTCAAAAGGAGTCTTGTCATCTAAGGCTGGATGAGGAGACCTGTTAAGTATGTGAGTAGCACTGCTAATGGCTTCAACTTCTAATGTAGGATCAAGAGACTTGGCCTTTATCATGCAACTTTCCATGGTCTTGAGAGTCCTAATCCTCATAGCTGCAACATCTGTCTTATGCGGACTGAATGCTGGTGAGTTTTGAAGATCAATCCCCTCAATTCTATAAAAGTTCTTGAGCCTTCTGTCTACATATCTGTTCTCATTGTCCACTCTTAGTACTTTGATGGCTTTCCTTGACTTGTGTTCAACATGAGTCTTGAACTCTTGAAGCTTATGAACCAGTTAGTGAATACATTATTATTCTGATCATTCTCTCTCTCTCTCTCTTAGGTCTACTATGTGCTTGTGTTTGTGTTTGAGTTCTTAGTTTTGATACCATGTAAGAATTTTCCTAAGGGAAAAATTAACCTTGGAACTAAGAACTCAAACACAAGCACACAGCAGACCAAAGAGAGAGAGTATGATCAGAATAATAATGTATTCACTAACTGGTTCATGAGAGTACACTAGGAGTGCCTGAATATAAAGGCCTCAGGAGAGCTTCTAGAATGCATAGAAGTTAGCATCATGATGTGTCATACAACCAAGCACATGTCCACCAGATATGGGTTATCCTCCATTAAGCACGGAAGGAAGTGCGGTGATGAGAGGATAAGCCTACAAGGGTGTGACATGCAAAACAATGTTGTAGACACCATGTGCTAAAATAGAGTTGCGTACTCCTATGTTGTCTACATGACAACTCAAAAGGTGTGCAAACTCCTAAGTGTCTCACAAATAAAAATAATAAAATAATGCAAAATAATTAAATAATTCATTAAACCTAAGTAAACTTAAGTAAGTGTAATAAGTAAATACTTATTTACACCAACACCCCCCCCTTAAGTGCAACTTAGGGGAATACCCTTAAGCTTACGAACTAGGATGAAGATGCATAATGGGTCCTAGCTACTAGGCCATGTTAGGTACCCAAGTACATAATGAAAATGTAATCTCTCATAAAGCGGGGAAAGAGGGAAAACCTCATGGGAAAAACCCTCCTCCAAAAAGACAGATAAAGCAAGGATGCATCGATGGATGGAGTAATCAAGACCCCCTCATTACGACAGACATCCAGTATATACAAAAGAGAATGAGAGAAGGAAGAGAGATAGAATAGCCCCCCCCCCCCCCCCCCCCCCCCAAAAAAAAAAGAAGAATGCAACAAGTGAAAGCCACTCCAATGAAGAAGCTGGTCCAAGAATGCAGAATGGTGTTCCTCCCCTTAGGAAGAAACAAAGGCAAAGCTACATTGCTGATGATGTATGGTGGCCCTGAAACCTAATCAAGTATCCTTGTACTGATACTAAAGTTCACCCTTCCAACTGTGCTGAAAAGAATGAATGTAGATCTAGCAAGGATGTCTGCTGAACCTATTCCATTGAACCATCTATCTCCTCAACTAACAAAGAGACCTCCACTAATTTTTGTTCATAAGGATCCACAATCACACCAACCTATAAAGATTGATCATGTAGAGAATGGACATGAGGGTCAAAGTGATCCCTCGTAACAACTATAGAAGTATCATCATCAATGAGAAGATGTATGTCCTCAAGTCTGTCTCCCAAGTCAAGTAAAGCTAAAGCTGGAAAATGAGATGTAACATGCTGAGATGGACCTTTCACTGTGGTAATATAAGCATGTAGACTAGACTGATGTGACCTCTCACTACAACTATCAATAGAACCCCATGTATTTGAACCTGTTGAAGCACTATCGCTGGTGTCACTATTAGTTTCCACTATGCATGATGTGTGGAGAGGAGTAGAGGATAAGCTCGGTGAACTTTCCTCCAAGTGAACATCCTTCTCCACAAAAATATCATGTGTCTCTAGATCCATTAGTTTGTAAGCCTTCACATTATCTTCATAATCGATAAAGGTACAAGGCCAAGGTGCCGGTGCCTTGCAACTTCTAGAAAATAGGTTTGCCCATGCTAGACAACCGAAGACTTGAAGGTGACTCACAACTAGTTTTCTACCACACCATGCCTCAAAAGGAGTCTTGCCATCTAAGGCTAGATGAAGAGATCTATTAAGTATGTGAGTAGCATTGCTAATGGCTTCAACTTCAAGTGTAGGATCAAGAGACTTGCCCTTAATCATGCAACTTTCCATGGTCTTGAGAGTCCTAATCCTCATAGCTACAACATCTATCTTGTGCAGACTAAATGCTAGTGAGTTCTGAAGATCAATCCCCTCAATTCTACAAAAGTTCTTAAGTCTTTTGTCTACATATCTGTTCTCATTGTCCACCCTTAGTACTTTGATGGCTTTCCTTGACTTGTATTCAACATGAGTCTTGAATTCTTGAAGCTTATGAACCACTTCATTCTTGTGGTGAAGGAAGAAGACCTAGGTGAATCTTGAAAAGTCATCAACAAATGTGAGTATGTAGCAGCCTTGGCTGACTGAAGTCACTGCAAAGGGTCTTGCTAATACCATGTGAACAAGATGAAGAACAACTAGAGCTTGAGAAGACTTCCCTTTATCATACTTCTCCTTGAGATTCATATCCACTAAACAAGATGAACACTCTCCCTTAGAAAAGTTGATGTTGGGTAGACCTTTGACCATGTGTTTGGAGCAAAGTTGCTAAAGAGAGCGAAAGTCAAGGTGACCAAACTGCTCATGCCATAAGTTGATTTGTGAAGTAGAGTGAGTTAACAAGGCTTGAGAAGGACTCTTAGGAACAAAGTGGGAGAACGAGTATAACCTCTTGTCATCATTGACTTTCCCCATTATTACCAATGAATCATCTCTAAGACTTTGCACCATCACTGAATCTGGAAGGAACTCAACCTTATGACAATATCCAAGGTGAGTGATTTGGTAAACTGATAGGAGATTGGAACTTAGATTTGGAACATAAAGAACATTTTTAAATTCCCTATCTTCCATTTTGACATGTCCTTTCCCTTCAACTTCCATTTTAGCATCATCTCCCACGAAGATGTGTGGTACCTTTGACTGCTTCAATGAAGAAAAGTCTTCCCTTGAAGAACCCATGTGGTAAGAGGCACTTGGGTCAAGTATCCATTTCAAAGAAGAATTTGAGTTTTCCATAAGTGCTTGACCTTTACCTTTTGAAGAGGTAGGAGTAGAATCCTTGGAAGTACCTGGCACTTGAATCTTGTTCTTCTTGAGTAGGTTTTCTAACTCATCGATTCTTTTTGTCTTGCAATGATGCTCATCATGATTTGGCTTTTTGCAATATGCACAAAAGAGTTTGTCCTTCTTTTCATTACTTCCCTTCTTGTTTGAAGAACCGCCTTGTTGAGAGGAGGATTGTTGTGTCTTAGATTGTGTTTTTTGCTTCCACTGGTTCTTCTTGTTGTTGCTTTTTCCCCCTTGACTTGATTTATGATCATCACTAGCCACTAATGCTTTGGACTTAGGTGACTTGAGAAGTCCAAAATCTACTAAGTGAGATTGTTCAACAATAAACATGTCTGCAAATCCATCAAAGGAAGGCTTCTGGTAAGCAGATCCCATGGTTAACCTGTGAGTATTAAAACTCGAAACAAAGTTGGCGTACTCAGAAGGTAGCTTCTTTAGGATGTGATGAATCAACCTATCATCCTTCATGGGATTTCCACAATCTTTCAAAAGTGCCCTATACTCATTTACTTTGATGATATAATCCTAAATTGTGTCATAATTCTTAGGATCCAAGAGAAGTACATCATCTTCAATCTGAAATCCCTTTTCTTCATCCACCTTACCATACAAATGTTCAAGTTTATCCCAAGCTTCTTTAGATTATGAACAATTTTTAATGTGAAAGAGAAGATCCCCATGTACACAACTCCTAATTACACCTAAAGCTTGTCGGTCTTGTCTTTGCCAATCAATGAGTTTTTTAGCATTAGTAGGTTTGGTAATTGTACCACCAACATAAAGATTATATCCTTTTTCCATTAATCTACTCCATGTAATATCTTTCCATGTAGAATAGTTGTGTGAAGTTAAAGGAGGACATTTAAAACCCATGATGCAGAAATGAAAAGAGCACAAAATAGAGACACAAGAAACACAATACACACCCCCCCCCCACCTTTTCACTCAATCAAAAGACCCCCCCAAAAGAGATTTTGTTGGCACTTTATAAGTAGTGCATTTACAATGGGCCACTTGTCAAAATGAACAAAGTGGACTTTCTGATTTTGCTTTTACAACTGCCATATAAGGCTGAAATCTGTCACTTATGCATTGTAGCTTAGTTTTATAACAATTTTGAAAAAGAACCAAAGCTATACAATGCTGAAAGATGCCTAATTCTGAAAGTGAGAAATTGGTCCGCACAACCCAGAATTTGACTTCATATTTGTAAAGTAGATGAAAAAATATGCACTTTAAAAAAAAATAGAACCTGAAAAAGTGACTAGATGTTCTCGTACGGAGCTTCTAAAGTTGCAAAACAAAAGATTACGTAGGTACAGTCACCAAAAAAAGAAATTTTTACAAAATTTGTGCACCAAAACTAGAGAACAACACCACCACTAAAAAATTCAAGAAATTCTACTTGATTTCAAAAAAAATTGCACCTGAATCGGAGTCCGAATGTCCAAGTTACGAGCTCGCAAAGTCAGGCTACCAAATTGAAAAGCAATCTGAAGAGGGGTCAGGAAGGAAAATTGGGAGTCTAAATTTGATGGTCAAATGGCTGTTAAAGCAGTTCAAAAATGCCTTGGAATGATGTTTGGATGAGCGTCAAATTTAAGATAGCAAAATGATGATGTCAGAAAAAATCAGCGCCCTTGGGTGACGTGGCACATTGAGTTGTCGTTCATACTGTATGGTTAGATGACATGGAAAATTTTTGTACTTTCCACGTGGAAAAAAAGGCCCGGTTTCCACAAGTTACGTGGCAATACTAGAACCGTATAAATTCGACATTAAGCTACTCTCACAAGAGATTGTGTATCAAACTTGTCCACCAAGGAGGAGAAAGTATTTAATTATCAATATTAAGGTATATTAATCTTCTAAGTTTATTGGCTTTAGGTTTCTTATACTATCTTTGTTATTGTCAATATCTTATGAGACTCTCTACAAGTATGAGTTATGAATCTATACAAGTCAAATGAAGGTGAATGAATGTAGATTGTAGGATGAAAGATGACTCCAAGACTGGAGGGGTATGAGAGCATTAGGCATCACAGACCTTAGAGTTTTTTTAGTTGATACCAAGAATTTTTTCCAAGTTTTAATTTATTATCATCCTTATTTTGCAAAAAATAAAAAAGAAACCTAGAGATCTCTATTCTCTCCAAGCTCCTTAAAGTTTGTCATAGAAAAAGTCATGTCTATATTGAGAGAAAAAGGTCAAGAATTCTATAGGTTGTGAAGACAACATCATGACTTTGTTAGTATGTAAAAAGTGTGCATCATTACTTTATCATAGTTATTGTCATAAATGGTGGCAATGATATATAATGATGTTTATTTTTTGTTTTCCACAATGGTCATGTTGTATGTCATGAAGACATTTGATTATTTGTCATGGAATGACCCTACGAAGTAACTTTCCATTGTCATTTTTAAAAAGTGCTCTCATATTCAAAGCCCTCCATGATATGCTTTGACATATGTGGACTTATGTCATCATAGTTATCTAATTCAATCTTGTAATTTATTGCTAGCATGTGCATTATTCACATATATTGATGATTGACATGTCACATTAAAAATGTGTTCAAAACTCACCACTATTGGATGTATAAGAAAGTCTAAGTAATCAATGATTCTTTGGAATGATTACCATTCTCCTTTAATAGTTTGAGATGGAGTGCAATTTTGGGTTGCAAGTCTTCTTCATGCAACCTTTCATTTATCAATAGCATCTCTTCGTAAATGGAAAAACCAATTTGCTTAAACTAAAGATACAATCCATGCTTAACAAATGATGTCTAATATGTCATCTTTGGTAGAAATTATTTGAATATCAATTATTTGAATATAAATTATTTTATAGAATTCTTCTTGCTACTCCAATTTGTTTTTGAAAACTTTGACTACCATCACTATTTTGATGTTTACTGTCGTCGATGGTATAAGCGACTAGTTGAAACATCTCTACAAGTTGTCTCTATTTTGACACATCTTGTCATCAAGAGTATGAAAAACCCATCGAAACATATCTCTAGGTCATTGATAGTTTGGCACATCCTATTGTCGATGATGTGGAATATCTGTCAAACCATCGCTCATAGTCATCAATAGTTTGATGTTCTGAACTAGTTGTTTGATGCTGCCATGGGACAATGATGGTAATAATTTTCAATGGTTTTTTTTGTCGATATATTGATACCCATATTTTCCATCAAACTTTTGACTCTAGTCTAGCAACAATAGTTTTCAAAGTTTTGAGTCACAATTTTGATGAAAAAGAGTCAAAAAATAGGTCTAAATTTACTAGTGCCTTTTGGATACCTAACCTTGTTCCTATTAGAAAGAAGAATGGAAAAATCATATTATGTGTAGATTTTAGAGACCTAAATAGGGTCTCTCTCAAAGATCACCATCCTCTTCCTTCCATGGAACAAATCTTATCCAAGGTCAATGGCTCTAAAAGATTTTCCTTACTAGATGGGTTTTCAAGTTATAACCAAGTGTTAGTCTAGGATTTTGATAGATACAAGACAACCTTCACTACTAAATGGGGCACTTATGCCTATAGAAAATTTTTTTTTGGTATAACCAATGCAAGTGCTACTTTCCAAAAAGAAATGGAGGTGGCTTTCAAGAACATGATTGAAAAATTTGTGCTGGTCTACCTTGATGACATAACAATCTACTCAAAGAATGTGGCAAACCACTTTGGTCATTTGAGGTAGGTGTTCATCAAGTGCAGGGAATATGGTGTGTCCTAAAATTGAAGAAAGTGTGTATTTTCCACCATTCAAGGAAGGTTGCTAGGACATATTGTGTCTAGGGATGGCTTAACCATTGATATAGAGAGAGTAAAGGCAATCCTTGCTCTTCCATTTCCTAGTGATAAGAAGGGGCTGCAAAGTTTCCATGATAGAATCAACTTTGTAAGAAGGTTCATTCCTAACCTTACTACCATGGTCAAACCCCTTACGACCATGCTAAAGGAGAACATGGTTTTCACTTGGACAAAGGAAGGGAGAGCCAACTTTGAAGAAATCAAAGAAGCAATAACATCATCTCCTACCCTTATCAATCCCAACTTTGATAAGGATTTAATTCTCTATACCCTTGGGGGTGAGTCAAGCATATCAATTGTCTTGAAACAATTGGATGATGTAGATGAATAGCAACCTATAGCCTTTTTTAGTGAAGGGCTAAAGGATTATGAAGACAAATATAGTTATGTGGAAAAACAAGTTCTTTCTGCTATAAGAGCTTTATAGAAATTTAGACATTTTTTTATCACATAACAAGGTCCAACTCTTAGTTCCACATGCAAGTGTGAAAAGAGTTCTTCTTGAACAAATATATTAGTGAGAAAAGAGCTGGATGGATAACCAAGGTCATGGAATATGATGATATCAAAATCACAAAGCTTGTGAGAGGTAAAGGATTGTGTGAGTAGAGGATTTCATCCTAGGAAATAATCAAAGAAGTTGCAATAGTGTCAGAGGAACAACCAATGGAGGATGAAAATATAAATAGTTGGATACATGATATGAAAACCTTCTTAGTGGGAGGAGGATATCCACAAGGATTAGACATAGCTAAAAGAAGATAGTTTAGATTACAGTCTATTCCTTTTGTCCTAGTGGATGAGATTCTTTTTAGGAGAGATCTCAATGGAACCTTATTAAGATGCATTAACCTTGATCAAATAGATAGAATGATCAAAGAGTTTCATGATGCCCCTAATGGTGGAAACTTCTTAACTAGAACAACAACCATAAAGATAATTAAACTTATTATTATTGGCCAACACTATTCAATGTTTGTCATAAAACATGTGAGGAAATGTGAGAAGTGTGCCTTCTTTTCAGGTAAACAAAGGTTAGCAGCTCTTCCCCTTCATCCTATTCAGGTTGATCAAACATTTGCCCAATGGGGGTTGGATTTCATTGGTCCAATCAATCCACCTTCCAACTTTGGTCACAAGTGGATCTTAGTTGTAAAAAATTACTTTACAAGGTGGACAAAAGAAGTAGCTTTGAAGGATGCCACAAAGACTTTAGTAGTGGAATTCCTTGATGGAATTATTATCAGGTTTGGTGTCCCTTCAATAATTATATCAAATAATGCCAAGCCCTTTGTTGGGACTCACATTTTGTCTTGGGTAGTTGATTATTGTATCTATTTGACCACTTCTTCAAATTACTATCCTCAAGGAAATGGCTTAGCCAAATCCTCCAACAAGAACCTAATCAAAATTATCAAAATGACAATTGAAGACAATTAGAGGTGTTGGCATTCAAAGTTAAGAACAACTCTTTGGGCTAATAGGATTACACCTAAGAGAGAAATTGGGAACTCACCCTTCATGCTAGTATTTGGAAGGGAAGCAAGACTTCCTATCTCATTGGAGTTTCCCTCTCTTGAATTATCTCATCAATTAGAGCTAATTGAAGATAATGCCATGATAGTCAAGATGGCAAAATTGATTGAAATAGAAGAAAAAAGAAAAGCTATGCAAACACTTGAGGCACATTAGTAATAGATCAAAAGGAGTTTTGAAAGAAAGGATGAAGCTAGGGTTTTCAAGGGGGGAGACCTTGTTCTCAAATGGGATGCAAACATAGCTAAGCTAGGTAGAAACTCCAAGTTTGATGCTATATAAAGTGGTCCATATGTTATCACCAACTATAAAGTTGCCAATGCTTTTTAGTTATCTAGGCCTAATGTTGATAATGTACCAATTCTAGTCAATGGAATTTACCTAAAGCCTTGCTTCTAGAGAAGGTTAAGGTTTCTGTACATAATGGAGTAGTTTTCTATTTTTAAGAAGTGCACAAGCACATGCTTTTTGTTTGAGGAATGGTAGGGTTTTTGAGGTTTTGCAGTTGTAGAGGATACAATTTTTTTTGCAAAACATGCTTCATTTTTTGTGGCTTTATAACCCAATGGATTTCTTAAGGCCATTGGTCCATACTTAGTAGGAAAACATCCCCTCTGAGTCATCGAAAGTGTTGGCCATTTTAATCCCCCCAACCTTCATTCTCTTGTCACCATCATTAAAATCTGATCAGAGATATCTATTCATGGCACCAAGGTTTGCACAATATGTCAAGCATGTGGGTAAAACCTAACTAAAACCCTAGTTCTCCCCTTCTCATTATAATTTTTCATTTCCTTTTTGAAGGGTTGGATTACCCATGGGACACTTAGATTGGGTCCCCTTGTTAGGTTCATTCACCTTAAGTACTGACCCTGCACCCTATTCGTTTAAATCATTCCACGACCACCTTTGTTTCCCTAAGAGTCCATTTTCAGTAGTACCTAGTGGTGGTGACATAGCATTGGATAGGTCTGTCCATTTCAAGAATTCATGGAGTATCAGAGGGAAGAAATGACTCAAAAGACCACTATAAATCACTATCATTGGATCTTGATAGATCAACACTCGTCACTTTCTTTCTTTTTGAAGTAGCGTGAAGTTTAGTGAAAGCAAGAAAATGATGTAGCGACATGTGGAATGGTGGGGCCAAGTGCATATGAGATTCTTTTGTGTATTGTCATAGGGTCAAGAGATAGTTAATGCAATCAGTTTTAAAGAAGTATCTTTTTGATAAATGCATATAGGTTTCAATCATTGCCACTCCATCGATAAGCTTCAGTATTTCAAGTTACAAAAATGTGAACCCCTTCATCACATTGTCACTCCAATTTGTGATCTAACTATCAAATGGGTTGTGAGGATGTGAAACAGTCAAATCCATCATTAGTGCAGCTTCACAGTTGTTTGGGCTAACATTCAAATTTGGGTTACAACAGAGAAAAAGCCACCAATCGAATGATTACAAATCATTATGCAATATGGGATCTTATTTTGTGAAGTTGCAATGGAGAGTAGAAGTCAAGTTTAATGGATTTTTCATCATTACACATAGTTAAGACTAACCCAAGGTTAAGGCAATGAAGCTGCAAAAGCCTACTTCGTAGCTTCACACAGTTAAGAAAGTGTTAGGTCCTAATGATTGCAAAGGTGCGAAATAGTAAGTTTTATGAGGTTCACAGGGTCACTAAAGTTAGTGTGATAATGTGATTTCAAGTTGTGAAACAATGATAGGGAATAATATGAATCAATCATAGTTTCACAGGGCTATATAGTCAATAAAGGTTTTAAGTTGTGAAGTCACGAATAGGAGCAAGCACAAGTCAAATGACAGTTAGAAAAGCTAAATGATCTGGCAGAATGTTTAAAGGATATAGGGCCATGTGGAAAAGTTGGCTATTGAATTCAATTGACTTGATGACATTGCTAACCTGGCATGGTCACGAACATGAAATCAAGCAACTCTTTGATGGTGAACAAGTCCTTGATCACGTACAACCACCCTTTTGAGTGTTCTCCATATAAATGTAGATTTCATTCTACCATCACCTTGGTTATCCATCTACCTAGCCAAAATAGTTATGATCATCATTTCTCTCTTCAAGGCCAGAATTTGCACATAAAGATTAGATTTCCTACATATGGATGGGCAGCCGATCAAAATTTTCTGGGATCAATAGCTATTGCTCTCTACAACTTGAAGGTAGTAGCTGATTTTTGGCTTTTAGTAGAAGTTTTTTCAGTTATGGTTAAGCTATAAAAGAAAGTTTTGTGACTCTTTCAAGGTCAATCTTTTCTCTAATTTTGTATCAATTATATTGCATACTCTGTTACTATAATTTCCTTTTCCTCTAAGTGAATATAATTCTTTATTGCATCTCTTTCTTCCATTAATACATTGTGCAATATCTTTTTCCTTCTATTAATGTATTGCCTCCATTCCTCAACTTTTATGATTGCATCTATCTTCCCTTTGAATGATATAGAGTAAAGTTCCTCCCTTATAGTATTCTATTGGTTTCTAATCTACATATGGTCATTGAGTGAAAGCAAGGATTGAATTTGTGTATTTTGGGATTATATTGATGAATTGTGTATTTCTAGGTAGAGATAAAATTGAACGTACAATTTTGGTGTATCACCCCTCTAGATTAGATTAGGTAGTTTTATTTTCATGCATTTCCTTCTTCCTTTTCCTTCAAAAGAGTAGTTGGATGCAATCTGATAGTAAGGAAGCCGACCTTCTCCGGAGACTCAATCTCATTGTTCAAGTCCCACAACTTGGAGATTGTTTCCATGTTTCACAAGATTTCCTTTAGGTCAAACTTCAAGCAAGGGTGCAAACTTTTCTCACAATAGGTACTATCCAAAAAGTTGACAAACAAATAAAAAATAAATATTAAACTCAACTTCAACCTCGTATTCCAAATGAGTAAAGTTAATATTATGCTTCATTGGACCAATTCATATTACAGTATGTATTTTGTCTCATTTGTGTAATAATTGATACTATCTTAAGGCATTTCTCCATTGTCCAATAGATTTTCCTTCTTCTAGTCTCCATTTATCAACAAAATAATCATACACATGTATTAATTACATGTAATATTATTTTCATTACATGAGATTGCATATTACTTCATAAGATTTTGCATGGTTATGTGTCATTGCACTTGCATGATATTTTGTAATGCCTTCCTATTTTTTAAAATTATTTCATTTACTTTCTAGCATTCATTCCTATTGTGTGGCATTTTGTAATCTACTCCCATTATTATGTAACCTTTGTTACATTATGTAGGATTCTTTAACCCATTTCATAGTGTTATTATTGGAATTAAATTATTATTTTCATTTTTTTTAAAAATTATAATAGTGTAGAGTTGCATAATTTTGTTACCATAAAGAATATATTTTCTCATCATGCCTTGTATCTTATGATACCCTTGGTCTTATGTGTGCAATGTTTACAGAGAACCTTTGATTTTGTTAAGTGGTTGTGGTGATTTTAAAATTTTAAGCCCATATGACAAATCCAAATTTGTTCAATTTTTATTTGAATTTTTTTTCTTGTGTCAAACTCATGCTCTTTTGATCTCATTATGATTTGACTAGCTAATTATGATTATGTCAAATTTTATAAACTTATATGGTAACAAATGGATAACTAGAAAATAATTTGGAGACTAAATCTATATTTTTTAACAAGAGAAAATCAATAACCAATTTTAAGACTAAATCACTCATTACAAGAAACTAATTTAGTTAGCCATTGTACTTCTCCCTACAATCTTGTAATATCATATATGTAAGGGAATGTATCATGAGTAGGGTGAAACAACAAAACTTGTTAACACTCAAATGTGTATTTGATCATTCTCCCCTTCACCAGTTATATTTCTTCAATTTTATTGTACCATAGTATTAGTGAACAATGTTTCCTTCTTCTAAAATCTTAGTTAATCCACAAATTCTATCCCTTTTATCTAGAAAAACACACACACTAACAATTGAGCTTATTTCTTAGCAATCTCTTGCATTTAAAAGGTGCACCTCCCTTACTTGAAGTATTATTCAATCAAATCTTATTGTAAAAGAATGTTTTAAATGGAACTTTTAACTAGATAGTGTAAGGCATTAACATTCAGTTCATCAATACAAAAAGAATTTGCAAATCAAATGATCATTTAATTTCATTATAATAGTAAGCCGCACATCATATTATCATAGTGATTATGGAATAAACACACATAATTGACTTCTCTCTATCACTCTTAATATTAATATTTCTTATAATATAATAAAGATTACCATCACACACTATTTATTCCCATATAACAATAAGCGGCATGTATCTATGACCCACAAGAATAAATATTAAAATAATCAAATATATGAAACCACACGATATCATATATAATAAATTATATAGTATCTAACACATCCAAAGAAAAAAGATCAAAATATCAAATTTTGAAACTACAGAAAGTCAAACTTTTTCAAGTCATTTCCACTTAAAAATAGTTTTCCATTGTTGGTGTAGATAAGTATTTACTTATTACACTTACTTAAGTTTACTTAGGTTAATGCATTATTTATTTATTTTGCATTATTTTATTTGTGAGACACTTAGGAGTTTGTGCACTCTTGTGAGTTGTCTTGATGACATCACAGGGGTCTGCACCTCTTTTAAGCACATGTTGTCTACATCACAAGAATCTTCTACACACATATGACACTTTTTCATTCTTATCCATTCATCTAGAATGTTGGATAAGGTGCTTAGTTGTCTTATCTTCTGGTTGTTTCTAGAGACATTCTAGGTGCTTCCTGAGAGGCCTTTATATGCAGGCACTCCTAGTGTGTTTGAACATCACATTCTGAACAGAGCAATGTATTCGGACATACTTTGATTAATTGAGCATATCCATTTTTGGTCTACTATGTGCTTGTTTTTGAGTTCTTAGTTCCTGGGTGAATTTTTCCCTTAGGCAAGTTCTTACATGGTATCAGAGCAACTTGGAGATTTTCTCATCACATAGCCATTCGAGACCATGCTTGCTTCATCACCTCAGCCCGAATCTAGAGTGCTGTAGAAATTGGGAGCATCTAGAACCAGATCTGACCTCACCATGGCATCCAAAATGTTGATTCAATAAAAATTGGCTACAAAGCTACCTACCCTAGGCCAAAGTCGATTGTGAGGCAATTTTTTTTTTTTGCAAACCTGCACCTGAAGGACCACTTTGCAAAATTGGTATGATCATATCAGATCTGTACATTTAATTTTCAGATCTACCTTTTTTTTTCATCTGCATCTCTGCTATTTTTTCAGATCTGCATTATTTTTCAAAAAAAATTTGGCCATAGGACCACATGAGATATTTTTTGCAAGTGAAGATTGGAGCTTGTTGGTGTAAATCTGATATTTGCATCACATTCAAAAGGTCCAAAAACCCCCAAATCAGATTTTGTTTCATCCAAATCGGACTTCTGAGGCAAAATCTAGAGCCATTTATTTTTGGAGGTGCGACAGCGATTCAGAAAAAATAACAACAGCAACGATTTTCAAACAGCGATATCTTTCTCATACGGACTCCTTTTTGCGAGCAATGTTTTTTGTTTTGGGGTAGGATTTCATGATCTACACATTGGTGTAGGTGGTTTGACATCTTTATTTTTGAATTTTTCTCCAACTCAAAAATCTCAAATTTTGCCACTTAAAATGCTTGGTACGGGCTCATCCAGACTCCAAATTAGGTTCCATTTTTTTTGAAAGTGCATTTTTTTTGTCTATTTCTATATTTGCAATCACATTATAGGTTCTGTAGACATAAATACTACTTTCATAAATAGGCCCTAAATTGACAAGTGGCTTTCAAGTGCCAACAACATCTTTTTCAGGGGGGGTTCTTTGATTCTTTGGGGGTTCATTGATTGATCTCATGGAGTCTTGTCAGATTTTTCAGTTTGATATTAGACCACAATTGACAACAAGGAACTATTACAAATGGAGGACTTTGATAATTGACCATCTAAGAGAACATCTAGGATTGATTCCTTATCTCTATTTAATGCCACCACATTTTGATTGGACATATATTATCAAGCTTAATCAATTTCTACGTAAAAGTATGAGTAGGGAATCTTTTGGTCCTCTTATATTGGCACATTTTCCTTGTGATATTTGGTGGTATATTTGGGAAGCATATGGAGATCCATGTGATCCTCCATCTCCAGTGGACTTTCTACATCCGGTCACTCCAGCTATGGTTTCTTCAACCTCAAATGAGATCACACCTCCAACTCCTGTTGCTCTTGTTGATCCTATTTCAGCCACAAATGCTTCAAAATCAGTGCAATAGGATACTTTATGTCTTCCTACTCTACCTTCATGCAAATACTTCCTCTCAGACATTGCATAGTTGTTCATGGAGTCTCACATTGAAGATATGGGAGACATTATTGATGACATTCGTTTTCTTTTTGAGGCAGATATTCCATCCTTTTTCATAGTGACAGATTCATGTACTTTAGCACTGCAGGGTACACATGGTCTTCTAGGTGATGATTTCTTGCCAAACATTTCAGCTCTATTCTTGGAGTCACACACAGTAGATATGGGAGACTTTTATGATGATTTATCACTTCTCTTTGCTAAGACAGATTCTTCTATAGTTATTGCACATTCTCTACATGATCAATGCTTCCAGGTTGGCATGATTGTGGATTCTTATGTACAACATCTACAGGAGGTCTCTTCATCAGTTGAGAAGACTGTTGGTTTCCTGAGACAGGTTCTACACACTCCTTGTTTGATTTGCACTTCTCTTCAGTAGTTTTGGAGGAAGCCATCATCAGTATCGACATAGGGACTTTTGAACAAGTTTCAGAGATATCACTCATCATTGAGATTCCTTCTCCATCCAGGGGGTGTATCTTGCAAGTACCCTTGCTCTTGTTTCTTCCAAAGGGGAGGAACATCATCCAAAGGTCATGGATTAGCTTCTACATAGGAGCATTCTTTAGTGATCACCACACTACTTTTAATGGGGGGGACTATCTCATCTCCTTCTTCTCTTTTTTGGGGGGGACTTTTTCCTCATAGGAGGTTTTGTCCTTCTCCATTCTTTCTTGTATATACATCGATGTATGTCATAATGGGGGGGGGGGGGGGGGGGGGGGGGGGGGGGTCTTGATTACTCCATCCATCCAGGCATCCCTTTTATCTTTCTTTTTGGGGGAGGGTTTTTCCCATGAGGTTTTCCCTCTTTCCCCGCTTTATGAGAGATTTTCCTATCATTATGTACATGGGTACCTAACATGGCCTAGTAGCCGAGACCCATTATGCATTTCATCCTAGTTTTGTAAGCTTAAGGGCATTCCCCTAAGTTGCACTTAAGGGGGGGTGTTGGTGTAAACAAGTATTTACTTATTACACTTACTTAAGTTTACTTAGGTTAATGCATTATTTATTTATTTTGCATTATTTTATTTGTGAGACACTTAGGAGTTTGTGCACTCTTATGAGTTGTCTTGATGACATCACAGGGGTTCGCACCTCTTTTAAGCACATGTTGTCTACAACACATGAATCTTCTACACACATATGACACTTTGTCATTCTTATCCATTCATCTAGAATGTTGGATAAGGTGCTTAGTTTTCTTATCTTTTGGTTGTTTCTAGAGACATTCTAGGTGCTTCCTGAGAGGCCTTTATATACATGCACTCCTAGTGTATTTGAACATCACATTCTGAACAGAGCAATGTATTCGAACATACTTTGATTAATTGATCATATCCATTTTTGGTCTACTGTGTGCTTGTGTTTGAGTTCTTAGTTCCTGGGTGAATTTTTCCCTTAGGCAAATTCTTACATCCATCATAGTAAAATTAGTTTCAAAATGGCTCACATTGGAGTTAGAACTAATAGAAACTATCTTAAATAATGAAAGAAATGAACTAACTAGACAACACTATCAACCGAGCCATTGACTAAGAATGTTCTAATTAGTCCTCGTAGTAGAAGTGAGAGGCATGTCCTTTAGTGACTCCACATGTTTTCTCCAATCCTTGAATGTTGTTGTGAAGTCTGCCAACACTTGGTGATGTAGCACTTTGATATGTTTGATCCTTTGTTTCCATATTTAGTATTCCTTATGAACATGTTCTATTTTCCTCTTGTGCTTCTATAAATGATCCTTACAGATAATGAACATGAAATCAACCTTGGAAATTCTTGTCACATCCTTGACAATGTGTCTTTCAGTTCCTTTACGAGGTTCATTCTTTCTTTAAAGGACTCTATAATATGCTCAAATTTCTTCTCAAGGATTTCTTCATTGTCCATAAGTATAATATCAATGAATTTGAGGTCATTAGTCATTAAATCTCTTATGCATGACAATTCTTTTAAGATCTTGACAGATTCATCCATCCCTTGCTATATTACTGAACTCCTCCATTCCATATTTGTCATTACTGCATACAACAAATGATCATCTAGGCCAGGTAGGTACAAGCTTCTCTAACAAAAACCTCATAACCTAGTATTCTTGAACTTCACTAATACTAACAATGTCATCATCCCATTTTGACTTTTCTTTTGCCCAATTCTCAAGTTCATTTTCTAGTTTAGTATTAATTGCATCATCTCGCAACTTGGATTTGGCAAGATTCTCACATACCCCACTCCATCGTTGGTCACATTTTTTACCCATTTATCAAATATTTCAGCTATATCTTTGTCCCTTTGAACCTGATTAAGGAACTTCTAATGAGGAGGGGACCTAACATCTACACTTTCAAGGATGATAGTCAAGGGCATACCATCAAGGTTTTGAATTGCCTAGATGTATTATGCCATAAATTTGAGAGATTGTTTGAGTTCTCTCTTATCTTTCCAATCCTTCTATATGAAATGTGATATCCTCTTATTGATTGAGTTAAGCATCTTCATATTCATAGCTCTAGTAGCCATTCCCAAATTTGTCTCCTCTATAGTGAGATCTTTTAATTTAAGCTCTTCTCTATCTTTATCTGTAGTTGGCTTTTACATCTTAGGTACCTAATACCCTATTTCCTCATCAACATACAACATCACCTCAACCTTGGGCTTCTTATTCTTTGGGGTTTGTCCTAGGCACTTATTGACCATATCTTCAATTAGCACTATGATGGGAACAACACTTTACTTTTTGTTGATAGACAAATCAAACCAACAAAGGGCAATAGGGATATTCTTGTTTTGAGGTGTCTAAAGATTGGCTATGTCTCCTATTTTCATTGCATCAGGTGAAAAATTGCTAATCTCCATTATTTTTTCCAATATATTTTCAATATCTACTGAGTTTTCCATGTGTACTTCTTTTCCTAGCTTTGGGGCAACTTTGGTGGTTTCCAAGTCAACCATAATAGGATCACAATTTGATTGCTTGTTGTTCTTTCAACTTCTAGAGCAGGTAATTTGTGTCGATGCAAGCACTTGAACCAAGGCTTCTTTAAGTGAAAGTAGGGTTTCGTAAGGTATAATATTACATGTGGCTGAAAATTGTGCAAATTGGTCAATAAGTTATGGTGGGGGTTTTGAACTTGAGGCCTTCATTTTCTTTTGAATCTATATCCTCATTCTAAGTGATCCTTTGGCTCTCTTTTCTTGTCGACACTTTTTATTCCTTTTGATCACATTGAAACTCCTAATCATTAGGTCCTTCCTCATCTCTCTTATTCCAATCAATTGTTGGAATTGGAAGGCCTTCAACTTGTTCTATGTATTATGGGTCTATTGTTTCTTCACCCTCCTCCTCTTCAATTCTTGTGACATTCATTTGTAACTTAAGGGTGATAATTTGTTCCAAAGTGAATCATGACCAAAATCTCCATCTTACTTCAAACTCATCAATGCAAACAACCCAATTATCTTCCAATTGAGGTTCATGTCTAAAGCTTGAACCCGCCTTAAGATTGGATTGTTCAAACCCTTTGCTATCAAACTTAGGTCTAACTTGACATGGATTTAGGTTCATCAATTTTAGTTTAGTTTTGAGGTTTGAAGCGTCTTGAGTATACTTGTAGTGATAGTGATAATGTTCTTTAGGGAAAACATGTCAAACACCTTTCTTAGCTTTCATATTTTTCTATACTTGCACTAATTGTCTACAAATTTCTATCGATACATACTTGTCCAAGTAGCATCTTGGTAATTTTAGGGGCTCACCTCCAAACTATATAACTGAACTTAGGAAATTGGATAAAGAAACTTCTATAGCTTACCACCAATTGCATGTATACGATTGAGGTGATTATTGCGATTTATCTATAGGTGCTTTCCAGTTGCTTGCATAGGATTGAGGTGAATATTGTATTTTGTCTTAAAGTGCTTTCCAATTTCTTGTAAAGGAGTGAGGTGAAAATTGTGATTTTATGAGTTGTACTTATCATGATCTTAGGTTAGGTAATCTATGTGTATGTTGGGAAGTGGCTTACAATGGAGGTCAGAGCCCTACAGAGGTTGCTTGGATAACCCAATGTAAGTTTTTTTAATAAGTGATAATATTTCATTAAATGGGTTTAAAATGAATTAATAAGAGTTAGTGTTTTTTCCTCAGCCATGCCTCAAGTGCTAATATAGGCTAGGATGGGAGTAGAGAGGATGCTTGGTTGCAACCTTGCCTCATTAGTCTGCCTTGTTTGTATGAAAGGATAATGATTCCACATAGCCAAAGTCCAGAGAGGCTACTAGGGTAACCTTAGAGTTGGCTAATGTGATGACACTTACCCACTTACATGGTAGATTTACTACATGTCTTTGTTGCCTCTTGGATTAGATGATACTTGTGTCTTGGTACCTTTGAGATAGATTTCTATCAGGATTTTCTTGACTTAGACATTGGTTATGACTTGTGGATTATTATCCATTTGGGACTTGAGAGATTATCTCCTCAGCATGGTGGGAGTGGGTCATTTAGGTTCCACGAGGTTGGGTGGTAGAGTTTTTTATACCATTGAGATTTGACCGCTAGATGTCATTTTTGGATGTACTTGTGTAGTTGTTCTTTTCATTCTGATCTTGTATATCAGTTGGATGGTTATATTTTGTTATATTGTACTTGATTATCAAAGATCTTATGAGATGATGTATTTTATTCATGATGTATATTATTTGAGCTTTTCATACCCCGAGACTTGTAGAACAAATGATTATGCATTTTGGTTATGCCAAGTGGCATCTTATGTAATTATATATTATTTAATTGGATTTATACTTGTGGTTTATCTATGATGTGGATTTGTAATGTATCATATTTAGTATTAATAAAACTTATATGTGATTCAACATCATGAAACCATTAAGAGATGTAATCTATTTATGGATGGTTGTACGTATGTGAGTTATTACTTCCACTATGTTATCTCTTGTTGTTTAATCTTTTAAAAAATGTTTGTAAAACTTGGTGAAACTTTATGTTAATTTCTTTTGGGTTCCCTGGTGAGGCGTTACACATTTAATATGTGATGTATCAAGCGCATAAATATTGCAAGGGAATTGGTTTGGCTTAAAGAACAACCATCAAGTTGTATGGTCCTTCATATATTTTAAATGTATTTTAAAAGTCTCATTGATTTTTACTAGATCTTGAAAGTATCATAATTAAGGTAAGTTGATCCAAAATGTCGTTAATAGTTGTTGAAGGATACTATCTTAAAGATCATGTTGAAAGTGTAATAATAAAAATAGAGCCACTAGGTTCTATTTTACTTAGGTGCCATCATAATTGAAGTACCACACAAAGGAGATCTTGATCAAGCATTTTATTCATTAAGAAATGTTTATATTTGACATCAAATTTCATCATTCTCTTGAACAGATATTTCAACCTAGGTACCATGTGGAAGGTTTATCCTTATACCATAATAATTTTAATATTGTGTATTATATATTTCATTAAAATAACCACATAATAAATGCAGATATCATCATATTAGCATATTATAGTATTAATTTAATGTTCTTGTGATGAATTAGACATGAAATAATATTTTTTAAAGTGTGTTTTATCAATTATGTACATATGTTTACAAAAGTTGTTATATGCAATATTTTGAGTGTGCACAACTATTAAATATGATTTTGCTTTGTTGAAACTAGAGTAATTTTGGATTATGAAGACCTTATATACGTTTAAGTACTTGTTATTGGCATGAATTTTCTATCATTGTGATTTTACATCACAAATATCTTTATGAGCACATACAAAGGCTTTACCAGGATAGATGCCACACATATTCAATATGGTTATGTCTAATAAGTGATTTTTTTGCTTAAATGTTTAATAATATAGTTGAAAGTACATTAGTAACTTACTCGAATGTGTTTCTTTTTCTATCCATCCTAGCTTGATTTGGAGAGTCTTGATTGATTACAATAATATTATTTTTGATATCACTATCAATGATGACATGTGTGGGTTTTCCTTAACCTCAATTTTTTTATGCATGAAAAATTATTGGTCCATAATATCTAGCATAAGGAATTTCATTTTATCTTGGATAAGAGGAGAGATTTTATTGGTATATTTAAGTAATATGAGGCATTTGGTTATACCCTTTTGTAATCATGAATATTAGTCATGAAACCAATTAGTGTTTTAGATTTTGAGATTTTTTTGGGTGCAATCGTTGGATGTTTATGCATTCATTCTTGTAGTGTTTGATGGGATGGTATTGATTATGTAGGGAACCAATAATACCCCAAGTCTTAAAAATATAGTGTTTTGCACTTTATTAAGGGTTCAATGGTTACCGCCAAAAACTCGTCTCAAATTCAATGAAATTTTTAACAAATAAGTATAAATGAGTTGGTTAATCCAACTTATAACAAAAAAATATTAAATTTGATCTAAACACTAAAGGGATCATGGTGATGTGTCATAACTTTATCCTATGTATTCATCATGTAGGGCACTAATATTACAAGTCTTAACTAGCTAGTGTTCTTTACTTCATTATGTGTTCAATGATTATCACCAAGATTTTTTCTCAATACCAATAGATTTGTTGACAAATAACTATGAATTGAGTAAGAAAATCCAATAATTTAGTACTAGGTGAGGATATTTCCTTTGAGCAATAGAATTTCAAGTTTACCTAAATCCTAAGAGGGTTACGGTGATGTGTTATAGTTTTCTAATTGAGATGTGAAGCCAATAGTCCAACTTGAGTCATGAGATTGTAGAATATGCTAAATATCTCTTGGTGTTGTATTCCTAAGACTAAATTGATTAGATATTGAACATCTACTAAAGACCTAGTTGCATACTTATCTTCTATCATTGTTTTTCTTGGTTCCTTTATGAATGATCAAATATTTAGCTAGGTATCTATTCCTTTTGTGGCTATTGTGAGCATATGTAGACCAGAAAGAAATGAAAACTTTCACACTCTTATAGTAATAATTAAATTCTAAGATAGATAAGTGGACAAATGTACAAAGTAACTAGTAATATATAACATGGTGGAATATGCAAATGAAAAATTGACGTAGACTATAAATGTACATCCAAGGGGTGTGAAACACTTTGAAAAATAAATGTTGTGTGTAGAAGAATATTTTTAGGATAAGAATATATTGGTTTAAAATTCTTCTTTGAATAGATTATTTGGACTTAGTGTTGTACATTATTGAATAAAACATTTTATTATAATTTACTAATCTTAGTTGTAGTATATTTGGAGTTGTGATTATCCACATTAGATAATTATTTGGGGACTACTTGTAAGGTGTATAGAAACATTGGGATAATTATTCTAATTGTGGAGGATACGATATTTATTCAACATTTGAGGGAAGATATGTGGATAAAACTAGTACCTAATACTGTGGGGTTAATGGCTTTGTGTTCTCATGGTTTTGAGACACATAGTTTTATCTTATTGCATGGTTATATTTGTGTGAGCTTGACTCTATAAAAGAAAATAAATGTTGTGTGGTCTAGGTTAGTTGGGTCAAGGAGTTGTCATATTATTTAATATTTTCAAGGAGTGTGTGCATTAAGCATGACATGGAATATGTAGGTTTATTCTTGGATAGATGGATGATGCAAATTAAATATGCTTGGTATTTCAAAAATACTTATTGTAAATTTACTACAAGTGCATATATTAATTTATTGCTAAATAATAGATGGGGTGGAAATGTTTTTAGAGGTTGCATTTTTCCTTCTTGAGGGTTTTTCTTAGGGTTTAACTTGTGTTATCTATTGGCTTTTTTATTTGATATACACACAATATTCTATTTTGTAAGGTTTTACAAATGCTTTTCTCTCATGGGTTGTGTAGGAACTAAGGGTTTGTTTGGTTCATGGAATTTAAAAAACCAAGATTTCTACAAACCTTGGTTTAGCCAAATCAAGGTTTTGCAAATCTTCATTCTGATTTTAGGGATTTTACTTGAACCATTTGTTTCACTTGGAAGATGTGTGTGAAGACATATTTTTATGCATAAGCTTAGAGTTGAAGGCAAATTTCAAAAAGTAGTCCAATCTATTGTTTTTACACTCCTTAAAAAACATAACCAGGTTTTGATTTTCAATTCCTACTTGCTAGTAGGATGTTGGAAAACCTAGTTTTGAGGCAAAATTGGAAGTCCGATATGCTAATTCCATTTTTCCAATTTTGAAACAAATGCAAAAAGTTTCAAATCTAGAATTTGAAAAAGGCAATTCCTATCATCTTATAGGAACCAAACGAACCCTAAATAAAATGAACTAGAGTTTGAATGCAACATTTCCTTGCGCAAACTTTTAATAATCATGAACTAGAGTTTATTTGGAAATATAGGAATAATCATGAATATTAGTCATGGAACTAATTAGTGTTTTAGATTTTGAGACTTTTTGGTGTAGTCATTGCATGTTTATGCATTCATTCTTGTAGTGTCTAATGGGATAGTATTCATTATGTAGGGGACCAATAATCGTCCAAGTCTTAAAAATATAGTGTTTTGCACTTTATTAAGGGTTCAATGGTTACCGCCAAAAAACTCATCTCAAATTCAATGAACTTTTTTTAACAAATAAGTATAAATTGAGTCGATGAATCCAACTTCTAACAATAAAATATTAAATTTGACCCAAACCCAAAAGGGATCATGGTGATGTGTCATAACTTTTTCCCATGTATTCATCATGTAGGACACTAATATTACAAGTCTTAACTAGCTAGTGCTCTTCACTCCATTATGTGTTCAATTATTGCCACAAAGATTTTTTCTCAATATCAATGGATTTGTTGAAAAATCAATATGAATTGAGTAAGAAAATCCAATAATCTAGCACTAGGTGAGGATCTTTCCTTTGAGCAATAGAATTTCAAAGTTTACCTAAATCCTAGAAGGATTATGGTGACTTGTTATAGTTTTCTAATTGAGATGTGAAGCCAATAATCCAACTAGATTCATGAAATTGTAGAATAAGTTAAATATTTATTCGTGTTGTATTTCTAAGACTAAATTGATTAGATATTGAACATATACTAAAGACCTATTTAGATACTTATTTTCTATCATTATTTTTCTTGGTGCCTATAAGAATGATCAAATATTGAGCTAGGTATCTAATCCTTTTGTGGTTAGTCTAAGAACATGTAGACCAGAAAGAAAAGAAAAATTTCACACTCTTATAGTAATAATTAAATTCTAAGATAGATAAGTGGACAAATGTATAAAGTAACTAGTAATATATAACATGGTGGAATATGCAAATGAAAAAATGACATAGAATGTAAATGTACATCCAAGGGGTGTGGAACACTTATAACCAATAAAATAAAATTTAAATATAACCAAGGGGTGTATAATGTAAATGTACATGCAAATATAACCAATATCAGAAAATAATAGATCACACAGAAAAGAACACAAGACACCAAGATTTAACGTGGTTCACCCAAACCCTAGGTTATGTCCACCAAATAGCAAGTCCAATATTTTATGATCCAGTGATTACAACATGATTACAATCGGTAATCCCTTATAGCTCAATACCATTGCAAGAATCAATTTCGCATCACCTACTTAATAAAAAATACCTAACCCTAATCCCTTTTATAAAAGTAATTTATGCTGCTTTAGGGTTACAACATGTCAGCCATATGTCAGCCACAATGTCATGGCCCAAAGATTTTTTATAAAGTATGTACAATACTTTCCTGATTAGTCACCACAAACTAACAAATATTTAATATAGAGAAAGCTAGTACCTGATATTGTGGGGTTAATGGTTTTGCATTTTCATGGTTTTGAGGCACATAGTTTTATCTTACCACTTGGTTATATTTGTGTGAGCTTGACTCTATAAAGGAAAACAAATGTTGCACGTGGTTTAGGTTAGTTGGGTAAATTAGTTGTCATATTATTGAATCTTTTTAAAGAGTGAGTGCATTAAGCATGACATGGAATATGTAGGTTTATTCTTAGATAGATGGATGATGCAAAATAATTATGTGTGGTATTTCAAAAATATTTAGTGTAACCTTATTACAAGTGCATGTACTAATTTATTGCTAAATAATAGATGGGGTATCAATGTTTTTAGAGGTTGAGTTTTTCCTTCTTAAGGGTTTTTCTTAGGGTTTAACTTGTGTTATCAAGTGGCTTGTTTATTTGATATACACATGATGTTTATTTTGTAAGGTTTTACAAATGTTTTTCTCTCATGGGTTGTGTAAGAACTAAATGAAATGAACTAGAGTTTGAATGCAATATTTCCTTGCATAAACCTTGTATATATTGAAAATACTTATAAAAAAAAACTATTAGTAATAATTTCAATAATAACACATAATAGGTTAGATGTGTAATATGGTGTGATTTACACATGGACATAATAGTACTATGTGTTGAACCTGTATGGTGTCATTTATAGCACAACACAAGAGCATATGATATGAATGGATTATTGAGTAGAAGAATGAGATGACTAAATCTTGAGAATTTAAGTGTTTTTGACATAAGAAAAAGATGGCCCTCTCTAGTTCTAACAAGAACCACGATTTTTTTAATGCAGGTGTTGAAGATTAGGGGCTTCTTACACGTTTCAGTTAACAATAAAAGAGAAAGTGATAAATAGGTAGAAATTAACACTAATATTAGATAATAATAAAAATGGCGTATCCACATTTTAGCTTAGATATTTAAAACAAGTTTTTTTTAACAATTAAACACATTCTAGAAACAAACTTGCAATGAAGGAAATATCAATTGTGATGAATCAAATATTATTTCGTTTTGTTGTATTTTCACTTGCAATAAAAGATAATGTCTTTAATCATGTTGCAGTTGAATTAGTAACATACTACAAGTAATCTATAATAGATATTTTGCTTAGGTAACTAGTTGAAGCCATCTTCTTTCTTTTCTTGATAATAATAGATTTTTTAAACTAAAATTAAAGTGAAAGTAGATAGAAAAAAGTTGTATCCTTGACTCAAGCCATTAACAACCGAATTACAATAACAACATAATTTACAATCCAACAACCATATTTGGCTTTCCAAGCCATTCCTAAAACAAAATGGGCACCCCCCAACAAATAACAAACAAATGTGGACATAAGCTACAAAACATTAGTAATTACAATGATCTACATACAAAATGCCCAATTACAATTATGGTTTGCTTGTAGAATGCAAAAGAAGTTAGCACCATTCCACACCAAAGAAACAAAAAGGACATTTCCATTCAAGTTGAAGGAACAAAAAGAGAATTGTGCACAAGGTCATCAAATACATTATAAACTCCCCATAAAGTTGAAGAACAACAATGAAAAGTAGGGTACCATTAGGCAAAACCACCATCCATTAGTGCCGACTTGGAACCATAACATCATCAATGCATTTGTGTAGCCATGCATTGATCCTTGCTTCAAAAAGGTTGTCCTCACCATTTATTGTCTCCTCCCACAACTAAAGTTTCTCCTAAAGCTCGGCTACATCCTCATTCATCCAACTAGAACTAGCTTTCATGCTTGCTATGTCTTCATTGAGGAAGCTAATCATTACCACTATTTTCATAGCAAACCATCCCTTTTTGGCCTCTCTAAACCTCTTGTTTATGAATCTTTCATTAAATTGCCAAACAAATGACATGTACTTGGTGTCTGTGATCCTCAAAAGGCCCCTCTTCTTATCACTCAAATTTATCCCAATAAATTTATCACACAAAATTTATCAGAAGGCTACTCTTCTTGGCATCTTCTTATCACACAAAATATTTTCAAATTATTCCTAGGACCTAACAAATATTCCTAAGCTCTAACAACTTATATCAAAAACATTCCCTTAACAAAATATACCCAAAATATTCCTAGGGATAATTTGGATATATTTTGTTAGGGTTGAGGAATATTTGTTAGGTCCTAGGAATGATTTGAATATAATTTGAATGTATGTTTAAGTTTAGGAATAATTTATACAACAGAATATATTCAAATTATATTAGTGAATTGTATCAACACGAAATTGTATTTTTGAATGACAAGTCCTAATAGACAATCTTTAAAAGAAAAGTACATCATCATTTTCGCAAATGACTTACAATGATCTCTCTAAGGGACTCAAATATCACATTGCTATTAACACCAAACAAGTTAAGGATAAGTAAAGATTGACCAAACACTTTAAACAATGTCAAGAATTACTACACAGAGATGCACAAAAATATTCCTTACAAGTTGTTGAAGACTAATCGAACTTATTGAATCCCAATGACACAATGATTTTGTTGCTATTTTTAACCCTGTAATATATTGATTTCAATCATTAAAACAAACTTTATTAATTTTATTGCATATAAAATTAATTTATTAAAAAAATCAAAAGACATGAATATTATCAACTCAATTATTTATATATAAATACAAAGAATAAAGATATAGACAACTTGGTGAAGGTATCTATCAAGTGACATCATCTTCAGATATATGTTTTAATAAAACTAAAAATTATTTTCACATATTGTAATTAGCATCACGTTAACATCATCTTTAAAAAATGCTTTTTATTATAACTAAAATTTATTTTGATGTGTATAAAATATATGCTTACTCAAGCATCCAAGAATGACATCATTTTCACATTTATCTTTCCATTTAAATCTATATTTAGTTATAAAAAAATTAAAGAAAAAGCTCAAAATATTAAAAACAATTACCAAGGAACTAAAAACAAAATAGGTAGTTCAACTTCTATCTTGTGGGGGACGCCCGAATCCTTCGAAATAAGGGCCTCCTTTTCGAACCAAAATTCAAAGCACATTTGCCATTCCCGGCAAAATTCAAATTTTGACCTCGCCGGGATGTTTTTGACCGCGGCCGCCGTGAAACAAACCAGGCCGGGAAAGCAGAATCCGGCAGTACAAACAGCCTGTTGACCGAGTCAACGGTGTACCACCGACAAATCCTTCCAAAACTTGTCCTTTTCTTTTTCTGCAAAATCTCAGCGTTTTTGTATTTTAATTAAAGGCCGGCAGCTTTTCTTTTTTAAAATATAAAAATATTTATATGGGATTCTTTCGCCTTGCTGTTTTTATTGCATTTATGTGTCTTATTCAGTTGAGAGTTTCATGGAACGCGGATTCTGATAAAACTCAGTTTTGTTTATGATATTATAATAATAATATGGGGATTTGTTCTTTATTTTCTGCAATGCCCAACAAAATTTATGTGTTAATGGCGGGAAGAAGAAGAAGATTTCAGCGTCATATGATTTTATGAAAAGGGAGGGAAATCGTTGCAGCAGAACACAAAACAAGTTGCATCAATGTGTGTAGATTGGAATTTTTTGAAGTGCTGGTTTTCCTGTGGGCTGCCATTGTTGATGAGGTGCACAGCTGGTCTGCAGGTCTGCTGGATTCTTTTATTGATTTTGTTGTCTAATCCAATGTGAATAGAAAAAGGTGGTCTGTGGAGTTTTACTTTTATTATTATTATTTTTTAATGTGGCCGTTGTTGGTGTTGGAGATTGTTTTTGTATTTGTCCTATCAGCGACACCTTTAGAAGGTGCAAGGGATTTGTCCCATGATTTGTTCTATGTTGAATAGGTTAAGCTGAATGGATTAGACCAAGTATTTAGTACTAATGCTTTCTCTTATTCATTTTCAAGTGAGTATTTGATGTTGAGTCCAATATATACATATATTTTGTTTGTCGAGGTTTCTAATGTGGTGATCATATTTAGTGTCTAAATTTTATCAATTAAAAATAAATAAAAAATTATTCGATTGGCAAAATGTAATGAAATAATTTGTACAATAGAAGATATAATATAAAGTATGCTACAAGTACTTAATAGTATGCCTGTTAGAAAGGTGACCTCCAATTTCACTTCAAGGGAGGTACTTCTAAGAGTCCTAAGCAACAATTAAGTACTCCATATGATGAAATAAGGACTCATTGTGTGTTATATATACTTATTTATGCCTAGAATATCACCAAGGCCAGCCTAAGTATGATTATGCAGACTTATGTATGACCTAACTAACTAAATAACCATGTAATAATGATAATATGACTCAATTAGGAGCTAAGGCAGTCAGAAGCCAACTACTTATAACCATATGATACTGTGGGGTTAGGGACATAATACACAGTATATTGAAATACTCTCAAATATATATATGTTCCACTCAATTTTACATTTGTGTGCTCCTTCAATTCCAACCTAACTAAGTTTCTTCAATTATTTTTATTCTTTTCCACATATTTTAATATCTCGATTTATTTTTTGGAAATATAATTAAAACACCCCCCTCCCTCCGCCCCCCCTCTCTTTATATGTATGTATGTTTCTATATATATATATATGTATGTATGTATGTATGTATGTATGTATGTATGTATGTATGTGTATGTATGTATGTATATGTATATATATGTATATGTATATGTATGTACGTATGTGTGTGTGTGTGTTTATATATATATATATATATGCACACACATATATATAATATGTATGTATGTATGTATGTGTATGTGTGTGTGTGTGTGTGTACATATATACATACTATATGTACATATATACATACTATATGTACATATATACACATATATGTATGTATATATACATACATATATACACACAAAATTATATGTGTATGTATGTATTTATCTATACACACACAAGTATCAAATGTATGCATGTATGTATGTATTTATTTATCTATGTATGTATGCATGTATGTATGTATGTTTGTATTTATTTATTTATCTATATATCTATATACATACATACATATATGTATATATATATATATATATGCATACCACATTAACTCCCATTGGAACCTTTCTTTTGGACCTCCTATCTAGAAGAGACGCCTTCTTAATATCTGGTCTAGACCAATTGAACCCAGGATCATTTGTTTCCTTTCAAGATTGATATTGCAAAAACTATCTTTCAAGAAGCTAGGGGGTGAATTCAATTCTTGCTTTGTCTGTCTGTAAGCTAAAACAACCTCCTCATGTTTTCTTTTACTGTCCTTTTTCCCAAGAGTCATTTGGTTCTGATTTTTCTACGGTTGATACATTTTTAGAAAGATTGTTTATAGTAGCAAGTGGTGCAATGTATTTTGGTCCATTATTTCATCTATTATACTCTAGTTTATTTAAAAATATAGGAATAATGATGTTTTTCAAGGTAGAGGTTGTTTCTTATTCAATCTCTAAGAAGACTCATAAAGTTTGATGTTGCTATCTAGGTCACTACTATGTTCAAGCTTAAGGAGAGCACTTTCATCAAAATATTACAGGAGGGCAGAGGTGTGGTGGGAAAAAATGACCTCAAGTATGACTACACCTCTATGAAAGATATCAATGAGTTTGATATCCCACTTGCTCAACTTATTCAGAAGCTCAAAGAAGAAGGAAGTTGAAATCTGTGAAGAAGAAAGATATACCAACACTTATTCATGTCGTCTCCTGTACACTTTACCTATTCTAAATGTGAAGAAGAAGAGTAGTACTATTATGTCATATTTCTTAATTCTATATTGTAACTCATAAAACTCTTCATCGTCACTTAAGGTGACTAAATTTTGTATCTCAGGAGGGAAGTACTTTTTGGCTTAGTTATGCTGGGTACATAGTAATTAACTTTACATTTGTTGATGTGGTTATGTGACTTACAACATTGATTGTTTAATTTTTTTGATATTTTTTATTGATATGCAATAGTAGTGTGCGTGTCTACACACACACACATACATATATGCACATACATAGACAGACACACACATATACACACACACACACACACACACACATATCTATATATACACATTGTGTGTGTGTGTGTATATATATATATATATTGTGTTTGTGTGTGTGTACATACATATATACATATATAGATATATGTACACACACACACACCCATATATATGTATGTATGTATGTATATGTACACATATATATACATATCTTAAGGTTTGTGTGTATCTTGCTCAAGCACCTAGGTTTGCATCTTTGGGGTAGATGGGGTGATGAGAGCAATATTTAGAGATGGAATCAACAACTTGAGAGCTACCAACATTGAATAAGCTAGTTATGGTGTTAATCTTGACACGTCACAAACCTAGAATGAGGCCTTACTCCACTCTAATGGGCCAAATGTAATATCTATTATATTTATACATTGTATTAATATTTTCTATTGTTGCAAATTTTGAAGTAAATAATTAATTTCAATTCAATTGTAACATCTATTTTATTTATAGAAGCCTTCACTACAATGGTCGTAAAACATTTTAGTTCTAACTTGTAATGTCTTTCTATCTTTCCTTTATTTATGATTGAATAAAAAAGGATTCAACTCAAAAAATTATGTCAAAATACTCTCTCAAAAACAATGTTCTAGTAAGTTGTAGATTGGTAAAAAGATAGATAAAATCACAACACGAAAGAGAAAATTTCTTGTTCAACTTCTTCTTTCTAGATACAAGTATTACAAATTTTTAGGTGTTTTTAGCCGTTTAATTAGAAACAATATGAACATGAGAAGTTAAATGTGACTTGGAGAGGACAAGGAAGTTCTCTAGATTGTAGGTGGTGGATAAAATCACAACATTTAAGAGAAAGTTTCTTTATGAGCTACTCCTTATTTAGGTGTTGTAAATTTTATGCATGGATGAGATTGCTTAAATTAACTAGGGGATTCTCGTGCATGTAGTTTTAGAAACCATTCATGATATGTGGTTTTCCTCATTTTTATATATGGCTGGCTCATTTGTATTGGAGATAAAAATAATTTATGAGATAAAGTATGAGCTTTGAAAGCTAAAGATGGAGGATATTATAGATTAATAAATTGCTTTGAATAGTAGAAGTAACCTTAAAAGATGTTGGATGAAGAATGGGTAAAAATGGAGATAAAATCACATGAAACTCTTTAGGTATGTTTTGTTGAGATAATGGGTGTTGCACACATTGCATAATATTGTTATATTTTATTTTATTATGTAATGTTGTACCTAGATGGACGTGCAACATGTAAAGATTCCCATGGAATATTCTTGATGAGTTGTATTGTAACATTGTGATAATATTTCATGTAATTATTTAATATTGGGGGAAAAGAATTAAATGCCCAATATTAAATGTGGGGTCAGTGGGTTAGGTAGCACATGGTTTTAGCACATGGTTTATGTAATACCACTTGGTGGTTTTGTGGGACTTGCTACTATATAAGCAGCCACAAGGGTAGTTGTTGTAGGGAGAGAAAAATAGTGACAAGAAGAAAAAAAGAGAGGCAAGAGTCAAGCGGGACAAGGCTTGACAAGTTAGCCAAGGGAGCATTTGTGAAGGTTGAAAGCATGGCATGGGATGTGTGGATTCATGCTTGTTCACATAGTTTTCTCGGTTGTGGCTATGGCCATGAAGGCTTCCATGGTTGTATGGCAATGGTTATTTTGCTGAATAATACATGGTGATGGATGCTTTTGGAGGCTGAGTTTTTCCCTCAATGAGGGTTTCCCAGGGTATATCTTGTGTCACAATTTTGTGGGTATGTTGTCTATTCTCTTGCATGTGAATTTTAATTTCGTATTTATTATGGGTTATATAGAAATGGTTATATTCTTTGTTGCCAAGTTTCCTTACAAGTGGTATCAGAGCCTAGTTTTTATTATTGTAACCCTAGATTGAATCCATGGGAATGCATGAGAGGATAAAAGAAAGGACAAGATATATGAATGATTTATTGCAGATCTAAGAATTTTTGGATTTGCTGTTATGATGGGATGTTAAAATATTTTGGGCATGTGAAATTGTTGGACAAAAAGATTTTTCGGATGTTTCATTTAAATGAGGGTTTTGGGGGGTAGCTTGCATAAATGACCTCCTGGGTAAAAAAAAAAGACCTCACCATTGGATCCGGGAAGACATTTCCATAAAATTTGATATATAATATGCCCTAGTTTGGCCATTTTCAGAGGAAATGAAAGAGTTTTTTAGTTTCAGCCCATGATGGCCGTCAAATTTAATCCCGTCGAAATTTTTCGTCACTGAAAAAAAAATTAAAAATGAAAAATCGTACTGAAAATGGTAAAAAGACTGTCTTAGTAAAATGGCCATAACTTTCTCTCAGAATATCGGATTTCAGAGTTCTTACAGGCGTTGGAAAGCTAATTTAGAGCACTACAAGATGGTGTAGGTTTGGTTCTATGATTTTAAAATTTTGTCAGGTTTTCAGAGCCCTAAAATCAGATGTTGTTTATTTTGAGCACGGATTAGGGCATAACTTGGGCATATGGAGTCAGATTTTGGACTTCGAGTAGTCAACGTAAAGCTCTTGGAGAGCTCTACAAATTGGTTCAGATTTGGTGCAAATTTGGCATGATTTATTTCTTGATATATTGATCTAAACAGTTTATAGGTATATTTTGACTATGGTAACATTGTGAGTTTATGGCATTGGAGATTTAAGATTTGATGTCATTGTATACTCAGTTCATATTTCAGATTGGTCTCATGATGATATGGTTATCAGTGTTTGGATTTGGATATGCATGATGACTTGTTGGGTCTACAAGTTGTGCAGTGTTGTAAGCGGTCTATACTTACAGGTTGCATTTATAGCTTGGTTATGGGTTGTTTTTGCCCATTGATCTTTCATTATTGATGCATATTCAGATTGGTGGCTTGGATTTGGGTTGTCTATGCCCTAAGTCACATGATTTTATGATTTTATCTTCATGTAGAAGGGATGAGATGTTGTTACCAGGTACAGTCATGGTGGAGGATTGTGGTTGACTATTTTATGCTGACGGGTTGGACATATTGAGAGCCAGATGCTCAATTCATGGATGTGATCATGGTGCCATGGATTTTGGCATGACATGATTAGTTATACAGGTACATCCTTGATGTTCATTAGCTTGGATTTTCTGAATTAGTTATGGTGGTATATCTTCTTGGTTGAGGATCATGGTTATTTGGTTTCTTTTGAGGAGCTCATGATGTGCACTTTGAGTTCTTTGATGGTTTGATGCCTTGGTTGATTCTCATGGTTAGAGGATGGGTTTTCATCATGATGTCATGGATAGCTTGGATACACGGTTTAGTGGGAGCTTGTGACAGTGATGGGGTGACAGTGCAGGATTAGTTCCTAGTTTGATTTGGATCTTCATATAGGAGATGGATTTTATGATGCCATAGGTGACTTGGTACCACAGTTGAGTGGGAGTTGTTGGCATTGATATATTTATTGAGTGTTTGCAGATGTTGGAGGCTTGCTTAGATCCTGTTGCTGCAGAAGCATCTTTGACATTTGCATGGTGCACTTGTTATCTTCATGGTGTTTGAAGATGGTTAGATCTTGAGAACTCATGGAGTTCTTGGTTATCTTCATGGTATGTGGAGATGGTTTTCTTCATGGTGTGTGGAGATGGTTGCATCTTGAGGACTCATAGGGTTTTTGGAAAAGGTGTGATTTATTCTTTTATTTGGCATGTTATCCTTGGTATGAGGATGATTTTATTATTATGTCATGGTATACTCTTGATACGCATTTAGAGTTGTGACATGTTATAGTATGTTCATGTGGAGCATGTTATCTCTTTGGTTGAGATGGTAAGATCATGTTGTCATGTTTATGTTCCTGAGGCCATGGTTGGAACTTTGACATTGATCTTGGTTTAGTTTCTTGGTATTGAGTACACTGATCATAAGCTGGATACTTCATGATATTGCTATGTTGCATTTGGAGTTGGCATGGATTGATTGGTTATAGGTGCTCATGGATACTTAGAGACGGTGGTGACGCTAATTTCTCTTGGATTAGAGAAGTATTTGTTGGGACGGTTGATGGTTTCAACAGGAAGTCCAAGGGGCAGTCACCTGATATGGACTTGAGAGGAGATTGTTCTTAGATGAGTCTTGGTTGGAGACTTGGGTATCTTGATGAGCATTCTCATTCCCCACTCTTGGTCTACTCGGCGATTTTCTACTTGAGAGGTATAGCCCATTGTTTTCTCTTAGTTGCATTATATTTATGCTTGTCTTTCATGGATATGGATCTTGAGCTATGGTACATGAGTTAGTTCTGGAGGGTTCATTTGAGAGATGGTTTAGCATTGGTTATCTCCATGTGCATATGTTGTTATGCTGGTTGAGTTTGGGAGATGGTTTTATATTGGGCATATTCCTTGGATTAGGAATGGTTATTCCTTGGTTTAAGAATGGTTTTATTGAGTTTGATCTTCTTGTGAGAGGCTTACATCCATGATTAGTTATATGGTATGGTTTGTGTGTTGTTGAGGCTTCTTGTTGGGGTTTAATGGAGGAGATCATACTTGCACAATTTACATCTAGAGGTGTGTGTAGAAGGACATGATACATGTTATGATTTGCATGGTTTCTCTGGTCTTGGTTATCTTCCTGGATGTTCAGTTTTGCTTACATTGGATTTGAGATTGGTTAGAGATTGTGATCACTGGTTTGTGCTCATGTATGTCATGTGAGAGATGACATGGTTATTTCTTTCTCTTTCCTTTGTTGGTTGTGGAGAATTTGGGAGACTGTTGGAGACTTGTTATGAGAGTTATTCTTGCAGGATATTGGATTATGTATTGTGGATGTCCTTGATACTATATGGATTCACTTCTTTGAGATGTTGTGAGTGGATTGGTTATAGATTTGACATTATCTTTTTCAGTGGGAGCTTCTTGGTATATATGTGGCAGGTATTACTCTTGAAGCTTCTGATTGTAGGTTGCAGATTGGATATGTTGGTGATATAAGATTCACTTGTTATACCTTTTTAGGTATGGATAGTTGGATGGGTTTGGCACTTGTTGTGGGTGCTATTTCAGCTATGGATATTTTGACAACTACGGATACATGTGATTACCTTTGGATCAGGTTATTTGTGCTTGGAATTTCAGTTGGTACAAAATTTTATGATCTTCTAATGCGACAAGTTGGGTGGTTTTTTCTCTTTGGATGGCTTCTATGTATGTCTAGTGGGAGTGGCATAATAGGAGGTGAGATCATTCATGTTTGAGATGCTAGATACTTTGATTTTGTTGCGGGTACCAGGATGGAGCACTTGGTGTATTTTGATCCATGATGGTGGATGTGCTGAGAGGGATTGTTCCCTTGTTCATTTATGTGGCTACGGATTGACCCTATGCAATGTATACAAGTGGGAGATTGTTGAGATAATGGGTGTTGCACACATTGCATAATATTGTTATATTTTATTTTATTATGTAATGTTGTACCTAGATGGATGTGCAACATGTAAAGATTCCCATGGAATATTTTTGATGAGTTGTATTGTAACATTGTGATAATATTTTATGTAATTATTTAATATTGGGGGAAAAGAATTAAATGCCCAATATTAAATGTGGGGTCAGTGGGTTAGGTAGCACATGGTTTTAGCACATGGTTTATGTAATACCACTTGGTGGTTTTGTGGGACTTGCTACTATATAAGCAACCACAAGGGTAGTTGTTGTAGGGAGAGAAAAAGAGTGACAAGAAGAAGAAAAAAAAAGAGCAAGAGTCAAGCGGGACAAGGCTTGACAGGTTAGCCAAGGGAGCATTTGTGAAGGTTGAAAGCATGGCATGGGATATGTGGATTCATGCTTGTTCACATAGTTTTCTCGGTTGTGGCTATGGCCATGAAGGCTTCCATGGTTGTATGGCAATGGTTATTTTGCTGAATAATACATGGTGATGGATGCTTTTGGAGGCCGGGTTTTTCCCTCAATGAGGGTTTCCCAGGGTATATCTTTTGTCACAATTTTGTGGGTATGTTGTCTATTCTCTTGCATGTGGATTTTAATTTCGTATTTATTATGGGTTATGTGGAAACGGTTATATTCTTTGTTGCCAAGTTTCCTTACATGTTTATCTAATTCTATTATATTAAATGCTTCTAATGAGACCACTACATGGAATAAAATAGATTAAAGTCAAACTAGGAGTTTCATTTAAAATCTACTATTAAAAATAAAGTTATATTATCTTAGAATGAAGGTTCTGGACTTGGTTGAAGGATTCCCGAGTACATAATCTAGTACATGAGTAAATTATTACAACTGTGTTCATTGTTTCCCCAAAAGGTCAACTTTTCGATGCTCAATACAACCACTAGACTTATATAATCTACAAGAGGAATTTAGCCCCTTTTAATGAGCCCTAAGGGGAACACTAACCATTTTTTCAATACCTTGACATTACTTGAGGAGATTTGAATCCTTGACCAAGTTATAATACCACTTGTTGTCAGTGTAATTTTTCATTGCACTAAAAGATTATCTTGTCAATTTATAATATAACTACTAGAGTTATAGAAAGCACATGAGGTAGTTGATCTCTTGTCACTAATGCCAAGGGGAATGTTGAACACTTCTCCATAAATCAATTACATTTAGTTGATGCAAATAGAGATAAGGAGGGTAAATGTATTTTATTTTTTATGTTCATTTTCCAAATCTTAGATAAAATTTAGCATTGCGAAAAATTCTTCTTTTAAAAATGATATGAATTTGGGTTCCCTCATTGACACTCTATTATTAGAGAAAATTACAACTTCATAGGTATCTAAGGATACATTTCATGTGTGAGGTAGATTTAAGAATAAAGGTAAAGATGCAAAGAAATATGATAAGGAAAATCATAAGGATCATTCTATGTGTAAGTGAAGTTAAAAAATATATCTTAAGAGAAGATTGAGGTAGTAAAGTTGTGGAAAACAAGAGCATTAAAAAAGAAATGTAAGAAAAGAACACAAATTATGACGCTTCTTCTATTAAGAAATCTTCTAATATCAAGGACATCACTTTTTTATTCATTTCTAATAACATGACTTTGATAAAATCTTAATTTATATATGTAGGTGCATCATGTTGTAAATCTAATGGGACATTGAGATTGGAGGGGGGGTGTGAATTAGGATCTCCAAAACTTTTACCACTTCAAACATAAACCATACTCAACATTATTTCACCAAATCCTCATTCACCTTAGTCATGCATCATCATGAAATAAAATGTAACCACAAATATAACATCTACTACAATGAATAAAACACATAAACAAGTAATCAACACATGACACAATATTTGGTAATGTAGATACTACCGCAATAAAAAAGTGTATGTCAGGGATACAATTTGATCACTTTTGATGATCTACCTTCTGAGAGGTCTTCTATGTTAAAAGCTAATTTAAGAATGTTAAGTCTACCTTTACAAAAGGATTTAACTTCACAATTAAGTGAATACTTTTTTAGGAGATATACAATAGGCATGTTAGGACCACTCTATTAATCTTGAGATACACTTGATACACTTGTTAGAATGTAATAATACCTTGATCCTTCAATTTTTACTAAAATGTTGATATCCAATCCTCTCTATCCAAATTGTAATCACCTCTTTGTGACTAATTTGTAATATCTTGTCACTACACTACTTAGTCTCCTTACTCTTTCACAACTTGTTGATTCTCCTTCAGCTTCACATACATGCATACCTTCAACTCAAAAAAATAATTTCTGTCTTGAAACCCTTCTTTTATAGCCATCTAATGGAACTTCTAGATCATAATCAACAATTAGGATTCATCCATTTTTCTACTTGAACTTTCCAATTTCATGATTGGTCTATCATATTGCATAGGAATCAATGACACATAATCATAGATGTAATTACCTCCCCAGTTAGCTCCTTGAACTTAGAAACATGATTCATGCTCAACAAAATAGTTTATATAGGATTTTGTCCCTTTCCAAATTCATATACTCAAACTATGTAACTCGACACATATAGTCTCTAATGCTTGGCTATACTTGTTTCTTCATGATGTCCCTAAGCATGAACTACACTCAAACTAATTTTAGTCTGAACTACTTATCTGAAATTATATGTTTCCCTTTGGATATATTGGTAATAAATAACTACTCAACAACTATTGTGTTGATATAAGATTGCTTTGAAGTGAAGAACCTATAATGGAACAATCATTATTTTGTCAATGATGTCAAACCTAGTACCTATTGGTGAGACTTGCTTTTTTTTTTTTTGAAAGCTATCATTTAGTTGATTGATGAAGAGGATTTAAAAAGAAGAGATAACAATAGCACCTAGAGAAAGGTTGAGTTATTTGGTATGTAAAAGAAGTACTAAGACCAAGTAAGACATTGATACTATAGTGTATTGTTCATCTACTTAGTCTGAAATGAAAGATTACTCAAGTAGAGACTAGAAGAAGATTAAGTAAGAAAAATGTTTGCCAAGCCTTGCTAAGCAGTCAATGAAAGATGAGTGAAAAAGAAGAGGTGTCCAGAAAAGGTGAAAAATTGTGCAAGCCAAGTGATTGTTAGTATATGTCGAGTAAAGTTTATTTGGTGTCGAGCATTAGTAAATTTTAGTGTTTGTCGAGTGAACTAGTGTTGGCCAAGTGATAGAACAATATAGTTATCGAGCAATAGTAAACAATGTTAAATCAAATATTTGACAAATTTGAGCTCACTGTTTTATTTTCTTGAATTGTGTGAAGCATGTGGAAGATAACTATAATGAGTTGGTGGCATAGAGTTCAAGGTAAACCATTTTGATGTGAATTCAAGGAAGAATTTAGAAGAAGTTTCTAGAGAAACCAAATTAAAAAATGGGTAGATTCATTGTATCCTACCTAACCCTAAAATGGATGATTGTGGTTAAGTGACAAAAGATCTTAATTCTCTATTTATAGAGATAGTTGGTCATAAGAAAAGGTTGTCATGTGCGTGAACCTAAGGAAGACAAGGAGTCTAGGTATTGCTTCATTTAGTGGTTGAATAGAAGTGACTATAGTTGATATGCAAAGCAAGAAGGCTTAAGAGTATGAATTCTTAAAGGGTGTGAATGCCAAGTAGAATGAAGGATTGAAATAGAGATCTATATTATACAAGTGAGTTATAATTTGTTATTAGATTGAGCCTTACTATTTCTTTCTAATCATTATATCAGTATAGGATAAATTCTTTGGATTAAGGTTGATCTAATAGTTATTTGTAAATCCTTTAACTGGGTGAAATTCTAATGGAATGGTCTAAAGTCCTCTAACAAGGCTCACTCCTAATAGGTTGATTGAAATCCTTTAACTAGGTCACATTTGACAGTGTGTATTGTAACCTTTAATAGGGTTGGCCTTTCACAAGGCATCACTTTATAAGAGTGAAAATTAGTAGCATGTTACTAGTGGTTTTTCCCAAATTGGGTTTCAACATAAAATCCTCGTGTCAAATGCTTTATTGAATCTATTATGTTTTGTGTTTACATTCTGCAAAGTTGTTTTGACCTAGGACATTAATCTACAAAGTTTATGTTTTGTATGATCTAATGGATGCATGCATATTGAGGTTTTATGGATATGGTTCTACTAAGAATTGAAAAGTTTTATTTTTACATTTGGACCTTGGATAATTGATTCACCCCCCCCCCACATCAATTATTCTAAAAAATTCCAAAAATTGGTATTAGAGTGCCATAGTGCTTTAGAGGACTAGTTTGAAGGCACTAGAAGCAAAAGATCAAGATGTTCAAAAGAGAGGTACCCAAGCTTAACAGGGATAACTTTCCTGCATGGAAAAGTATGATGAAGCTACACCTAGGAGGTCTTGGAGACCATGCACAATCTACCATCACCACTAAGCATGTTGACCCTATTGGAGCCCTAAGTGCCGAGGTTCTAAAAAAGAAGAAAGAACACAATTAGGCAATGTTGGAAGTTGCATCTGCCCTAAGCTACACTAAGTTTGATGACATCAAGGAATGCGATGCTACTAAGAAGATGTGGGATGCTATAGAAGAGATCTATGGAGGATAAAAAAATGTACTTAGAGCCAAATCTGAAAGTCCTAGAGGTAAGTTTGATTATATGAGAATGCAAGAAGGTGAGAATATAGTTCAATACTGTGCTAGAGTAAATGAAGTAGTCAATGCTATTACAAGAACAACTGGAAAGATTGAAGATGAGACTGTGATAAATAAAGTACTGAAAACCCTGCTCCCCATCTATGCTATTAGAGTCTCTACCATACAACAACTGAGGTGCACACTTGGTAATGATTTGACCCTTGAAGGATTGAGAGGTAGACTCATTGCTTTTGAAAGTCTACCTCAACACATACTAAACTTGTATATTTTTTCCTTGACACATAATAAACTTGTATATTAGACTAACTTGATAAAATTACCTTGATCATTGTGGCTCAGTCATGGTGTTGACCAAAAAAATCTACCTTGTGAATGACTAAGTGTTTTGCACTAATTGACAGTACTAAGATTTCCTTTAGGGTCAATAATCTCCTCCTTTGGAATTAGTAGAAAAAAAAATTAACATGATCAAAATATGACATAACAAAAAATTCAAAAAAAAATTTACTCCTCCTTTGGGTGTACTTCCATACCTGTAGCTTAGTCATCATATAGTATGCTGTAACTTACATTTTCAAAATCTTTTCCAAAAATATTTTTGCCTACTCTATCTCCTTATTACTCCAATACAACTCCCTCTTGTATACATAGCATTTACATTTACTCCTTTCAAGATCTTCATACTTGCTCATATGAACATTTCCCCACACTAAATTATATACATTTCCCCCTTGTTCTTGTCACTTATGCCGACTAGTGACATTCATTTGTGGACCAAGGATTATACCAAACTCATTAAAAAATGGGTGGTGCAATCTCATAACAATAGCCATTATTTTATCCCAATTTCTCTTTCGTGTCTCAATAACTTTTCTTTCAATCTCCAATCAGGTTGCTAGATCCACCAGGTTGTCTTCTATAGATAGTTACTGACTCTGTATTAGGTCCTTAGAAACATATAAATGCATTTGCATCACTTCCAAATAAGGTAATAATAGCTCTTATATAGATGTGATCTCATTTCTAATATTATACTCCTTATGCAATAACTCTGATTTCTTACCCTGCCAAAATATGATCTTAGAAAAATATACCAAACTTGAGCTAGAATCCAATTTTAGATCTGATCCACTCTTCAAAAGATATACATCAATTTTATCCATCTTTTCCCTTATTTCTTTGGTAAATGCAGGGACATTACATATTTTAGCAAACAATGTGTTTGCATTATTTACTAATTGCACCAAATTAGTAATGAGAGCAACAAGCTCAAGCTTCTTAATTGCAATCTTAGTTTTTGCCCTCTGTAATACTTTATTCTCAAATTCCCTTTCTAACCACTGCATTAATATTTCTTGAGTGTCTATATTAGGGTCATCAATATTCTCCAAAATTTTAATCAATTGTTCAATTATGGGGGCTTTCTCATCTAAATTATCAACAACAACAATATCAAGAAATATATCTTTGATGTCATATAATACCTATCTTTGTTGATGTTCTTTTCTCATCTCCTCTTGCCTTGCCTTCTTATCAAGCAAGTCACTTAGTGTTCTCATTTTCTTAACACTCATTTAGATGTGTTCCAATTAGGAATCACAATCTGTTCATCAAGAGTAACTAATTTATTCTTCATGGCTTATGCAGATTCCTTCATCTTCTTCTTCAATCATTTTCCTTTATAATTTGGTGTACTGGAGCTCAACACTGTTTGATGTTCTTGTGTGGGAACTTCTAGATTTGGTCTTTGTGACTCCTATTTTGACTCCTTGGCCTTCTTTGGCTCTACATTTTTCTTTGGATCCTCAAGCTTATTCTTCTATTGTACATATTCATGTTCCTTCTCCTTATCATCATCAATTTTTGGTTCACTTGTTGAACTTAGCCATCCTGCCTCCTTTTCTCCCTCCTACAGAGGTCCTAAGGTACTTAGTCTTTCACCAATAGGAGATTGATATTCTTTATCATCTTTACTCTTTTCATTCTTATCACACTCTATGTCAACATTGGTATTTCCCTTTGTGGCATCATCTTTCTATTTAGGCACTTGTGTGTTCTCACCTTCATTAGCTAGCTGACTTTTCTTCTCAACTTCACTAATATTTAGATTTCCTTGAGTAAAATCTAGACAATAAAATAATAGGAATAATAGAAATAATAGATGCAGAGTCTACCTATTTTGAGCTCACCTATTCATCAATTTTAGGATAATCCTTTACTTTTTCTAACACAGGGTTTGGATTGAACAAAATCTCATGTGCTAACTGTTGGTATTTTAAAACATTACACTTCAATTTATCCTGATGAGAATAGAATACATCTAGGGACAACTACTTCCCATCTACAACATATCATTTCAGACATCAGGACAACTATAAGATTAGACCCTTCTTCTACTTCAGCTCTGCTAAACCTATGCAGGTATACCTATATATTCTTCATATGGTAATAGTTGTTCAAAAGCATACACTTAACATCTGAACATTATGACTGGCTGAATCCAAATGGTTCCCACTAGACTTAGGCAAATATTTTCTAAGATCATATGGCAAGGTGTTTGGGAAACCATGAATGCCATTTAAAATTAATGGCATGTACCTCTTGGTAGAAATAGATCTACAATCTTTATCCATGAACTACATACTAGGTGAAAAGAAATTTTCCATTTATAACAAACTTATAACTCATTCACCAAGATAATATTCAAAATTTATTACTTGTAGAAAATTTGAAAACTCTTCTACCAATTTCAATCCCTAACATACTTCAAAGTATAAACACATTTTCTAAATCTATCATTCATATAGTATGTTAAGACACATCAAACAACTCTCCTATTTAGTGCTAAAAATACCACTTAATGGAGAACTTTTGTAGAACTTACTTTCATGAAAGTGGAAAATACCATTTAGTGTTAATGCCTACAAACCACTTCAATGCTACAAATAATAGTAGATTCAGATCTTATCTTGATTAGTAACGTTTGCACCGTATCTCACATAATCCTTCCAACCATTACTAAGAACTTGACATCACTTCTTCAAATCTGCATTCTAACTGTTGTATCCTTCACAATGCACTGGTACAAAGATATAATGTCGAGTCACCACTCACTTAGTGAGAAAAGATTTACCTACCTTGCAAGACATAACAAGCTGGTCCAAAATTTACAGTAGGTATCTGGAAAAAAAAACTTTATACAACAACCTTGGAATTTCACACTCTTGACAAAGTGAAAGACTTATATATTTGACTTTTAAATTTACAACAACACTTAGAGGTCACTTGGATTTAAACATGAGAACTCACAAGTGATCTTATAAACATTATTCATCACCAATCTTTCAAATTACTGCTATCAAGAATAAGGCATAATTGGGAAACACAAAATTCAGCAAGGATATGAAAAAACACCACAATTCCTCACTATTGTATTACTTTCCTTGTGTCTCTCCCTAGCAGAGTCACCATTTTGTTGGTGTTTTAAAATGTTATGCTACAAAATATCTCAATGAGAATAAAATACATCTAGGGGCAACTACTTCTCATCTACAACATATCCATTCAGACACCATGCCAACTATAAGGCTAGACTCTTCTTCTACTTTGAGCTCTACAAAATCTAGGTGGGTATTATACATTAAATCTAAAAAAAGTAGATAAAACCCTTATTTATCCTATACTTATGCAATAAAAAAGATGTGTAGTAGAAAATTGTAAATCCTATGAAATCCACAAGCTAAGTGAGGGCATCCTTTTAGCTCTTAAATGGAAAGGGAAATGGATGATTATAAGCTTAATTTTAGCAAATCCCCAAATATGCAATAGTAAGAGCAAATTTATTATGTAGCTGATCAATGCCTTATCCATTGGGTAGTTCCATAAATCACACACATACATCCACGATATCAGTGACATATTCCATAATCAAGATATCAGATCTGTCTTATCACTTTGTGAATCAAACATCAATGTTCATAGAGACCTCATTCTCATGAAATATCCTTCTCGAATAACTAGCAATCTTGTCCAATACATCAAGCATTTACTTGGCTCTTTGTTCCAACAACAAAACATATGAGACATACAACATTAAGGGGATGCAAATGGGTCTAAATTCTTTGTCCCTAAATCACAAGACATTGCAAATTACAGAGACAGGAGATAAGAATTAGAATGAAACTAAGAAGTTTGTTGCTCATTGTATTCATTTCTTTGAAACTATATGTTCAAGATGCATATGAATAACTCCGAAAAACCACTAAATAGATCAAAACTATCTATATTAGCTTTATTTACTGTTGTTCATACAAGAGAGAAAATTCAATAAATGGTGGAAATATAGTTCTAGATCCAACCTTGTGGTATCAAAGATTAACTATAGCCAACATGGTATTACATCAATGAAAAATATAAAAAACTAGAACCTTTACAATGAGAGATAAAGAGAAAGATATATGAAAGGAATGAAATCCTAGATCTGATCTAGAAGTGACATGCGTCCACTTGAATCTTTATTCCCTAATGTTGCAAAGCATCTCTCTTCTCTCTACAACCAAAATTAGAAAGGAATCTCATCATTGTATCTCAACAAACTTAAAATTTCTCTTCCAACTGATGAAAAACCCTAATCTCATAAAGCCATCAGGCATACATCTAATGTTGATAAAATCCTCACTAAAATGACTTGGAGGTGAGATAATCCTTCACTACTTGCATCCTTACTACCTTTGGCACACGTCCAATTCACCATCTTGCTAAAAATCAAATCTGAACTGCTATACCTGAATGAGACTAAAAAAAGGATACCTGGGAGAAAACCTCGAATAACTCTAATATACCACTTCCTATGCAAAAAAGAACCTCAAATGTGGAAAATTCACTTTCTCCTAGTTCTAACAGTATATGATAGTGCTATGTTGGTGTACCAGAGATGCCTAGGACATTGATTTGTAAACCAGGCTCATGGCATGATCCTTAGGACTGCATGTTTAGCAAATATTTAATTTCTCCCTAAGGTTAAAAAATTTATAATATAACCCCTATTTATTTAAAACATGCTTGTAGGTGATTTTGAAGAAAATAATAATAAAATTGATATTTTGATACTTTTGAATTTTCCCTCAAAATTCTCATTTAAGTCAAACTAGGTTTGACCAAGCTCGACACATGTCATGTTGTGATTCATCCATCTCCTGCCCTATCATTTGTACTATTAGTATGTGGTACTAGCAGATTCATCCTCAGTTTGACATGTTTGCCTAGGCCCTCTGCCACGTGGTGGTCTCTGATTGGGTTGCCATGTCCCCATGCTTAACCGATGTGCATCTTTCCTTGGAAACAAAGTGACAACTATTGATCTTGTAACACGTGGTGCAATCTGGTACATCCATCTTGCAATCACCACCTTAGCCTACCTACCACGTGTCACTTTATGATTGTATCGCTATGTCGCATGACACCTCAACACTTTGCCACATCATCATGACATAGTGACATCATGACACGTAGCACCACTATCCATGTCATCTACCTTGTAATCTATGACACATCACCATTTCCATGTCATTGGCCCTGCCATGTGACAACTAGTCACTATGTTGCTATCCTCATTAGTGATTATCATGTCATTAGTGACATAGTGACATTGCACCATGTGTTGCTGCTCACCATGTCACCACCTTAGGAAGCGTAGGTCTGGTCTCATTTACCACTTGTTGATCTATGAATTTCCTTTGCCCTACCACTTGTCACTTTGCCATTGGTTACTTAGCTACCATGTCAACATCCAATCATTAGGCGTGTTGTTCAAAATTTAACCTTTTACATCCTTCGACTGACCATGGGCCCCATGCGAGAAGTCTTTGGCTTATAAAAGCCAAGTGCCTTTAAGACACTATACACTTGTGTTGAAAGGTATTTATACATTGAAAAAGACATCAATCCACCCAATGTGGGACTAAAACCATGATTTTTTATGTAGATAACAACTCAATTTCACTTCTTTTTAATGACTTTTATGCATTTTATACAAGATTTGCATTCCCTTCTTCTATTGCTCTGCACTTCTCACATCAGGGTCTACTCCTGGCCTAGAATAACCATTCTTTGAGGGGTAGATAGTAGCATCATTGAGTCGTTCCTTGTGGCATCCATTATTACAATCACATCTTCAAATGAGCTCTCTACTGCTCCCTTAGAAAGTGTCACAAGGGAACAGTTAACACTTGTTGTAATGCTTTGTTTATGTGAGTTTTAACGGGTCAGGTATGATACTACTGAAAGATGCTTCAACACATTCTCATTGGGTGTCACCAAGTGGAGTTCTGCACCCAAAGCCTACCAAAATTTAAAAAAATTATTCCCACCATGAATGTTGCTTTCACATTTGGATAGAAATGGCCAGATGAAAGAACATTAATATATGAAAAGGCATGGGTCTTTTGTAACTATGCACTGTGGAAGCTTTCCCCTTTCTAACACAAATCAACAGTTACTATGACAACTCTCAGGAACATCTTCCATTTTATTTCTTGAAGGCAATGAGGATCACATTTGGAAAGGCAGATGGGAGAGTGAGGATAGGGCCTTCAAAATATCATTGACTCCTTTAGATTTTCACATTTTAACACAACCGACATTTCTCCTCCTCTTTTATAGTGTCTTGCTTCACTCTTTGATAGCATACCTTGGTTGGTGTCTTCCATTGGATATTCTTTGCCAAATTTTGTGAAGTGGGTGAGGATGCACATGCATTGGCATGATTTGACATTTGAGTAAGATTCCATCCAATGCATTTTCTCTCCCTTGACAAATCTGATATTCCATGACAACAATCCTTAGTGTGCATAGATCAAGTCTCAAAACATGACAACTATTAATATCTAGGCTTCATTCTCCATTTAGATTGAAGAGATATGCTTTAACCACTCACCTTTTCTATATGAGAAAAATGTTTAAAAAATTCTAAGAATAGGAACCTTAAGACACTTGGTTGATCTAAAGTTCCCAAAACATTCACCTTATTTGATACTACTCTCTAATGGGAAATACTTCTCTAACAAATGATAAAATCAAGTTGAGTCTCAACTTAATTCTATTCTCCATTATATGTATAGTCCAAAACACAACTTGTCCTCAAGAAATGATACATACAATACTTAAAATTATAGCATCACTCTATTCTCATCATACTCAAAAGAAATTATAAATCAATCTTTGATAATCACCTTTGAAAACTCATAATGCCTTATCAATTAGATGGAATTTAGTTGGGCCCCAAAAGTGGGCTTGGCAATTTTTTTTTTGAGCTGCAACACCTAATTTCTCAATCTAACCTTTTTGAACTCATTAATAGTGATTTAAAACAAAAATTTATCATTGATTGAAAAATTTAAAACTCATTTCACCCTTTCCTACCAACTGTGTTTTTTTACCAAAAGGTCCTCTGACTGACTTTAAAAACTAACCAAAACACCTGACTAAGCTCTAAAATTAGACATTCTAATTCTTTGTTCAACATTCTATTACCCTGTCAGATCTTGTCCATGATGATTTTGAGGTCAAAAGATGTTGATTGTCAAAGTTTCCTCCTCAGAACTGCCTGCAAGCAAACATGTCAAAAAATAATAAGACACATTCATTTTTGGCTTCGAAAATAGGTCAAATTGACATTCAGGGGCACAAAAACTAGGGCACTTTTTTTATTGTCACGAGGAGAGTATAAATCTATTATTTTGTCTCATTAAAAATAACAAGGTGAATTTGGCGAGTGGCCAAAGTGGGGTACTTGGATTTGCATAATTGAAACAATGGAAAAATTATGATTTTCACAAATAAAATGGACCTGGGAAAGTGTGCAGATGGATTTGTCAAGACTTGCAAACTGGCACACTTGAAGAATTTTTAGAGTGGAACACAATGGTACAATTTGATTTGTCTCATCTCTCATATAATGGGAGTTATGACATCCTAAATAGGGGTACCGATCAATCTACACTTTATGACACCAGTGAAACTTTACAAATTGCATATCGAACCACGTTCAAAAACTGATCAAATGGATTCATCATAAGCTCAACTTTGAAACATGGGAGGTCTCTAACCTCTAGAATGCAATTCAAAAGGGATTTTCTCATTTTATTCAACTAGGTCAAAGTTATAATCAGTCAAACAAGGCCTCCTAGAATTCTAAACAATTTGCATCAAAATGACTACAATAAACAATTGACTTTTGAGGGATTCAAAATCTAGTCAAAATATGTTGAAATGACTTGAAATTTGAAACATAGGTTATCCCAAAGTAGTGAGTCATGAAACATTACTGGGTGTGAAATGTTCAAATGCAAACTAGGCTACCTATTGCTATTTGACATAGGCAAAAATGTAGATTTGAAACATTGCTCAAAATGGGACTTCACGAAATGACTCAGAATGGCAATTTATCTTAATGGGACACATGGATATGCTGAAAGAAAGCTATTAGAAACATTAAACACCTTTTAGGCCTCAAAAGGACATCTGGGTACACATCCATTAAAAGCGCTTGTAGGATTCAAAAGCTTAGAATGGTACTCAAATCAAGAAGGCGATTTTGAGTCCCAACACTAACTTGATGATGGAGCTTCCTCCTTTTTGTGTTGATCAACATAGTCTTCTTTTATGGTTTAACCATAAAATATTTTTCATCTCTCACATTTTATAGCTTCGTGACCATACTTTATAGCTATCGTTTCCTAGGAGTCAGACCCAGGAACAACTTATTATGACCTTCTTCTTGCCCTTAGCTTTGGTTCAGGGTGTGAAGTGATCATATAGTTTCCATAACATGGGACATTCTAGATGTGTAAGACCCCATAGGGGATCTCTTCACTACTGAGACTGCTCTCATAGCAATAAGCTTAATCACACGGTATCTAGTAGCCGCATTGATCTATCAGTATTAGACCTTTTCCTTATGAGGATGGTACCTAATCTTTTCTGTGATGTCTCTTGCTTTCTTATTCATTTTTTGTACTTGTTTTTTTTGTTTTGGACACTATTTGGTGCTCCATTTGTCTGCTTTCTTCTTGGTGTAAGTTGTTAGTGTAGTTTTTTAATTTCCTAGTGCGTTATTTATTTTGCCCTATATTGCTAGGTTTTTCCTACACTTTTAATAATCTTGCTTAGGTTAATAAAGCATGTCTTATTTAGAAAGTGGTTGCGAGGTGTCACCTTTCTACATGTGAGCATCCATTAGCTATCTTAGGAAGATACTTTGCTATCTCTAGTTCGATAGATGGTTGCTCCTCATTGGTCGGTGTTGCCACCTCCTCCCTCTTCCTAGTCTATATAAGCATGCTACTTGGCTTGTATTTGGGATCGATTTCTTTTGCATCCTCTTAATGCTATTTTGCTTCCAGCATTTGCATTACTCTCTTGGAGACTAACTCAATGTTGCTATTTTGATTTTGTATCATTTGCATTAATAGTTTAGATATCTATTCTTTGCACTAGTTTTCTAGGTAATCAATCTTTTCAGATTCTAACATGGTATCAGAGCTTTTCTATGTGCAAGAGTAAATTTTAGTTTCCTTATTCGAGAGATTTGGGGGGGGGGGGGGGGGAGGGCTAATAAATCTTATTGTAGTTTAAAAAAAAATGAAGTATTCTCTTCTCTTCCATCTTTGGTTGATCTTGAGGATCAGAAAAGCTTTGACAAAAATGTTTTTACTCTCTAGGGTTTCAATCTCAAATCTGACAACCAACATGCATATTTGAAGTTTTCAATCAGTATTGCAGGTTCCAACATGCTATTGATGGACTTAGGAAGCTAATTCAACATTTGCATGTCATCTTTTGGTAGCTAGGGTTGTTTCTTGATTGTTGGAGCCATTTTTTATTGTTAAAGGCATTTGATTTACACTATAGCTACATCTTCTATACATTAGCAAGAAAAACACTTTCTAGGTTTTGTTCACAGCACCAAAAAACTATGGGTATCTTTTAATTTTTGCATCCAAGCTGTATATTTTGAAAAATTGAGAATGAAAAGCTATAGCCGTACCCCTCTCCATTGGCAATCACAGATTTGAATGCAGTTTTCAAATGCCTCGTTCTTGTTCATACGTACTTTGATTTCAATAATTCTTGTTATGACCTTAACTATTTTTTTGTGATCTATCTACTAATTGAGTTGTTTTTTGATTTTCATATATAATTTTTTCAGAAATTTTAGATTCTTAGCCATGACTGTGCACAATTCTCATTTTTGAAACTTCGGAGGATCATAAATTTCTCATACAATCTTGTATCAAGGTGATTCTTTTTTTGAAAGTGCATGATTTTTTGAGTAGATCATAGTTGTGTTATTTTTTTCCTTGATTATTGTGCCCAAGTTTCAATTTCAGCATATGCTCTTCATGAGGATTTGTAATGCATTGAAATGAAGACGACTAAGTATTTCTTTCTACTGGTAGTTGTAAATGCACTAAAATAAAGTGCTAAATCATAGTTCTTTGGGGGGGTTCTTTGATTGAGTAAAAAGGGGGGACATTGTTGTGGTTGGGTTCTTTTTTTTTGGCATTTCTTCTCTACATTTATTCATCATGGATCAAACAAATATGACCATCCTAACTCCATACAATTACTTTGAGTGGAAATCCTGCATGACAGTTCACTTAAGGAAAGATGGATTAAATATGATAACTATGGGACTTGAAACTGAACCTGATAGAGATGAAGATAATCATAAGTGGTTTAACAAATGTGATGAGGCATATGGAACATTGTGTTTGTCTATTTCTCTTGATTTTCTATTTCACATTGAATCTTTGAATACACCAAATGAAATATGGTTAAAGCTAGAAACACTATTTGGCACACAAGATTCAATGAGGGATCATATGTTGGAAAATGAACTAATTAGGTAAAGTCTAGGAAATTTCAACACAATCCAGGATTTCTTCACTAAATTAAAGTCGCTAAGGTTGCAGTTAAAATAATGTGGAATTGAAAAGCAAGATGAACAATTGATTCTTAGTATTCTCTCTAAGCTGAGTTCAGAATATTCTGTGTTTGTCTCTACCTTCTATGCTACTAAGGGTGCACTTGGTACTCAATTCACCATGCCTTCTTTAGATGATTTTGTAGACACCTAAATTTGATTACACTATTTTAGTAATCCTATTTAGTTATCTAAAAAGGCATTATTAATTAAATTTCTATTTAATTAATCCTTTGTCATCCCCTAGTTGATTAATTTAATTAATCATCTATAGTCCTAATTGATAAATCAAATAATCTATTATTTATCAATTAAATCCTATTCTTCTATCTAATTCCAAAAATCCCCATTTATTAAATAAATCTATTTGATAAATGAAATCCTCAAATTCAAAAACCCCTAACCTATCTCTAATCCTCCATTTAGCCTAATCCACCCCATCCACCCATACTAACCAAGCTTAGCCACTAACTCACCCACCCTCATTAATGCCATCCACTTGCACATCTCTAACATCCCTAATCTAATCCTAAACCCAAGCCTAATCCACCCCCTAATGTTGTCACATTCCTTAAACAAGTTTAAGACTTTCCTAATCCAAACCAAAGTCTCCCTTCAAAAAAACCCAACCACTAAGTCATGAGTGCTCTTACAAAACATAAAGACTCTTACAAGCCCACTCATGACTCTTACACCCATCTTACACACTCTTCCCTCTTCCACACTCATTCCTCTTACATCCCTCTTACATACTCAACCCCACTCATCATGACTTTAACCAACCCTTAACCCTACCCTCTCACACTCCTCCTCCTTGTGACAAGTGTCACCTTCCCATTGGTGCTAAACAAGCACAATCCATGTGCTCCCCTTTGAGTGCATCTTAGCCCTCCTTAAGCCTTCATCCATCCTTGCATCTAAGCCCTCCATCCCTCTACCCCTTAGCCTATAAATTGAATCCCATCCCAAGCCATTTCATCAACAATCTTTGAGCTAAAGTTACCATGCTATTTTGAGAACCAAAGCCATCAACCATACCCTTATAATGCCAAATTGAGAGCTCACAAAGCTACCAATTTGCCATTACCCATCTCCATTGAAGCAGCTTTTGAGCATCTTGAGCATACATCCACAACAAAAGGACACATCTACAGAATCAAGAAAGCATGGAGTGTTTTCTCTTGTGAGGTTTGCACTTTTTATTTTCTTTCTTAGTCTAAGCATATTTGTGAATTTAGTTTTTGGTTTGTGAATGTTTACTTCATTTGTTAATGTTCTTTGCATATTGATTCTGGTTCTACATTTTGGCACGCCCGGTGGGACCCCACTATGGGTCATTTAATCATCTATTTTCATCTATATGTCATTTTTCTAACCATCTAATGTTTGCTGTTGTTTGAGTATGTTGTGAGGGTGTTTTTCTTGTTTTTGTAGGTTAAAGAACGCACTTAGGAAGAAGAAAAAAAAAAAAGTCGCATTTTCAGCTTTTTTTGGCGCAGTTTTGGCGTCTGCAACCTGTTCTGTCTGTGAAAATCGACTTCTGCGAAAATCCGCGTCTACGAAAATCGACATCTGCAAAAATCCGCGTCTGTGCAAATCGACATCTGCGAAAATTCGCGTCTGCGAAAATCGACGTCTGCAAAAATCCGCGTCTGCGAAAATCGACATCTCTGTTTTGTCCTCTTTGTATTTTGGCGCCTCTGTAGTTCAGCATCTTTGTATTTTGGCAGACTGTGTTCTCTGCTTGCTTATGTTCCATTTCTGTTATATTATTTCTGCACTTTGTAGCTAAAAAAAAAAAAAAAAAAAGAGTATAAATCAAAATTTGACTTTTAGTGGTTCCGTAGGATTTAGACCATTTTAAGCATTTTTACGCGTAGAAAAAACAACAAAAAAAGTTAAAATTTTTTTTCCCATAGTTAAGCTCTCATTTTTGAAGATTTTGGCTAACTAACTAAATTGCTTTTTTTGTCTCATTGCAGGTTGGAGCACATATGGAACCACTAACCATGTTTCTTGCAGGTTTTCATGTTGCTAAAAAATGAACTTGAATGTTTAACCATTGGTCTTTGAATGCATGTTGCTAAAAAAAAAAATGAACTTGAATGGTTAAACACATTTTTCATTGAATGAATGTTTCTCAAAAACACACTCTTGAATGTCATGGATTAAAATCAACTTTCTTTGGAATGCATGCTTAAAACAAAAAAATCCAATCTTGAATGCCAAGGATCAATTAACCATTACAAATCTCTTTTTCACATGCAATCTAGGTAAAGTTTGATTTTTGGATATTTAAGAAACTTTGTTAAGTTAAAATACAAATTTACAAAAATCAATTTGAGTAGTTCCTTGGACTCACCTCTTTTCTAATCACCCATCAAATATTAACCATTGGTTGCAATCTCAGCGCCATTTATGGGGATGGGTCTACTTGAAAAAGGTGTTAAATGTTCCACAATCTAACTCACTCACTTGGTCTTTGAACGTTTGCTTTAACTTTATCAAAATTCTTAAATGGGCAAAACTCTAGATTAAATCGATCACACTTCAAGTTTGGGCACTAAAATTGAACAACAACTGACGTGGAGAGCCTCCGGGCGCGCGCTTGAAATCGAATCTCACACACTTTTGTTTTGGGCTTAAAACAAACTCACACTCAATCTTGAATGCCTTAAAGAAAATTAATCGATACTTGACGTGGAGGGCCTCCGGGTGCGTGAGTTTTTTTTTGTTGACCCTAACTCTTCTTATTGTGTGCATTCTTCGATCGATTTACTTTTGTTGGCGCTTCAAGTTGGAATTGAACATTGTCTCTTAAACATGAGTGCTTGCAAAGTCTAGATTAGCACACATAAGAGTCAGTTGGTAAAAGAACAAGCGTGTTTTTTAGCCCAAGGTCATCCGAGTCTTCTCTCCCCTTGTCGTCTTTCGAGGCCATCTTGGGTGCATAAGATTAGGATCCAAAACCTTGTTTCTTTTTTAGGAGGCCTGCTTGGGGATTTCATCACCCCTTGGACGACCTCAACTCCAGCATTCCGACGGAGTATAAGAATCGGGAGGTGAATCGAAAGACACCTCTCTTGGGATCAAGATTTTGTCATTCGGGCTAAGCCTCAAGGAACTTTATACCCTTGAGAAGTGAAAGAGGAGAAGTGGGTTACCGCTCCTCTCGGCTGTGTGACATCCTTTTGGTCTCATCTACGGATTTGGGCCTCACATACCTTGCGTATATCGAGGACTCCCTAGCTAAACCAATTGTCTGCCTTGCAGAAAACCATCTAGGATGTTAATGTGTTTGGAGTGACTGATCGAAACATTTGTAGAACATACACACTCCTTGGCGCAAGTACCACATTCTGAGAACCACAAACTTCTATCTGGGTGTTCCTATCTATTGCTTGTTTTTATTTTTACTTGTTGAATGAATGTTTGCCAAACTTGGTCAATCCTAGCTTAGGGCACACTTAGCGTAGTCACTGCCTATTTTGGAAGTTGAACAAGTTGAAGCAAAACAACTGAGATTTTTTCCCAAAGCCAAGCAGATTCAGGAATTTATGTCGGAACAACCCAAACCCAAACCCAAACAGAAGTTTCACAAGGTCAAACTCAAGCCATCTCTAGCATACCAAGAACTTTCAGCCAAGAGAAAAGAAATAACACCAAGCCCACGAATTTCCAAACTCCACAAAGCAGAGGAAAAAGCTACCGACGAAGCACTTCAAGAGGCCTGGTTTGAGCGCACCATCAAATTTAGCCAACATCCAGGAGTTAATCCTGCTTATGCCTTACCAACTAGGCATGATTTCTATGATTAGACACCCTTGTTTCTCCACATCTTCTTGGATAAGCTTCACTCTAGAGTCATCTTTGTAGAAAAGCCAGCCATCTTAGCTTATCCCCTTAAGCATTATTAGCTCATCCATCTCATTTAGAATCATACCATCTAGCTAGTAATCGAAAATCTGCACATCTAAGCTTTCAAAATTGTTGTCACCTTGCTAAAAGTTTGCCATTCCTAAAATCTTCCAAATCCACCAATCTCACCAAGGTTATCCCTTTGACAGAGCTTTGTCTAGGGTAATCTAGCTTTGTCACTTGTTATCCCTCATCACCTTGAGCTAAAGGTTGGGATTTTCAAGTGGTCAATCTCGTGTTCTTCCTAAAGGATCATCAGTCTATCCTTAAGTTGACACAATCACCACCAAGCTTGCACATAGGAAAGCAAACCTTTTTGTACTTTGACAACATATCTTTGAAGTTAGAATCCCCAACCCAATCCTCCTTAGGTTTTTCATATAGCTTTGCCTCAACCTAGGAAATCATTTGCATAGAAAAGCCTTCCCCCTTTTGCATCCATCAGCATTATTGCATCTCATCCCTAGGAGCAGTTTTTCATGCCACCCGTCACTCGCTTAGCCAAGAAGAAAGAAACAATGGAGCCCTATCATTTAGATCGAACAACCTCACCCCCCTTGAGCACTCAGCCATCCTTCAGCCCAGAGCCAGCTATGCCATCACCTACTGACATTGAAGCTTTCATGAACCAACCAGGAAATGCAGTATTGGTAAACACCATTATAGACAAAAACAAAGAGACAATCATGGCTAATTTTCGAAGGGACAATGTAGGAACCTTTGACTTTGGAAGACCCCCTCCATTATCAGATCCATGTCACCCATTGTTTGGGCAGCTACCACCACCCATAGGCTCTTATGATCCAAATTATCCTCAATATATTCCAAAAGAAGAGCCTCCAACCAATCCATACGACCCAACAGACCCAAACATACCATCATCCACCCAAGTTGAAATCTCCATGCCGCAAGCCAACCCAGCCACCACCACTCCATCCTTGGTTCATACCTCTCCACTCCAAACCCCCTTTACCCAAAACATCTCACCGTTCACCCCCTTCACTATTGCTACTGCTCCCAAACCTAGCCTTCCCAATCCACCCATCTCCCAAATCAGTGCTAGCATCTTTGGCCAACCTCAGCAATATACAACAGGGATGCCACCCATGGGGCCAAGTAATCAACCTTTCATCGCCCCCAGCTTGTTCACCATAGCCCAAAGCACAATCCCATCATTTCCATTAGGTCTTGGGAGCTCAATACCACCAGCCACAAATCCACAAGCTACTACCTTCACTCCACAAAGCTATCAAAACCCACAAGCTACTGCCAATCTTCTACCAAGCTCCCAAGTGACCCTAGCTCCCACCACCACTCTACCAAGCTTCCAAATCCAGCCACAAAGCTATCAAACCCCATCAATTCCATTCCCAAGCTTTCAATTCCCACCACCTCCACCACCAACTAATCCATTACCTCCAATTACCAACTACTTTTCAATGCCACTTCTAGGAGGTAATCCACCACCCCAGCCAACCACCAATTATTTGCAGATGCCATCCCAAATGGGGGCACAACCCACATACATTGGTCAAACCCCACAAGCCCTCTGATCCTTTCCCCAAGCCTCACAACCATCTTATACCTTACCTCCACAAAGCAATCCATTTAACCCACAGCCAGCTTATGTTCCTCAATCCCAACCTCAAATCCCATATCAACAACAAGCCTCGTAGTACATGCAGCAATATGCGCCACCTCCCCCTCAACAACCCGTCATCCACCATGCAGCTGCCCAAACAATGTACAATCCCTATCAGCAAATCCCTCATAACCATCCATATTCAATGGCCCCATCCAGCACATACCTACCTCAAGGCACTCCTACATTGGGGGCACCCCAACCACCACCTATCAATTCAGAGTGGGAGCAAATGAAGACAGCCCTGAAAGCCATCCAAGAAGGGAATGATCCAAAGACATTCAAGTTTGAGAATGTGTGTCCTTACCCATTTGACAGAGCCATTACCACAACACCATTTCCCAAACACTTTGAGGTACCTAAATTTGACAAGTTCAGAGGAAAAGGAGACCCTGTCACACATATCAAAGAATTTTACATGCATTGCCAGGACGTGGCATACAATGATGTCTTCCTCTTGCGCCTTTTTCCCAAAAGCTTGGTTGGACCAGCTCTTGAATGGTTTTATAGAATCCCCTATGGCACAATTAAGAACTTTGCTGAATTATCTGAGGCATTTGTAGCCCAATATGCCCATCTTGTTGAAACAGAGCTATCAATAGTTGATCTTGTCCACACCAAGCAAAAAGGTGGATAAAGCCTTGCCGAATACCTGCAAAGATGGCAAACCCTTACCACCCGCATATCCTGCACCTTGCCAGAACGCCATGTGGTGAAAATGTTTATTGATAATGCACATCCCAGCTTGGCTCACCACATGACCATGAACTGTTTGCAGACCTATAAGGATATCAAAGAGAAAGGAATGATCCTTGAGCAAGGACTCATCAAAGATGGTGTGGTAAAGATTTACAAAGAGGCCAACCAAAATCAATCACATTCCAATGACAAGTCTAGGTATTGGAACAAAAACAAGCATGTTGCAACAGATGGGGTTACTGACACCAGACATGTGAATATCATTGGTCCTTCTCGAAACTAGTCTAACCCACCATATCAAACAAACAACCAACAAGCTACCAATTACCAACAACGAAATAACCAAAGCTATCAAAACCACAATACAAGACCCAACTTTCAAGGGTCTAACAATCAAGCTAATGCCATCAATGTAGCTGCAGGGCAAAAGCCCAGATTCCAACCTGCACCTAGAAACTATACACCCCTTGGTGAGCCATTGGATGTTATTTTTGAGAAATTGGCTAAGGAAAACCTTATCAAATTTCCTCCTACCCAGCAAATTGATCCAAGCCAATCCAAAGCTGCATGGTACAAGGACAATGAGTATTGCAAGTTCCATAGGGTAAATGGTCACACCACCCTCAGATGCATGAAACTGAAAGACTATGTGCAAGACCTCATTGATCAGAAGGAAATCACTGTTGGTGCCCAAAACTCTCCCAATGCAAGCTTACAAATTTATCAAAATGCTTTTCCTCCACACAACAACCAAAATCTTGGAAAAGCACCTATCGAAAACAACACCAACAACCGCAAGCCAAACCAACAGCATGGGAAGAACAATGACCACACTTCATCCTATATAGACTATGGTAGCCTTATAGGATGTATATCTGAGAAAGAGCCTTCAGTCAATGTTATCAATATCCGAGGACCAGACAATGAGTGTGCGGTCACCACTCGAAGAGCGCGATTTAACATCGCAGGCCCACCAGTTTCATCAACACCATCAGCTCCATCAAAAAGCCGGTACAATATCTTGGAACACCTTGGGAACATGCCAGCCCAAATATCCATTTTAGACCTTCTCCGCACTAGTCCTGTGTACAAAGACATCCTTGACAGTGCTCTCATAGAATCCCGTGTCCCTTCTGATATCAATGCTACTGATTTTCGTAATCTTGTTGGACACCTTTCATCCTCATGTGCCCTATCTTTCAAACCCACCGACATACCCGCGGTTGAGCCAGATCACACCCTTCCACTTCGCATAGCCATCATGGTATCCAATTTTGCCGTGAAAAGAGTAATGATAGATAATGGATCAGCCTTGAACATTTGCACCCTAAAATTCATAAAACAAGCTGGGTATACTGAGGCAGATATGATCAGTGAGGTTATCACCATTAAAGCTTATGACAACTTGGAAAGGACCACAGAAGGGACTATTTTGCTACCAATCAAGGTTGGGCCAGTCATTCAAGAGACAGTTTGCCATGTTGTTGATCTAAACCTACCATTTAACATCCTCCTCGGTCGCCCATGGATTCATGCTATGAAGGCCGTTCCATCCACCTACCATCAGTGCATCAAATTTCCGCATCAAGGCACTGAGGTAACCATCCATGCCGATCCAGAACCCTTTGCTTACTGCAATGCAGTTGAAGCTTCATATACAAACCATTGCCCTGGAATAGACATCGGCACAGCCATCGCCAGCTCATCCCACACTTGTAATGACGCAGAAACCATCCTTGCCTCTACCCTATCTACTGTAAAGATCAACAACAAAGGATGTGGAGAATATAGTCTATCAGATGCATTTGCTGTCGGAGCAATCCCACTTGATCCACATAGCCATGGACGGCCAACATATCACAAAGCTAAGGAGATTCCACCTCCTCGATACAAAAAGTTTGGCCCAACCACCTTTGTGTCCTCAAAAACCCCTCTTCATGAGGAGCTCACTCCAGATATCAACAATTGGCTACATAAGGATGCACCTCCAAGAAATCAAGCACACCTTGATCACTTCATCCATAAGTATCCCAAACAACATAAGCTTGTCACTGAAAAATGGAACTATCAAGGAGGTGGACTAGGACCAGAAGAAAGGGGCATGCAATGTCCCATCGAAGCACATGATTGGGAAGTAAAGTTAGGTCTTAGCTTTGGCATACCCACAACTGGGGGCACCAACGAGAACGGTCACGCTTTTTCGAACATCCACCATGACCTTGTTGAAATTGAAGATGTTCCTGAGGAAGTTGAAAAGAGAGCCTACGACAATATCCCAGACCAAATCTTCCTAGGAGACTCTGTTCTCCGAGAACTATCCATCCATCTCATTGACCTACCACTTGCTCATCCACAACTCATAGATTGGGACCAACCAAGTGTCATACATATTGATGAGTTCGCATCAGAGGAAGCGCTTCTAAGATTCGTGGGAGCTGAAACTCCTCATAAGAAGACAAAGCCAGATTCTGCCTACATCTACAAGCTAGATCCCAAGGGGTATTTTGGAGAAAATCCCCAACCTAGTTTCGATACACCCAAAACTGGAACTAAGGTAAATCTGGGACTAGCTAAGGCAGCAAAGAGAACCCCTCAGCAAGAAAATCCAGAGCCACAAGCAGAACATGAGGATTTAGTATTGCCTCCTCAAGATAATCGACCAGAGGTGTCTTCTATTCTAATAGAGGATACTAGAGAAGTCAACATTGGTTCTTCAGAGATCCCTAGAATTGTTCACATTGCTGCATCCCTATCACAAGACCAAGCTGACCTCCTCTTTGAGGTTTTACGAGAGAACATTGGCCGATTTGCATGGTCATATCAGGACATGCCAGGACTTGATCCAAAGCTTGTAGTTCATCATCTTGCAGTCGATCCAAAGATCAAGCCCGTCCGACAAAAGCTTAGAAAAATGCACCCCAAAGTGGCATTACTAGTCAAAGCTGAACTAGAAAGAATGTTAGCTGCTAAGGTTATCCGGCCTATTGACTACTCAGAATGGATCTCCAACATGGTCCCTGTCACTAAGCCTTCCGGTGACATTAGAATCTGCACTGATTTTAGAGATCTTAACAAAGCTTGTCCAAAGGATGATTTTCCCTTGCCCAACATAGATATGATTGTAGATCTTATAGCTGGACACGAAATCCTATCCCTTATGGATGGATTTTCTGGGTATAATCAGATCAAGATTGCAGAAGAGGATCAGCATAAGACAGCATTCACTACCCCTTGGGGAACCTTTTGCTACACCATGATGCCTTTTGGCCTAAAGAATGCTGGGGCTACCTATCAAAGAGCTATGACAGCCATTTTCCATGATCTTATCCATAGCATTTTGGAGGATTATGTGGACGATATCCTAGTCAAATCTCACACCTTCATGGATCATCTTGCTGACCTGGAGAAAGTCTTTGATAGGTTGGCCCAATATCATCTCATGCTAAATCCCAAGAAGTGTGTCTTTGGGGTCACATCTGACAAGCTTCTAGGCTTCATAGTTTCTAAACGAGGTATAGAGATCGACCCCAAAAAGGTCAAGGCTATCTTAAACATGCCTCCTCCCCAGACACTGCGACAGCTTTGCTCTCTTTAGGGAAAACTTCAATCTGTCCGGCGCTTCATCTCCCAACTTGCAGATAAGTGTACACCATTTTCACACTTGCTAAAGAAGAATGAGAATTTCAAGTGGGATCTTTTATGTCAGCGCAGCTTCGATCAGCTCAAGCAGTATCTCACCAATCCCCCTATCTTGGTTCCACCAGTTCCTGGTCGTTCCTTGATCTTGTATATATCAGCAACACCTACTGCTCTAGGGGCACTTCTAGCACAACATGATGATTATAGCAGAGAGAGAGCCATCTACTATATCAGTAGAACCCTAGTTGGTTATGAAATCAATTACACTCCTATGGAAAAAGCTTGTTTGGCAGTTGTTTTCTCAACTCAAAAGCTTCGCCACTACATGCTAAGTCATACCATCCAACTAGTCTCCAAGATTGACCCTCTCAAGTATATGCTCTCCAGAACAGCACTTACAGGCCGTTTGGCCAAATGGGTTATGCTACTAAGTGAGTTTGACATCCAGTATGTGGACAGAAAGGCAATCAAAGGGCAAGCTATAGCAGATCACCTAGCTGATGCACCTCTAGTAGATGCATATCCTTTGCTCACAGAATTTCCAAATGAGCATATTTGCCTGATTGAAGAACAGCCCCCATGGAAGCTTTATTTTGATGGCTCATACACCTCTCATGGATCAGGGGCAGGAATATTATTAGTTACACCTCAAGAAGATTACATTCCAAAAGCCTTCAAGCTACAATTCCCGAGCACCAACAATATAGCAGAATATGAAGCTCTTGTAGCAGGATTAAAGATAGCTGAAGAATGGAATATCACTGAGTTACAAGTCTTTGGTGATTCCCAACTCATCATCAAACAAGTCTTAAATGAATATCAAACCAAAGATGAAAAGCTATTACCCTACAAAGAGCTAGTTGATCAGCTGACCCAGCATTTTACAAAGCTTCAGTTTACACAAGTGCCTCGAATGCAGAACAAGGCAGCAGATGCCATGGCCACTATCGGCTCACTCTTGGAAATTCCCCAAGAAGCTACGCAGTATGAGTTTTTAGTTGAGCAGCTCCTCACACCTGCCTATGCGAATGAGGATTCAAACCGTGTTTGTATCTTGGTTGGTCCCCAATCCCCTTGGTACCATGAAATTCATGCTTACCTTAACGATGGTATCATATCCCCTCACCTCACACGTACCCAACGCCAAAACCTCATCCGAAAATCATCCCGCTATGTTATCATAGCCAATACCCTATATCGTCGGGGTTATCATGATACTCTCTCTCGATGTTTAGATGAAAATGAGGCCGCGATGACATTAAAAGAAGTACATTCCAGACTTTGCGGTGCCCACACGAGTGGTATTGTCCTAGCACGACAAATCCTTAGAGCAGGCTACTATTGGCCTACCATTGAAGAAGACTCTTGTGACTTTGTTAGAAAGTGTCTCCCATGTCAGCAGCATGCAAATCTTGTGCACGCTCCAGCACAGGATCTACAGCCTATTGCACCACCTTGGCCTTTCGCTTGTTGGGGCCTTGATCTAGTTGGAACTATCACCCCTCTCTCATCTGATGGACATAAATGGATAATAACAACTACAGACTATTTCACTAAGTGGGTGGAAGCAGTCCCCCTAGTCTCAGCTACAGGAGTTCAAGTCTCCAAGTTCATCTTGTACCACATTGTTTGCCGCTTCGGCATCCCATCCACCATCTTCACTGACCATGGAGGTAATTTTGAAAATCTCAACATGGAAGAATTATGCACTTCCCTCCGCATCCATCATCGCTTTTCTAGCCCATATTTCCCACAAGGTAACGGCCAGGCAGAGGCAACTAATAAAACCCTCCTCAAAATCCTAAAGAAAGTTGTCAATGATTCCGGCCGTGATTGGCACCTTCAAATAAATCCGGCTCTATGGGCCTATCGAACTTCCTTCCGTACATCCACAGGCACAACTCCATACTCCCTAGTCTATGGTGCCGAAGCGGTATTACCTATAGAAGTTGAACTTCCCTCACTACGCATATCTTTGCGAGGGAAAATCTCAGATGAAGAATACAGAGTAGCTCGACTCACCCAGCTAGATCTCTTAAACGAGAAGATACAACAAGCCTATGACCATCTCACAGTCTATAAAACTCGTCTCAAAAGGAATTTCAACAAGAAGGTGCTCCCATGACACTTTCAGCCAGGTGACATGGTCCTCAAAGAAAATATGAAAGTCCAAGCAGATCGAGAAAAGAAAGGCAAGTTTGAACCTACATGGCTTGGTCCCTATGTGGTTACTGCCTCCTTTGGCTCCGGAGCCTATCAATTATCTACACCAGAAGGAGAACTCTTGAATGATCCCACTAACATCATTCATCTCAAGAAGTTCTATGCTTGAAGATCCTTGGTATACCCAGCTTTTGAAAAAATACAAAAAAAAAATAGTAAAGAGAAATAAGCGTCCAATGGTGAAAACTTGGCAATTCAAGCGCCTTGGATAGGTACCTTGGTGAAAACCTGGTAATTCAGGCGCCTTGTGTGCTAAAGACTAATCCATTATCTATCACTATCCTATCCCTCATACATCCACCCACCATCCCATAAAACACCTGCTTGTTCCCTTGGTGTTCCAATCAAATATCCAAAATCTGATGGAGCTTGTCAATACCTCTTATACCTTGTAAATCTTGTACCATACCTTGTATATATTCGAATCTTGTCCAAAGCTTGTACCATATTCCATCTTGTAAATGATCTTGTATCCTAGCTTGTATCCTATCACATGCACACACAGAATCCCATTTTCCTTAAACTTTTCACAAACCATCTACCTATCCACCTATCAACTATTATAGACACCCCATCCTTCACAAACATTTCCATCTCACAAAAAAACCAAAACATGAACAAACTTGTACATTTGTAACATATCTTGGTCTGTCAGCTTGTACATCCTCTTTAGCTTAGTATCATTGTATCTATCCGGCTTTCGTGTTAGTTCATCCTTGGTCAACATCTTGCACACATCACACACCTTGGTTAGATATTCCAATGCATCCTTTAGCTAGATCTCCTATCACCAAAGTGTTATCCTTCTTAGTTCAGCTTGCTAGACGCATCACTCATCCAGATCCATTAGCTTAGGTGCTCTCTGATAGATTTTTGTAGGATATAGCTTTCCTCATGTCTAATCTTGGTCCGTTAGTACCTTGTCCTACCCATCTCGTTGGTAAACAGTTCTCTTTTGGATTTTCACTTTCTTTTGATTTGGGGTCTTCCCTTTTGGGTCTCGAAATATCTTTTCCAAGCAATCTCCTTGTTCCCTCCTCAAGGTTGCCATGATCTTCCATATCATGGTATGCTGTGAATGGGGCAATTAGAGCGTAAGGTCTTGATAAGGTCTTTTGCTTGTTTTCTTTTTCTGCTTGTGGGTTACCTAGTGTCGTTTCCACGCTGCTTCCTCTGGGATTCATGTGTGATACTGGGGCAATCCTTGTGTGTTTGTTTTGAGTTAGTTCGTCAGTCCTCTGGATAGTTGGTGAAAAGGCCTTGATGTTCTTGGTAACCTTGGCAATTAACCAACAGTCCTATAGCAAATCTAGTGCTCAACTACATGGTGGTACTTCTCTTTGAAGTATCCCCCCGCTCAAAAAGCTTCAATGGATTCCTTTTATAGCGCTCCGCTCCTCCATCTCCCCCCCCCCAATCCTGGAAAGTCTTAAGCTTGCTTTACTGTTGTGCCCTTGATTTCCCTTTATCATTCTCCCGTAGTGAGAGTTTGAGCTAATTCAGCCCCTTCTCTTTGCCAACCTGCGTCTCAGCTCGCCTCAATTTCTTGTACTTTTCAAGAAGTCGTCGAGCCTCATTTCTCTCCCCGTCGCCTTCTTGAGGGGGCATCATCTAAGTCTAGTCTCTCCTCTTCTTATCCGAGACTGGGGCAACCTTGTTGCTAAAACATCTTCCTCATGTCGTCTTCATTCAAACTTCTTTGAAATAGTGTTGTCTCAACACTATGTCAAAGAGGGGCAAAATGTAGACACCTAAATTTGATTACACTATTTTAGTAATCCTATTTAGTTATCTAAAAAGGCATTATTAATTAAATTTCTATTTAATTAATCCTTTGTCATCCCCTAGTTGATTAATTTAATTAATCATCTATAGTCCTAATTGATAAATCAAATAATCTATTATTTATCAATTAAATCCTATTCTTCTATCTAATTCCAAAAATCCCCATTTATTAAATAAATCTATTTGATAAATGAAATCCTCAAATTCAAAAACCCCTAACCTATCTCTAATCCTCCATATAGCCTAATCCACCCCATCCACCCATACTAACCAAGCTTAGCCACTAACTCACCCACCCTCATTAATGCCATCCACTTGCACATCTCTAACATCCCTAATCTAATCCTAAACCCAAGCCTAATCCACCCCCTAATGTTGTCACATTCCTTAAACAAGTTTAAGACTTTCCTAATCCAAACCAAAGTCTCCCCTCAAAAAAACCCAACCACTAAGTCATGAGTGCTCTTACAAAACATAAAGACTCTTACAAGCCCACTCATGACTCTTACACCCATCTTACACACTCTTCCCTCTTCCACACTCATTCCTCTTACATCCCTCTTACATACTCAACCCCACTCATCATGACTTTAACCAACCCTTAACCCTACCCTCTCACACTCCTCCTCCTTGTGACAAGTGTCACCTTCCCATTGGTGCTAAACAAGCACAATCCATGTGCTCCCCTTTGAGTGCATCTTAGCCCTCCTTAAGCCTTCATCCATCCTTGCATCTAAGCCCTCCATCCCTCTACCCCTTAGCCTATAAATTGAATCCCATCCCAAGCCATTTCATCAACAATCTTTGAGCTAAAGTTACCATGCTATTTTGAGAACCAAAGCCATCAACCATACCCTTATAATGCCAAATTGAGAGCTCACAAAGCTACCAATTTGCCATTACCCATCTCCATTGAAGCAGCTTTTGAGCATCTTGAGCATACATCCACAACAAAAGGACACATCTACAGAATCAAGAAAGCATGGAGTGTTTTCTCTTGTGAGGTTTGCACTTTTTATTTTCTTTCTTAGTCTAAGCATATTTGTGAATTTAGTTTTTGGTTTGTGAATGTTTACTTCATTTGTTAATGTTCTTTGCATACTGATTCTGGTTCTACAGATTTTGCTATCAATCTCACTCAAAAATAGGACAAGCTAATCCAAATGGGCACTCTTAAGTCCTCTAAGTCACATGCCTTGGTTTCCAACCAATGCACAAAAGAACAAAAAGGACAAAGTAGTAACAACAATAGTAAGGACAAGAAACAAAAGAATAGCAAGGAGAAGAAGGATCAGATATTGGTTGCTTCAAAAGAAACTTCCAAGGGCAATAAGCCTAAGGAAGAAAAGGTCCAATGTGCCTATTGTAAAAGACCTGGTCATGTTGAACATATATATTTGAAGAAACAAATTGATCACTTGACACACATTCTTGAGAAGAATAATATCATTATTCTTGAGTCTATCAAACAAAGTTCAAATGAAGGGTTTAACAAGGAAAAAGAAAACAACAAGGGGAAAGGAAAGGGCAAGGCCCTTGTTGTACTTGCTTCCTCACCATCCACTTGGGTTCTTGATTCAGGTGCTTCACACCACATGGCTTCATCTAAGGAAGAACTTGCATCCTTGGAGCTGTGTACTATGCCTTCTATTTTGATGGGTGATGACACTCTTGTTGAGGTGTGTGAGAGAGGGTTTGTTGATGTGGGGGATGGCACATTTCATGATGTTCTTTGTGTACCCTTATTGTTAACTAATCTCCTATTGGTATACTAGATCACTCACACAGGTTTAGGCAAGTAGGTTGAGTTCACTCCTAATTCAGTGGAGATACATGAGTTGCACAATGATTCAATAGTTGCAGTTGGAAGAGTAGATAATCATTCATGACTCTATCTATTTTCTCAATTTGTTCCTAATCCTGCTTCATCTATTTTTCTCACTCACTCTAATGATGTGAGTAAATTATGGCATGAGTAGTTTGGCCATCTTAACTTCTACTATTTGCATCAACTCAATCAATAGAGCATGGTCACAAGGTTGCCTTTGGTTCAATTCTTAGGAAGTGTTTTCCAAGGTTACATTCTTGGTAAGCATCCTAAGGAAAAGATTTCCAAAAGTAAGGCATGGATTGCTTCACAGATACTAGAGTTAGTTCATAGTGATTTGGTTGGTCCATTTCAACATCCTTCTTTCAGTAGGGCCCGATATATCCTCACATTCATTGATGAATTTTCTAGATATACTTGGGTGTACTTTCTCAAATAGAAGTTAGAGGTATTTAATCATTTTCAAGACTTCAAATTTTTTTTAGAGAAGCAATTCGAGAAAGCCATCAAAGTTTTGCACACAGAAAATGGTGGTGAGTATGTCAACCATCAGTTTGAAAGATTTTGCACTTTAGAGGGGATTGATTTAAAACATTCAATTCCATACAGTTGTTAGCAAAATGGTGTTGCAAAATGGAAGAATAGATCCTTGAAGGAAATGGAAAATTGTATGATTCACTCTAGATCTCTTGCACCACTGTATTGGGTAGAGGCCATTAACTATGCTTTTTATATGCAAAACTGTGTTCCTCACCAAGCCTTAAAGGGAGTTACTCCTTTTGAAGCTTGGAATGGTCAGAAGCCATTAGTTAAGAACTTTCAAGTTTTTGGCTTTCCTACATGGGCCCACATTCTTGCAGAGAAATGCAAGGCCTTGGATCTGCAGAGTAGACCTTGCATATTTGTAGGTTATCCTGATGGTGTGAAGGGTTATGAGTTGCTCCACCCTACCACACATGAGTTATTCATTAAGAGGAGTGTTTAGTTTGATGAGGGATCTTCAAGATCCCTTTCTATCACTTCTCCAACTCCTTCTACTTTAACATTGGAGTCACTTGGAATACATGAGAGATCTTTTGATGAGTCAGATTCACCTGAGTTGTCTTCTACCTCCGCTTTTGATGTAGAGAGTGATTTAGGGGACTCATCTCCTTCCTCTCTTAGTCATCATTCATAGGTTGATGATTCTCTTCTAGATTCTCCATCTTTTGGTCCACTTTGGGCTAAGTAGACCTTGTAGTCTACAGGTAATTGGGTTGGGGATCCATTAGACACCAGGTAGATTCATTCACAATTCCAAGATGCTCCACATATCTTTATTGCTACTACCTTAGATCCATTGTCCTTTCATGAGGCTTTTGGTATTCTTGAGTGGGATACAAATATGTAGGAAGAGTATAGTTCCTTGATGAGGAAACACACTTGGGATCTTGTCCCTCTTTACAAGGTATGAAAAATTGTTTGATGTAAGTGGATCTATCAGACAAAATTTGTGAGCTTTGCTAGGGGTGCATGATGCTTCATCTTTTGGGGGGGCCTCTTCCTCTCACTTGGAGTCCTAATTTTTTTTGTGGAGTCTCTTTTCTCTCTCTTTTGGGGGACTTTTATGTAAATGGGGACCTCATCAGGCTTGAATTACCAGGACCCATTTCTACATCCACCTAAGCTTCGCTTATGGGGGGGTGTTAGTGTAGTTTTTTAAATTTCCTAGTGGGTTATTTTTTTTTTTCTATATTGCTAGGTTTTTCCTACACTTTAATAATCTTGCTTAGGTTAATAAAGCATGTCTTATTTAGAAAGTGGTTGCAAGGTGTCACCTTGCTACATGTAAGCTTTCATTAGCTATCTTAGGAAGATACTTTGCTATCTTTAGTCTGATAGATGGTTGCTCCTCATTGGTTGGTGTTTCCACCTCCTCACTCTTCCTAGTCTATATAAGCATGCTACCTAGCTTGTATTTGGGATCAATTTCTTTTGTATCCTCTTAATGCTATTTTGCTTCCAGAATTTGCATTACTCTCTTGGAGACTAACTCTATGTTGCTATTTTGATTTTGTATCATTTGCATTCATAGTTTAGATATCTATTCTTTGCATTAGTTTTCTAGGTTATCAATCTTTTCATATTCTAACATAAGCTTCTTGTCCCATAGACCCATGTTGTGGTCTTTTGTTGGACATTAATATACGTATCTTATCTTATCTTATCTATCAATGAATATATTTAAATGTTTTCTCCTCCTTGTTGAACCATTTTTGTTTGATCATAATTGATATCTTCTGTGTTATCCAACTCAACATTCTTAGGCTCAACTTTCTCATTCTCATCCTTGTTCTCATCATCAATCATTAGTCCATAGATGTTCTTCCATATAATCTTATTCTCTTCTACTACATTCTCTATTTTACTTATCAAAACTAAAAATTCTTTTCTCCTAGGAATAATTATACTAATATACTCACTAATGGATTTTGAAATTTTCTTCCTACTTAGTTTAGGCATAACATTTGCAAGTGTTATTTTTCTTGTTTTCCTTTTAGTCTTCAATGCATGTTTCCATCTTTCATCAATATTACTATACAATTCAATACATATGAGGTTACCTAGCTCTAATGGTGTGTATTTTAATGTAGCCATATTTCTAGAACTGCCTCCTTAACCTTGGCTTTATTTACAGTATCCAATTGATCATACTTGATATACTTAAATCCTGCCATACCTACACCCCCCCTGATATTCTCACAAAGCTCATCAATATTATAGTGTGGCTTGTGTACTACAATTATGAATTGACTTATATCTTCTAACTCAGTCCTTTCATCATCATCTTCATCCTCATCTTTAGCCATTTTAACTCTTCTCCTCTACTTCTTTGCAGGTTTGCTCAACTTGACCTCTTCTATGATATTTTCTCTCTTTGTCAATATTTTCTTTGAGTATGCCTTATAAAATTTGCTACTTCTTTCTTAGGGTTGACCACTACTATAGTAGCTTCCCTTGTCCTTTCTCTTATTACCCTTTGTATATGAAGGATTGGTTTGGTGACCTTCTTTGTGCTCTTTCTTGCTCAATACTTGGAAACCACTATCTCTTTGCCTTTTCCTTCCACTTCTTCATTTCTTTCTTCCTCTTCACTAGAGATGTTTTCACCTTTGTCCTCAGTGATTTGCAATGGTACGTCTTTCTTGAATCTTTCACCAATTATTCTCTGCAAACTCTTTATCATTCTTTTTCTCTTTCTCTATTTTAGGTGCATTCATATGTACTATGAATTTTATAAATTTGGTTGTCTCATATCTATCGAATATCTCATCATCCTTATTAGTAGGTTCATGCAACAAAGCTGTAATTGCTGCAGTCACTTCATCAATGTTTATTTCATATACCAATGGTCTTAACCATGCAATCCTAGTTATGAATGCTTGAATCTATGTCTAGTATGTGTCAACTACGAAACATACATATCATAGTATTTTTCTACTAAGAATTGAGGAATCATTGTCATTTTCTTCATCTTTTTCTTAAAATCTTCAAAATATTCATCCATACCCTTCTCAAAGTTATCTCCCAATTGATTTATGAACTCATTGATTTGTTGAGTTACTAGTTTCTTTTTGCTCATCGTGACATTACCAATGGTAGGGAAAGATTTTTGAACATAAAATAAAATACAAACAAGTAATGAACCAAATTTTTAAATAGTGTTCTTTGCTTTTCTGATGCTCTCCAAATTCTTGGCCAACTGGCTTAGCTATAAGTTGAAAAGATCATAGTTGTGATCTTTCTTTACAAATTTTAATGCAATATCTACAATGACTTAGGGAACACTATCCACTTGACTAGACTAATAGAATCTATGTGCTATAACCCTTACAAAAAACTCAATCTTGACATCTGTAATAGTGGAAATTATCATTCCTCATTTTTTCCATACTACCAATGTGTTAGCTTCAATAACATCCTTTCTCTGTAAATTAATTTTCTTAATCTTTTCTATCATAGGGCATCTAGTGACGCGGTGAATGATCTTTCTGGTAATCTCCATCGTTCATCCTTCTAACCATAGCTTCATGTCATGAACTTGGCTAAGCACAATCTTTATCTATTCCATTTTGAAAACCCTAGGAAAATTTAGAGCATGTGTTAACCCTTTCTCAGTAATGCATTTATGTTCTTTCTTTTGTAGATGCTCAAAAATGGTTTGCGCCTACTCTTTCATCACTTTTACATCCTAACTTGTCCCATTTTCTCAATTCTCTAAATTTGATCTTTTGGCCAACTTAATCATCATTTCAACTTCTTTCTTAATAACTTTTGATATATTTTTCATCATTTTTAACCCTTTTAAAATCAAAATACAGATAATCTAAAATTCAATTCAAAACCATTTCAATGTCATTGTCTTATCATCATCAATCCTTAAGGAATTGTTACATCCTTTAGTACCTTATCAACATTCATTAATACATGTTATGTGTCCTTGACATATCATCAATTCGATCTGTGATATTGTTGGGCGCTTCAGTGACTAATCATGTCCTTATCCAACCAATTTAATAGCATTGACTGTGTCTATTGATGTTATTGTGATCAAACCTTTCAATCAATCTTGTGGCATTAATAGTGTTCATTGAATGTAACATGTCATCAACCCTTGTCATGTGTCCTTGACAAGTCACCATTTCATGTCATTCATCTAGTGTCGTTTATTTTATTCAATTATTTCTTTGGTCCAATCCAATATCATCACATTTGATTTGCATTTTCATTATGGTCCTTCAATAGGGTGATCTTGAATTTATGTCATCATTTTGGCCAACTGATTTGATGATTTCTCCTATAGGATTAGATTACTTATAGTCTATTCCTATGTTTTAATCATTTAATTTCATCCTCCTTTTATCAATTAGTCCTCTTTACTAACGTTTCTCAATTAATTAATCTTCAATAATTAATTGATTCTATTTCATGAATTATGAGAATTCCTAATTTCCTAAATTTTACTTCTAATTTTCCATCTTCCTAAATTCTAATTCTAATTTCCCATTTCCCATTTTCCTAATTTCTATTTTCCTAATTCTATAATTTCTAATTACCATTTTAGAGGGAATTATGAGTTTTTAAAATTCAAAATTTCTGACTCTTACACATTCCTAATTTGTAGCTTACACCTCTTACAATTTCTTCTTCCAGTTTTCTTACACAATTCTATGCAAAATTCTTACACATTGTCATAATTTGCATTATTGCATCATAATTTTCCATTTTTTTCATAACAATTTCTAAGTTTCACACATGAATATGAAATCTTTCTCTTTTGCATTCTTTCTTTCCATTTCTTGCATTTGGCTTCAAAATCCTATAAATTGAGCCATTATGCACTTGTTTTGGCTAATCACGATCCAAGTATTCTCACTATCATATTATCTTGCTATTATATCATCATCTTGCTTTCAATTTTAGGTACATCTTGTCAGTTGGATCTATGTCAACATTAACTTTATGGAGATGAAAGGAGAACAATGGAGAATCATGTAAAGGGTTTTTTTTTCATGTTTATTTATGCAACTTATTTTCAATGGCTTCAATGGTATATTAGATTAGTTTGAATTTCTTTGAAATTTTGTGTTTGCTTTCATTATGAAAATTTACTATTTTCTAGTCCTATATTTGATGAACCCAATGTGAATATTATACTAATGTTCTTTCTTTTTCTTGTGTGTTTATAGGTGCAAGGAGTACTCTTGGAGCACTCTTGGAGTCTAATTCTATTTGTTGTTCATTTTCTTTATTTTGGGAATATAAAATGAAAAACAAAGTCACATAGTCTAATTAGGAGTTAATGAATATCTTATCATCTCATCTATCCTAATTAGGAGGATCAAACAACAATAATTATTCTCTTTAATATTTTCAAATTTTCCTTTCTTAATGGATCAAATGAAAAATAAAGTCACATAGTCTAATTAGGATGTTAATGAATATCACATCATCTCGTCTATCCTAATTAGGAGGATCAAAGAAATAAAATTCTTCTTTTTTATGTTCTCAAAATTTTTCTTTCTTGAGTGGATCAAATGAAAAACAAAGTCACATAGTCTAAGGAGTATGATAAAAGAACTCTACAATTATTACATAGATTTAATTAGGAAGGAAAATAATAGCAAAATTTTATATTTTTTCAAACTTCTTTTCTTAATGGGTTAATAAACAGCAAGTATCATGCAATTTGTCATTTTTTAATCCCAAAGGGCTATATAGACATATCCTGTCCCGTCACCTTTGTGGAACTTGGGTGAAGAGAAATCTATGTAGTTCTTTTAAAGTAGCATTTTTGGTGTTACGAATGGTATTTTTATTTTATCTTTTGGAAATTGTGGGATGAAGACCATATTATGAAAACTACTAATCAATTTGATACAGGACATTGTTTGAAGACCTTGTGTGTTTTCCTTAAAACTAATGTGTCTTTGATTTATTAGATTAGAAAACACTTCATTTGGTGCCTAAAATGGACTTTTCTATTCTTCTTGGCATGTCTACAATGTCTAAAATCCCAAAGGATTATATAGATGCATCCTCTCCCCTCGCCTTCATGGATATTGGGTGTAAGAGAAATCCATGTAATTCTTTTAGAGAAGCCTTCCTTGGACCAAGATATCCGATATTGGGTATGCTAGGGGATGAATTTGGAGTGGTAATAGGCCAAATCCAGGTCTCCACTCTAACTACTATAGAAAGGCTCAATTGTGGGTAATTCCTAATTGGTTGTATGGTTGGGTGATAGCTCTCCTCAAGTATTCTTAGATGTGTGTAAAACCTTGGTTCTCAAGGCTAGGACACATCTTGCAAGAGTTTATCATCCACCTAATGAATAGAGTGTCCTATACTAAAAACCTTTTTTGTAGTGGCCAAAATCTTTCTATCCATTGGCTCAAGGGGTCATCCATGCCCGTAAAGATATCTCGCTCTTTCACAATCCTTAGTAGAGACAACAGTCCCTTGGGAAGCAGATATTTTTATGCTCGAGTTGTGAGTACACTATAAGGGGGAGCCTAAATTACTAAGATTATAGGTTGTTCATTCTAGATAAGCATGATCAAACCTTGGTTCAAGTGAAAATTTAGTGGATATTGTCATTTTAGCCTAGGTTATGGTGTGTTTGTTCACTTTTAACAATAATAATTCTGTCTATATTGTGTTTTGCATGAGTTTTTCACATTAATCAAGCTAATTTCCAAATTGATAAACTTACAAACACTTGTCAAAAACATTAAAAAACATACACTTGTCAAATTCCTTCAAAACCTTCAATTTTTTTTGCAAATATACACTTGTAAAACTTGTGCAAAAACTTTACAAACACATGAAAACTCAAACTTATTGCCTTAGGATCTTGGAATGTCTCTTAGAAATAATTTTGCATCTCCATATTACATATTTCATACCATTTCCTTATCATATTCCTTGCATAATTATTATTTTGCACTTAGGATCCCTTTTACATAGCATAGCCCTCATATTGATCCCTACATTTTCCTCCTTTTGTAATTATCATACCTTACATTATCCTCATTTTTCACATCCTAATCCACATTTTGATCCTCATAGTCCTCACTTTGATCCCATCATAATCTTAATTTTGCATCTAGATCCTAGCATAATCCAAATCTTGATCCTATCATAACCCTCATTTTCAACCTAGAACCTTTAAAATTTGTTGAAAATCCAAACAAACATGAGTCTTAGAGTATCTCCCAAAAAATCACAAGTGCAGTTTCCCTCATCACCCTCAAGTTTCACTTCCTATGATGAAACTTCCCAAGGGCTATCCATACAAACAATTCAACCTAGTGCCATTCATGATCTAAGTCTGTTTCATGATTCCCAAGTCCTAGAGACAATACCACTATGTCCCCCATCTCCAAGAAATCTTATTTCAAATAGTTCAACTCAAAGTCCAAATCCATCAAATCTAAACACTTATCTCTTTTCAAACTTTCATGCCCCATGTCAAGAGGATGATTTAAATAGCACAATAATGAGTCCTAAAATTAATCAAGATCAAGATCCCAATATTGACCAATTCTATCCAATCTTTGAATAAGACCTCATTTCCCTTTACCCTAGCAATAACCCCATTATCCAAGATGATCCCTTTCCCCTCAACCTTTCACTCCCTAAGCAAGATAAAGATCAACCTTCCATTTTCCCTAATGATCCAAATTCAAGTCAAGATCAGAGTACCCCTTCACCCTTATATCCTCCAAAAGATCCCATCATTCCTTCATGTCCACTACATGATCCCATTATCCTTATAGATCCATAAAATGATCCCATTATCCCTCTAAATGCTCCATAAGATCCTATACTACTAGATGATCCTATCACTACTCCCATTTCATTGTAGGATCCTAATATTCCTCCTAATCCCCCTAATGGTTTACACACATTTGTGTAAGATGTTCATGAATCCCTTCCCCTTCAAATGGATTCCCCTGGTTCTATCAATTCTAGTCCAACTCATTGTCCTATCAAGTCTTCCATATCGTATACAACTTAAAATGGACTCACATCTAGTAGCAAGTATCCCATGAGTCAAAAACATTATTGAGTCAAAGGGTCCAAAATTGATGAAAAAAGTATGTCAAAACCCTTTCATATCAAAGAGAATTCTAAAGGTCATGACCTTAGTCATAAAGCTCACTCTCAAGGAATTGGTATCCCTTTCATCCTCCTACATACTTTTCCTATCCTTTCATTAAGCTTATCCAATCTCTAGTCTAATACCCTTCATTCCCATTCTTCATTACCCTACCAATGTCTCTGAGCCTACTATCATAGTCATGGTCCATTATTACATAATTTTCAAGATAATTATTCAAATAATAAAGGTGATTGAGTGTTCATCCATGCCATTTCATGTGTCTGTTGTCTTTTGAAAAGTGTCAAAAAGTAAAAAATAAGAAGAAATCATTTCATTCAATAGTGAAAACCTGGAAAGCACACATCTTTGCATGAACAAAAAAATAATAAAGAGAAATCATTTCTTCCAATAGTGAAAACTTGACAAACAAACTCTTTGGGCAACTACTATCATGAAAACATGGCAAACATGTGTCATGTGTAACCTATGAACATCTTGCATTCCATACTTGGGGGTAGGTTTTACCCATCTTATCCCTTATCATTTCCTTCATTATGCTATGTCCCATATACCCTTATCCTATCAGCTTGGACATTTCTTTTTTCCACTTTGATCTTGACAAGGATAAATATCTTCCTAGAAACCCTCATGTCCTATCTTCTTTGCACTATCTTGATCCCATTGGTCCATATTTTCCTATCCTACCATAGCCTCTATTCCATGTCCCCTTTTCCATTCCTATTTATATCCTATTATTTTCCTATCACAATCCTTATCTTGGTCTTGATGAAAATAAGGATGCGAAATATACAACATATTTTCAAATAAACCTCTTGGCATGTCCATCCCCATGCATCGCTTGCTATCCCATGCCTAAAGTTTTAATATCCTATAATTTTCATATCTAGTCTTTGAGTCATAATTATGTCCTCCCATTTCTATGGATAGTCCTTAGCGATGACCCAAACAAACCTTGAAGATATTCTAAGAGACCTTTTTCCTATGTCTGTCTACCCTTTCCACTCATCCATCCACAATACCCTTGCCTTTCTAGACATTGGGAGAAACTCTTATTTTGTACATACTTTAAAGACCTAAAAAATAAATAAATAAAAAACAAATATGATCTTGAAAAATACACTAAATCACATACGATCTTGAAAGAAATAAAAAAAATCAAATATGATCCTGAAAAAATACAAAAAATAATTAAATGTGATCTTGAAGAAAACTAAAAAGAAATCATAAAATGTCTTGAAAACAAACAAAAAAAAGCATAAAATATCCTTAAAAAATCATAAAAAGTCCTTAAAAAACCCTAAAAAATTAAATATTAACCTAAAAGAAACCTAAAAATTACAAAAAGTGTTGGAAAAACCCCCACCATTAAAAAAACAAATATCTTTGAAAACCCAAAAGATCGAAAAACCCACATGAACACTTGTAATAAACCTTGTAAATAATCACTATAAACAATCAATCATTTTGCTAAAAACTTGCACATGTTGACTCAAACTTAAACATCGCGCTTTAAAAAAATCATGCTTTAATGAAACACACATTGGACTACTTGTACCAATAATCAATCTGATTTCAAACTCTGATTACAATACCTTGAACAATCACCTTATCAAAACATCAATCAAACAAAAAACTATTGATACCAACAACACTTAATAAAACAAGTAATAATGGATCAGAATGGTTGACTTGCACTATTCAGTGAGTGTTTTATTTTTACTTTTTTTTATTTTCATCATGTTCCTATAAAAATTGATGATATAAACTGATTTATGAGAGTGACTAGGATGGTTCATGATTTTTTTTGTCTTTATTTTTCAAATGTCCTTTGATATTCTAAGGTACAACTCTATGCCTTAGGGTGGATAAGGTCATTCTCTTTCTGCATCCTATTTGTTTTATGCAAAAGGCTTGCATTTTCACTTTGGCTCTTTATACCACAATGCATTGCATTCTATTTTCCATATCAAAATAAAACTCTTATGGCATAAAGTGCACCTATGAAAGAAAGCTTCATCACTCTTCTTAGTTTTATTTTCTTCTTCTACTAATGTTTGTTTCATTAATCTTTCTCTTCATCATCTCTTCTTTTCAAAAATTGTAATTGAGTCAATTTCTTGGCCCATTTTTTGAGGGGGTATCCTACCTCCTTTTAATTTCACTGGGGCATTGGTCTTTTTCATTGTTATTCTTTGACACAACACTTAGAATTTCATTGTATCAAAGATGGGCAAAATGTAGACGCTCAAAACTGGTTCATGCCTACTCTTTCATTATTTTTACATCCTAACTTGTCCCATTTTCTTATTTCTCTAAATTTGATCTTTTGGCCAACTTGATCACCATTTCAACTTGATTTTCAACATCTTTCGATATATTTTTCATTATTTTCAACCCTTTTTAAATCAAAATGCAGATCACTTAAGAATCAATTCAAAATGATTTTAATGTCACCATCTTATTATCATTGACCCTTTAGGCATTGTTACATCCTTCAGAACCTTATCAATATTCATTAATACATATCACATGTCCTTGGCATATCATCAATCCGATCCTTGATATTGTTGAGTCATCCAATGTCTAGTCATGTCCTTATTTAAACAATTTAATAGCATTGACCATGTCTGTTGATGTTATTGTCATCAATCCTTTTAATCAATCTTGTGGCATTTACAATGTTCGTAAAATGCCATATACCATCAACCCTTGTCATGTGTCCTTGACAAGTCATCATTTCATGTCATTCATCTAGCGTCATTCATTTCATTCGATCATTTCTTTGACCCAATCCACTATCATCACATTTGATTTGCATTTTCATCACAATCCTTTTAAAGGGTTATCATTCACTTATTTTATCATCTGGCCAATCATTTTTATTAATTTTCCTTATAGGAGTGAATAAACCATAGTTTACTCCCATGTCTTAATCATTTAATTTATCCCCTATTCCCAAGTCCTTAGTTTTGATGAATAAATATTATTTATTTATCCCCTTTGCCATACTTTTTCAATTAATTAATATAAGATTAATTAATTGGCTGATTATTGAATTATGAAAATTCTTTTATAATTCATAAATTCTAATTTTCCATTTAGTGGGAATAAAAGAATTTTCAATTTCAAAATTCCCTAATTTTTATAATGGGATTTAATTCCTTAATTTGTGCTTCACTTCCTATTTTCTAGCCACCACTTCCTCTTTTTTAAGCCTCCACTTTCCCTTTTTCTTTGGTCATAAATTGTCATAGTTTATGACAAATTTCTTTTTCTCTTTTGTCATAATTTTTCATAGTTCATGACATTTTCCTTTTTCCTTTTTTCTTAATTGCCATAGTTCATGACAATTTTCCTCTTTTTCCTTTTGTCATATTTGTCATAGTTTATGATAAATTTCTTATTTTTAATTCCTCAATTTTTTTTATTGTGCATCCTTTTGTCATACTTTATGAAAAATGTCCTCTTTCAATTTGGAAACTTCCATATTTTATGACACTTACCTTTTTGTGCACTAAATTGCTAATTTCCGATTTCTCTTGCAAATTCTATAAATTGTGATAATTTCTCTCATTTTTTTAAAACCATCTTCTTTCAATTCTTCTAATAATCATATTATCATTTGTCATCTTTATTTCATTGTGTCAATATGGGAGCTACATACACTCTTTTGGAGAAGTAAGAAATGACACAATTATCAAATTGAAGGAGTTTTCTAGTTTTCTTACTTTGTCTCAATTTCTTTTGTGTTAGGATTATAAATTTTTTTACATGCTTTTAGAGTTTGATGGTTCCTCTTGCATGCACATTTCTAATTTTTCTTCTTCTACACCTTTGATCTTGGTGGAATTCTTTAGAATAACTACGCCGGGGGCCGGGGGCCAGAAGTAGTTATCCAAGGTCCAGATGTACAAATAAAACTTTTCAATACTTAGTAGATCCATATCGATAAAAATTTGTTATGCATACATCCATTAGATCATACAATACTTAAACTTTGTAGGTTACTATCCTAGATCAAAACAACTTTGTAGAAATGTAAACATGAAACATAACAAATTCAACAACACATTTGACACAAGAATTTTATGTGCAAACCAAATTTGGGAAAAACCACTAGTAACATGCTACTACTTCTCACTCTTATGAAGTGATGCGCTATGAAAAGCCAACCTTGTTAAAGGTTACAATACACATGTGTCCTGGTTAAAGGATTTCAATCACCCTATTAGGAGTGAGCCTTGTTAGAGGACTTTAGATCATTAACCTAGAATGTCATCTAGTTAAAGGATTTACAAATGACTATTAGGTCAACCTTAATCCAAAGGATTTACCCTATACTGATACAGTTCTTAGAAAGTAATAGTACGGCTTCATCTAATAAAAAATAACAACTCATTTGCAGATTATAAATCTCTGTTTCAGTCCTCCATTCTGCTTGGCTTTCATACACTTCAGCTCTAATAGGTTGTTCATCCTTCAACAATTCATAATCTAATGTAGGAGCATCCTAGGTGTAAGAGCAATCTTGCATCACCCAAAAATATTTTATTTTTAGTCATTTCTATTTTAATAAGAACTAGTAGACAAGGTGGTTACTATTTATGGTAACTTTCTATTTTTAGTAAGACTGTCATATGAGCTCAAAATGTTCTCATTTTCTATAGGAAGGTTCATTTTAGAGTTGTAAGCCTACCATAAAAATCTCATTGCTCAAGCATAAGTATCAGAGAAGTTATTATGGATTTTTGGTGGAAACAGTTGTAGAAAAATCTTCAGTCTCACTGTTGGAGGCCTTAGAGAGCATAGATGAGGTTTGAAAAATTGATGAAAGGGCACTACCACCATTTCAAGCCTATAGATTAGGAGCTAATGTTTCTGAAAAGTAGTTATAATAGCCAATTGGAGCAATAGTTCATGAGATATGGCCTTTCAAAGTTGCGCTACATGAAATATCTAAAATAATTATCAAAGATGTATTTGGCCAGCCTTATATGTATTGTTAGAGTCTGTCAGCCCTAGGTATTAAGTTTCAATGTCTAGAACCTTCTTGAGCAACATAAAATTTCCTATTTAAGAAAGGCTCAAACTTTGTCTAGGACAACTTTGGGTGATAGTTCATAGCTTGTCTTGCAAATTATTTTAATGAAGGCACTCATGTGGGTTAGCATATTGTACCTATGAATTCTATAATACTACATTTGCAACACAAATAAGAAGTCCAAATTTTATTCTCCATTTTCTATTATTTATTTGTTTCTATTATGAGTTTGTGGTATTAAGGGAAGCACCCTTCATCAAGTGGTATTAGAGCTAGAGTTCTTGAATCTGTGGACAGATCACTGATTGTGAGGCAGTTTGCACTAGGACTATGGTTTGGGCTGAGCATGTAGACCGATCACTAATTGTGAGGCAATTTGCACTAGGGTTTCAATAGAAGCAAGAAAATGCCTCCACAAAGAGAGCGTGGTAGAAGAGTTGTAGGTGTTACACTTGAGGATTTTAGAGCTCTCCAAAGGCAAATGCAAGCATTGGAAGAAAAAATGTGTAGAGGAATAAATCTTCCTATAAGAGATGAAAGTGAGGATGAGGATGAAGTAGAAGAAAATGCCGAAGCAGAGGCAGTCCTAAACCTAGAGGAAGAGAGGCTTTTTAGGGCCATCTCCAACATTGTAAAAAGACCTAAGTTTGAAGTTCCCACATGTTCGAGAAATCTTAACCTAGAGGAGCTAAATAATTGGATAATTGAACTGGAAGAGTATTTTGAGTATGAATATATTGCTAATCTTGATAGGGTCAAGTTTGTGAAGGTGAAAATGAAGGGACATGCAAAGATCTGGTGGCAAGAGGTTCAGTTGGAGTGAAATAGAAAGGGAAAGGACAAAATCACTAGATGGGAATAGATGATATCTAAAATAAAGTGATAATTCATTACCATAGATTATGAGCTTGATCTGTTGAAGAAAATGCAAGGGTTGAAGCAAGAAAAAAAAAATGATCAAGAGTATACCGAAGAGTTCTACCAAGTTCTCATTAGAACTAGCCATGTAAAAGCTGATAAGGAGAAAGTGGTCTGTTATCTTTATGGGTTAAGGCCAAGCATTCAGGATGAGTTAAGTCTAGTTTGAATGAATAGTATTGAGGAGGCATACCAATTTGCCCTAAAAGTTGAGGAGAAACTGAGCAAGATGTTTGAAAACAAGAATAGCAGAAGAGGTCATGATGGAAGATCTAATGGATGATCTTATGGTGGCTGAAATGATGATTAGAAGAACAAGGATGAGGCTAGGAGTTGTAGTCAAAAATTCCAATCATTTCCATGATTAGAATAGTAGAGATCAGAGAGGAAGAAGCAAAGGACAAGGATCTGGAAGAGGAGGCTTCCGTAGGAAATTGTTTTCATTGTAGAGAAGAAGGGCATAGAGAATTTGAATATACCCAGCACCAAGGAAGGATAGATCAAAGAATAGAAGGCCAGACTAGAGTTGCACATGTTGATGAAGATGCCAGATCATCACATTTTGAAGATGCTAAAATAGGAGTGTAAGAATTTGCCTTAGGGAAAAATCACCCAAGACCAAGAAGCTCAACAACTAGTATAAAATAGACCAACAACGTATGATCAAAATAATGATATGATATTTAATTGATGTATAAGTACACTAGGAGTGCCTGTATATAAAGGTCTCTAGAATGCTTCTAGAATGTCTAGGAGTTGGCAATATGATAAGCCTCACAACTAAGCACATGTCCACCAAGAGTGAATTATCCTCCATTAAGCACAAGAGTTAGTGTGATGATGAGAGGATAAACCTACAAATGTATGTCATGTAAAATTATGTTGTAGACACCATGTGTTTAATTAAGAGTGTGAGAAACTATGTTGTCTATATGACAACTCAGTTGATTATGCAAATTCTAGTGTTGTAAACACCATGTACTAAATTAGAGTTTCTTACTCCTATTTTTTCAACAAGACAACTCATATGAGTACGCAAACTCCTAGGCGTCTAACCTAATAAATAATTAAATAATGCATCTATCCTAAGTAAACTTAATTTAACTGTAAATAATAATTATTTACACTAACACCTCCCCTTAAGTACAACTTAGGGGAATGCATAATGGGTCCTGGCTACTAGGCCATGTTAGGTACCCAAGTACAAATGCAATGAAATCTCTTTGCAAATGGAGAAAAAGAGAAAACATCATGGGAAAAACCCTCCCCCAAAAAGAGAGATATGTACAATATAGAAGAGAAGGATCATGTGACCCACCTCGGTGAAAAATCCATCACCCCTAAGAGATCTTGCAAATGAATATACTTGAACTCCATAAAGGGCTTGGTGAAGATGTCAACTACCCACTACTCAGTGGGACAATACTGTAATGTGATGACCTACTCATGAATCAACTCTCAAATGTAGTGCATATAAAGCTCAATATGTTTGGTGCGCTACTATTGCACTAGATGTTTTGAGATTTCAATGGCACTCTGGTTATCACAACGGATGACTATGGGTCTAGGTAGATCAAAACCAAACTCCTTTAGAGTTTACTACAACCAAATAGCTTCTATCACCACAATCACAACTCCTCGATACTTAGCCTCAAATGATGAAAGAGATATGGTGTTTTTCTATTTACTCTACCAACAAATGGGGCCAGAACCAAGATGAAACATATATTCTTAAGTAGACTTGCAAGAATCAAGGTCCCCCACATAGTCTGAGTCTATATATCTCACTAACTAAAGTCCTGTACCAGTTGCATAGTGTATCTCATGTGTATGTGTACCCTATATATAGTGCAAGATTCATTTGGCTGCCTTCCAATGATGTTTATGTGGTTCTTACATGAAGTGAGAAACCATGCCAACTATAAATGAGATATTAGGGTGTGTATGTGTCAAGTAAATGAGGCTACCAACCAACTGTCTATACAAAGTCACATCAACAAGTGGAGTGGAACACTTTGTTTCTAACTTAACACCTAAAAGAAAGGGAGTAGGTGTAGCCTTGCAGTCGCTCATGCAAAACTAAGCAAGAAGATCAAGAGCATACTTGGGTTGTGATAATATTATCACTGATGAAGACTAATGTATCTTGATACCAAGGAAATAGTGTAGTAGACCCAAGTCTATCATCAAATTTTTTTTTTGCAAAGTAGCCTTGACACTATCAATAATGGATGTTGTGCTCCCTATAATGATCAAGTCATCAACATAAAGCACAAGAAAAAAATGTGAATCATCCCTCTTAAGAATGTGGACATTTAGATCGAAATGACATCTGGTGAACCCTTTGGAGAGAAGGAAAGAATCCATCGTGGCATACCAAGCTCTTGGAGTTTGTCCAAGTCCATAGATAGACTTCTTCAATTTGTAAACCAAGGTATCCTATATGAATCCCTGTGGCTACTCCATATACATCTCCTCATGAAGATCCCCATTCAAAAAAGTGCTTTTCACATTCATTTGATGAACAACCCATTGCTAAGTTGCTATTATAGCTAGTGTCAAATGAATGGAATTCATTTTTGAAACTAGTACAAAGGTCTTAGTGTAATCAAAGCTAGGTACCTAAGAAAAGCCTTTTGCAACAAGTTGAGCCTTATGTTTATTAACACTTCCATCCACTAAAAATTTAGTCCAATAGATCCACTTACACTAAACCAATTTTCTTCCCTTAGGAAGAGAGACCAAGTCCCATGTATCATTTCTCATAAGAGAGTTATATTCTTCCTCCATTGCTCTATCCCATTCTAGAATACCCAATGCTTCTTTAAATGATTTTTGATTTTAAGCAACTATAATATAAGCATTGTGTTGTAATATGATCCTCCTATTATCTAAAGGATTCCCTACCAATGGTCCTGTTGCATCCAATGTCTACTTAGCCCATATGGGTATATTGGAAGAAGATGTAGTAGGAGTATCCTCAATCTTAATGGGTTGATGCCTCTTTTTGGGTTAGGGACAAACATCTTCCAAGTCACTATTATCACTATCACTCTATTCAATGAAGGAGGAAGAAGGAGGAGTGGAAGAAGTAAAACTTGGACAACTTTCTTCCAAGTGTACACTCCTCTCATAAAATATGTCATGTGTCTTTGGATCCATCAACATGTAGGCTTTATGTGAGTTTTCATATCCAACAAAGATGCAAGGTTTTCTTTGAGCTTCCAATGCCTTGCATTTTTGTGGAGATATTTGTGTCCATGCTGGACAACCAAAGACTTTGAAGTTCTTAACCATAGGTTTCCTACCAGTCCATGCTTCAAAAGGAGTTATACTATCCAAAGCTTTATGAGGACTCCTATCTTGGATATAGTTAGCATAATTCATTGCTTGAGCTGAAAAAGACTTGATCAAGAGACTTGTTTAGTAGCATGTAAGTGGTCATCTCTTTGAGAGTTCTATTTTTTCTTTTAGCAACACCATTCTCTTGTGGTGTATATGGTATTGAATGCTGAAGGTCAATTCCCTCTTGAGTACAAAAGTCTATTAGTCTTGAGTTCACATACTCCCCCCCATTATCTGTTCAAAAAACTTTGATGGCTTTCCCTGACTATTTTTCTACTTGAGCCTTGAAGTTAAGAAATCTTTCAAACAATTCACTCTTATGAGCCATGAAGAAAATCAAAGTAAAGTGAGAGTAGTCATCTATGAAGGTGAGTGCATAGCAAGACTTTCCAAATGATGGCACTGGAGGTAGACCATTAACCATTTTCTTGTTGCTAAGTTGTTGAAGATATTTGTAGTTGAGATGTCCAAATCTCTCATGCCATAGTTTTCTTTTTGCATTTGAATGTAATAACAAAGCTTGTGCATTTGATTTAGGTACAAAGGAGGAGAAAGTGTAAAACCTTGAATCATGATTGGCTTCACCTATTGTAATCATAGAGTCATCCTTGATGTTTTTCACTACCATTGAGTCTAGAAGAGATTTAACCTTATTTCCACCTCCATAGAGAGTCATTTGGTAGATTGAAAGAAGGTTGGAGGTAAGATTAGGAACATATAGAACATCCTTGAATGCTCCATTGTCCATCTCAACTTGTCCTATACCTTCAAATTCCACCTTAGTATAATCTCCTACAAAGATGCATGGTACCTCTAAATGTGTCATGGAAGAAAATTCTCTCTTTGACACACCCATATAATGTGTGGCACCTAAATCAATGATCCATTCTTCTTGACTAACAATGTTTATGAGTAAAGCATGCCCTTTGCCCTTAGAATCTAAAGATGAAGATCCTTTCTCCTTATAAGCATTAGGTAGTGAAACATTGTGCTTCTATATGATGTTCTTCAGCTCATCAATTTTCTTGTGATAACACTAATATTCATCACGACCCATCTTCTTACAATAGGCACACTTTTTCTTCTCCTGATTAGTGTCTCCCATTTTGTTGGTATTAGGGGAAGACCTACCCTGTTGTTGATTTGATGTTGGTGTTGAATTTTTTATATCCTCTTGTTTGTTATTGTTCCACTTCTTCTTTTTGCCCTTTCCTTTGTTTGAACTTTGACTAGCTAAAATTTGAGAACCCTCATTATTAACCACCAAAGCCTTAGACTTTGAAGACTTGAGAATCCCCTTGTTTCCAACTTAGTTTGTTCATACTCTAATAGCTAAGCATAATCATCAAAATAGATTTTCTTATAGGAAGCACCTAAGGTTGTCTTTGTGGAATTGAAAGAAGAGACAAATGTGGAGTACTCAAATGGTAGCTTATTATGAATGAGATAGATCAACCTATCATCTTTAATAGGACTACCACAATCATCAATTTTTTTTCTTAATTCATTTACCTTAATGATAAAATCTTGAATAGAATCAAAGGTCTTAGGATCTAGGGAGACAAGCTCATCTTCAATTTTGTAAACATCCTCCTCAATTACTTTACCATATAGGTTTTTGAGGGCATCTCAAGCTTCCTTGGATGTATTATACTTCATGATTTGATAAAGGATCTTGTCTTCAACCCCTAACTTAATATCACTTAGGGATTTCCTATTTTCCTTTACCCAAGCTTTAATATCACTTTGAGATACTTTATCACCTATTGGTTTAGGAAGGGAACCATGTACATATTGAGAAACTTCATCATGCATTAATTGACACCATTTTTTAATAGATCATGTGGCACAGTTATGTGGTCTTGATTTTGGAATCTTAAGATTTCCCATGATGCAAGAACTAAAAGATAACAATAGGAAAAGAGGGACACAACACCAAGAGACACCCCCCTATTCACTCAATCAAGAAACCCCCCCAAATGAAAGATTTTGGCAATTTATACTCAGTGTGATTACAATAGCCACTTGCTAATTTTGGCCTTAGTGGACTTCTAATTTACTATTTACAACCTCCTCTTGGAGTTCAAATCTGATACGAAGCACTGTAGCTTAGATGTACAACAATTCTTGAAGTTTTATCAAAGCATTACAATGCAAAAAAGGACCTAATTCTGAAAGTGGTATTTTTGTCCACACAATCCTATAATTTGATTGCAAATCTAAAAAGTAGATGAAAAATTATTCACTTTCAAAAAAAGTGGAACCTAATTTTGAGTCCAAATGAGCCCGTACAGAGCATTTGAAGTTGAAAAATGCAAGATTAGATAGGTATAGTCAACAAAAACTACAATTTCTAACAAACCCATGCACCAAAACTAGAAAATAATAGCACCATTGAAAAAATCAAGAAATTCTAGCCAAAAACCAAAAAATTGCACTGATTTGGAGCTCGAATGATTGACATATGGCCTCCTAAAGTCGGACTATCAAATTAAAACTAAATCTAGAGAGGGGTTTGATTAACAAATTACGAGGTTAAATTTGATGTCCAAATAGCTGTTGCAGTAGTGCAATTTTGCCTGCTAATGATAGTCAAACAACTATCAATTTTAATGCATTAAAAAGGTGACATCAACAAAAGATTCCCTCCTTAGATGATGTGGTAGGTACAGATGCTAACGTCAGTAATCTCAAATCATACAGACAGTACAGAATTCTGTGTGGCAAGGTAGACACATGGTAGGTTGTGGTTTGTTGATGTGGTGCAAGATGGTGCTAATGTGGCAGTCGAGTCTGCTAATGTGTGAGCATTGATGAGGTCATCGATGTGGAGGAGGTTGGTGTGATGTGTCTCCATGCTATCTTGTTTGTGTGGCAGCTGAGCTGGAAAGTTGTGGTTTGCATTGATGTGACAGGTATATTGGTAGCATTATTAGAAGTGTCTTTGGGGGTCACTATAGTTTAAAGATCCAATAGGTAGATGCAGCTAGAGGAGACCATGCCAAATATTTGGTTTGCTAGTGTAGTTGCCACCAGAGAAGGTTGTTGATGGTGCCAATTGGAAGTAAAAGGCGGTAGGGGGTAGTGGGGTTTAATCCCACATGCACCCCATTGGTGCTTTCAGGGAGTTTAAAAGAAGGTGCCATCGAGTGTTAGATCGGCCATGAATCCATTGATAAAGCCCACCAGTTATATGATATCAACTAAAAAATATGTGAGCCAGATTTGGTTGTTGTGTGGTGCTCGCTAAAAAATATGATGTCAATGGAATATTTAGCCATAATTTTTTGGATAAAACAACCGATATCAAGTATGTTGTAGCCAATTGGAATATACCAATATTACATAGAATATTTCACTTGTGGGGGCTAGGATTTCACCTCCCAGTTCCTACAAATTTTTTTCTTTGTAGGCCTAATAGGACGAAAAAATAAATTCCTAAAAAATTATAGGAAAAATTCTAATAGAAATTACAGAGAAAATAAATTCACGTCTAAAAATTAAATTATAGAAATCTTAAAATGATCATACCAAATTTGCAAATCGTGCCTTCAGGTGCTAGTTTGCAAAAACATTTTGCCTCAAATTTGACTATGGCCCAATATAGGCAAATTTATAGTCAAATTTCACTAAATCGACGCTCCAAACGCAATGGTGAGGTCTGCTTTGGCTCTATACACTCTCAATAGCTAGGGATACTCTAGATCTAAATTGAGGTATCCTTAGAGAGAAGCAAGTATGGTCTCTAATGGCTATGAAATGATGCTCCTATGGCTCTGATACCATGTAAGAATTTTCCTTAGGGAAAAATCACCCAAGACCAAGAAGCTCAACAACTAGCACAAAATAAACCAATAGAGTATGATCAAAATAACAATATGATATTCAATTGATGTACAAGAACACTAGGAGTGCCTATATATAAAGGCCTCTAGAATGTTTTTAGAATGTCTAGGAGTTAGCAATATGATAAGCCTCACAACTAAGTACATGTCCACTAGGAGTGGATTATCCTCCATTAAGCACAAGAGTTAGTGTGATGATAAGAGGATAAGCCTACAAATGTGTGTCACATAAAATTATATTGTGGACACCATGTGCTTAATTAAGAGTCCAAACAACTATGTTGTCTACATGACAACTTAGTTGATTATGCAAACTCCAGTGTTGTAGACACAATGTACTAAATTAGAGTTTCTTACTCCTGTGTTGTCAACAAGACAACTCATATGATTATGTAAACTCATAGGTGTCTAACCTAATAATTAACAAAATAATGCATTTTTCCTAAGTAAACTTAAGTAAAGTCTAAATAATAATTATTTACACTAACAAGGAGAAGTCCTAGTTAACAAAAGAGTCCTGTTGAGTGGTGAGAATGAACCTGATTAGAGAAGGAGCTTCTTTTGCACAAGGTGTAGATGTGAAGATAAGTGTTGTGATGTGATCATTGATGGTGGAAGTACTGACAATCTGGTGTCAAAAATGATGGTCACCAAGTTGAATTTGAAGAGGTAGAATGTAAAGTAACTCCCCTATTCTAGACCAATTTTAGTGACTTTCACTCACTGTAATTTTGTCAAATAGTTTACTAACAAGTTGATTACTGATTTGTTCTTAGTTTGCAAATGTATATGTTCATTCATTGCTACTCACTAAGATAGGATATAAGTGTATATAATAATGTAGGATCTAGAGTATACAAACTTATTTAATTACTAAATATATTGAAGCTAGTAGTAGATGTAATTATCATTCAATGCACCAACAGTTCCGAAATAAGTCATTAACAACCAATGTCTAGTTTGATTCCAAAAATAAGTAAGAATAACACATTTTTTGCATACCATTTTTTTTCTCCAGCATAACAAAGATATTCAAGAATATAATAACATATTTGAACCTTGTCTTTGCACCTCCAACACTATATGGTATCCCGGTCACTATATTGTAGATTTGAATGGTTGCTCTCAACTGCTGCTAGGGATGATCATGTCATTGTAGCAACTCACTATTCATGCTACTATAGTAGATTACTATTCATGCACTATATAAAATTATTGTTCATGCACTATAGCAAGATTTACTGTTCATGCACTGTAGTGATTTACTGTTCATGCATTGTAGTGATTTACTGTTCACGCACTGTAGTGATTTACTGTTCACGCATTGTAGTGATTCACTATTCACCATTCACTTTGCATATTAGTCTTCTGATTTGCAAGCACCAAATAAACCCCCAAATTGTATATTGCAATAGCATGGAGATTGATAGCTGATAGAGATTTCATCCTCAAAGCCCCAGGAAGATTATCTCCAAACTAAACAAGTAATTTCTTCAATCAACCAAACATGCCTCAATGGAAGCTCTTCCACCTCTTTTATAATGTTCTCACAAAACCAATGCCTTCATTTTGTCAATGTGGGATAAAAAATAACTCCCTTTATGTAACTTATGTCTCCAATGTATTATAAAATAAAGGGGACTCTTTTATTTAAATATTTCTCATGAACTATAGTCTAAGCATTAACAAAGTTAAATATTTAAATTTAACTTCATAAAATGGCTTTATTAATGCAAAATAAATCATATCAATAATAAATGAATCTTATTTTCAATTTTAAACATTTACCATTGACATGTTGCTGCCATAGGATGTCCAATCATATCTAGAATGCCTTACTATAAATAGTAAGCATGCCTAAAACTACCTCAAAACCCCTCAGAGACACCTGCAACTGAAACTATCTAGGTCAAATGGCCTCTAAGTCCCTTTGATGTCCTGGTTAACCTATGGGACCATGGGGAAATAGGTTAATGACACATCATGCTATGAATTCTAGAAAGGGGACATTACAGTCCACCCTTCCCAAAATTGCTTGTCCTCAAGCAATTTCAGCTCTAGATGCTGCAATATCTGCTCATTTTCCCAAGTACGATCCTCTACTGGTAGATTCTTCCACTTCACCAATTACTCCTTGATGACCCTTCTCCTAATTTTTCTTTCCCTGGTATTAATGATTGCCTCAGGAATCAATATCAACTTACCCTCTTCATCTAGAGGGGTCAGATTTGTAGATGGAACAACATTGTGACCAACTGCTTTCTTTAGCTTGGGGACATGGAACATGTTATGCAACCTACTATCTATTGTTAACTCCAGCTCATATGCCACCTCACCAATGCATCGTGCAAATCTGAATGACCAATAAAATCTTGGTTACAACTTCTCTGCTCCACTCTTCTTAAGTGTAGACTGCCTATAGGGCTAAAGTCTCAAGTATACCATATCCCCAACCTCAAAATTACATTCCACCCCATGTTGGTCAACATATAACTTTTGTTGATTATGAGCTTGTTGAATATTCTCCTTCAGTGATCTCATCATATCCTAGCTGTCCTGTAACCAATTTTTTGCACTTGGTATCCAACTATCTTTGAGAAGAAGATCTGCGAAGCTAGGAGCTTCATACCTACATAATGCCATGAATGGAGAAATCTTGATCAACATGTGTTAGGTAGTATTATAACAATACTCAAATAAATAAAACCTTCTAATCCAAGCCTTCTGCTGTCCTAACACATATTTTCGTAAGTAGCCCTCAACCCACTTATTAACAATCTCTGTCTGCCCATTTGTTTGTGGGTGATAGCTGGTGCTAGTAGTGAGCTCAGTGCAACTCAACCTGAAAAGTTCCTACCAAAATAAACTTAGAAACTTACTGTTCCTATCATTGACTATGTTCTTAGGCATCCCATGAAGCCTAAACACCTCCCGAAAAAACAAGTTTGACACCTGTGCTGCTATGCTGGCAGTTGTAATAGAAAAGAAGTGAGCATATTTTGTTAGCCTATCCACCACCACATAAATACAATCTTGACCTTACACCTTGGGTAGGCCTGTGATAAAATCCATTGAAATACTCTCCCATTTCTTGTTAGGAATGGGTAAAGGTTGTAATAATCTAGTTGGAGGGGTGTGTTCATCTTTATTCTACTGGAAAACTGGACATTCTCTAACATATCTTTGCACATCATCCTTGAGTCCTTTCCAAGTGAACCTCTCACGAATCTGTCGATATATTTTGAAGAGCTCAGGATGTCTAGCCATAGGTGCATCATGGAATGCCCTCAAGATAGTACCTTTGATCTGTGACAAAGGTACCAAATAAATCCTATCCTTGTACAGGATAAGGTTGTTAACCACCACATATCTATCATCCTGTATAGATCCCTCTATCAAACTTGTTTCCCATTGATCCTTAGCATATTTAGCTATTATTTTGTCCCTCTAGTCTATTGAAATCTCAACTAGGGAGTATACATGTGGTCTCCTAGAAAGTGCATAAGCCACTACATTCTTCTTCCCTTTAACATACTCGATGTCAAAAACATATGCCTGTAGTTTGGTGATTCACTTTTGTTGCCTATCATTAAGATCTCTCTGACTCATGAAATATTTTATACTATTATGATTTGTTTTAATCAAAAATTTACCTCCAACTAGATAAGACCTAAATTTTTCCAATGCATGCATTATGACCAACATCTCCTTATCATATATAGAGTAGCTCTTCTCCACTCTCCTTAGCTTCCTACTCTCAAAAGCAATGGGATGCTTTTCTTGCATTAAAACTACACCCACCCCTTCTCCAGATGCACCACATTGAAGCTCAAATGGTTTGAAGAAATCTGGAAGTGCTAATACTAGACAAGATGTCATCAACTATTTGAAGTGCTCAAAGCACTTCTGAGCTATCTCTATCCATACAAAGGCTCCCTTACTAGTCAAATCTGCAAGTGGAGCTGCTGTCTATGAGAATCCCTTCACAAACCTGCTGTAGAAACCAGATAGACCCAAAAACTCCTTAACCTGGGTAAGATTAGTAAGTGTAGGACATTAAATTATAGCTTTGATTTTATCTAGATCCACCCTCACTCCATCTATGCTAATGATGTGCCCAATGTACAATAACTCTATCATGCCAAATTCACATTTAGATTCTTTGGCATAAAGGGTGTCACTCTCAAGTTTTCTTAATACCTCCTCCAAGTGCTCCTCCCATGTCCCACTGTATATCAGGATATCATCAAAAAATATAAGCACACTATCTCCTAAACACCTAGTTCATACAACTCTAAAAGGTAGCAGGTGCATTGGTGAGCCCAAATGGCATAACCAAAAACTTGAAGTGACCATAATGGCACTGGAAAACAGTTTTCTCAATGTCCTTTGCCCTCATCCTAATCTGATGGTATCTAGACCGTAAGTCTATTTTGGTTAAAAAGCACGCTTCATGCAATTCATCAATCAACTCATCAATTTGAGGAATGGGATATCTATTTTTTATTGTTTTCTTATTCAATACCCTATAATCAATGCACATGCACATTGTCCCATCCTTCTTCTTCACCAGAACTACCATTGAAGCAAAGGGGCTTTTGCTAGGCTTGATGTGCCCCATTTCCAACAACTCCTTAATTGCCTTCTCTATCTCATCCTTATGTTTCTTAGGATGGTGATGGGGAGTGATCATCACTAGTTTGGCTCTCTCCTCAAGCTTAATAACATGCTCTATACCCCTATCAGGAGGAACCCCATGAGGAATATCACCAAATACCTTGGCATGCCTGTCAAGTATCTCTTGTATATCTAGTGGATGACTCTTCACCTGAGGCTCTAGTGAAGCTAGCATAACTAAGCACTCAGTTACCCACTCTATGTCATTATGTCAAAAAAGTCTCTCCATTCTCCTCAAAGAGACTACCCTGCAACTCCCATCTAAAAGTCCCTTGAGCACAATAGTCCTACCCTCATGCTAAAACCTATGCTAAAACCTCATCTCCAACTTCACTAGGTTGAAAGTGAACTCAACCATTGATGCCATCCATGTCATATCGAGGATGACATCATAATCTCCCATGTCCACAACATAGAAATCATCCTCCAACTCATAGCCATCTCCAAATCTAATGTGAATATTTGAAACCTTTTGAGTACATAATAGCTTTTGGCCATTAGCCACCATGACTCTAAAACCATCATGCTCCTCTATCTGTAAGCCTCTCCTGACTACCAACTATGTATGAATAAAGTTATGCATAGCCCTAGTGTCAATAAGAGAGATCACCTTCTATCCTTGGATAGTACCTTTCACCTTAAAGGTGATTGCCTTTTGAGCCCCTATTAACCGTGTCAATGATCTATCATCCTTAGCAGTGCTACTCCTCTCTGTAGTACTACTCTCACCTAAATTAGAGTGTTGATCCTCCCCTTCTATTGGTTACTCCTCAGCTGAGAAGTACTCCATTTGTTTATCCTTTTCCTTGAGAGGACATTTGTGAGATAAATCCCATGACTCTCTACACTGGAAACACAACTTCTTCTTTTGAAGGTCATTAAGTGTCTCATTGTTTAATCTCTTAGACTCTTCTTTGGGCTAGGGATTCTTCTTATCTTTATCCTTCTTGAAGTGGGAATCTTTGGATTGGAATCTACTTCTCTATGAAGATGGTTCCAAGTCCCTAGCTTTCTTAATGGCTTCCAAGAGATAGGGTGGAACATGTCCCTTAACCCAACCATGAAGTGGCTCAGCTAATCTATCAACAAAGAGTACCAAAAATCTCCTAGCTGATATGTCAGTAACAAGGACTAATAAACGTTGAAACTCAGCTATATATGTCTCCACTAGACCCCATTGTTTGAGTTGAGCTAATTCCTTGAAGTGTAATTTATGATCCTTAGTGTCAAACCTCTCAATCAACCTCTTGGTAAACTCCACATATGATATAATCTAGTTGTGTCCCAAAGTCACCATGCCATTATGCCACCACTCATGTGCAATACCATCCAAGTGTATAGCAACATACTTAATGGACTCCTCCTTAGGCATAGGATTCAACTGCAAATAAGTATCCACCTTTTGCACCTAAGCACATGCTATAGTTTTCCTTGTAGCATCAAAATATGGTAGAGAGAGTTTCCCTACTTTCTTCCTTAGCTCAAAATTCTGATTCCTATCACCAACTCTAGGCATGTGTCTCATTCTTACGTCCATATAATCCTTGAGTGATATAGCTGCTTGGAAGTCAGGTCTATTGCCTTCCCAATCTCTTCTGAATTAGTCCTAAAATTCTATTGAAGTTTGTTTTCTAGTTGAATCAAAATGCTGGGTGGAATGGTAGGTAATAAAGGTCTAGAACTTGCTATTCAAGCGAGGCATGCAACATGTCTAAAGTTATCAGCTTCATTACCATTCTATCTCGCATTATTTTGATTATTATCACCATTATTATTTTTGCCTTGAGCTACGTTATTATCATTATTACCATTGTTATTGCCATTATTAGCACCTCCCTGATTCTCATTGAGGCCAATTTGTCTAGCCATCATTTGCAACATCATGTCTATTCTCTAAGTTGTCTGCTACTGAACCTACATGAATTGATTCATCATATTGTAGAACCTCTCTTCATTTGGGTCCCCTCTTTCACCCATGTTTTGTTTGAAGAAAATCTCTTCTAATTTCGTGTGACTATCCTCAATGTCAATTTGAATGGAAGAACTAGATTTTTCACTTTGACTATCTGGATTTCTATTTTGTCTGGCCCTAGTATTGTGGAAATTATAATACCTCTGTTGCATGCTCAATCATACATTTTGGACCTATTTTATTTCTGCAATATGTTTCAATGAAAGTTTCTCACAAGATGGTAGGATCTTCTGCTTTGATACCACTGTAAAGTAACCCCCCTATTCTGGACCAATTTTAGTGACTTTCACTCACTGTAATTTTGTCAAACAGTTTACTAACAAGCTGATTACTGATTTGTTCTCAATTTGCAAATGTATATGTTCATTTATTGCTACTCACTAAGATAGGATATAAGCGTATATAATAATGTAGGATCTAGAGTATACAAACTTATTTTATTACTAAATAAATTGAAGCTAATAGTAGATGTAACTATCATTCAATGCACCAACAATTCTGAAATAAGTCATTAACAACCAATGTCTAGTTTGATTCCAAAAATAAGTAAGAATAACACATTTTTTGCATATCAATTTTTTGCTCCAGCATAATAAAGATATTCAAGAATACAATAACATATCTAAACCTTGTCTTTGCACCACTAGCACTATATGGTATCCCGATCACTACATTGTAGATTTGAATGGTTGCTCTCAGCTACTACTAGGGATGATCATGTCACTATAGCAACTCATTGATTACTATTCATTCACTATAGTGGATTATTGTTCATGCATTGTAGTGGATTACTATTCATGCACTGTAGCAAGATTTACTGTTCATGCATTGTAGCGATTTATTGTTCATGCACTGTAGCAATTCACTATTCACCTTTCACTTTGCATATTAGTCTTCTAATTTTTAAGCACCAAATAAACCCCCAGACTATATATTGTAACAACATGGAGATTAATAGTTGAGAGGGATTTCGTCCTCAAAGCCCTAGGAAGATTATCTCCAAACTAAAAAAGTAATGTCTTCAACCAACCAACCATGCCTCAATGGAAGCTCTTCCACATCTTTTATAATGTTCTCACAAAACCAGTGCCTTCATTTTGTCAATGTGGGATAAAAAATAACTCCCTTTATGTAACTTATGTCTCAAATATATTATAAAATAAAGGGGACCCTTTTATTTAAATATTTCCCACGAACTATAGTCTAAGCATTAACAAAGTTAAATATTTGAATTTAACTTTATTTAATGGCTTTATTAATGAAAAATAAATCATATCAATAATAAATGAATCTTATTGTCAAAATAGATTTGAAAAGTGGGTACCATTAGATTCGTTTTAGAGAAGGTGATGAGTAGAAGACTTCTTTCAAGATAAAAGAAGGACTGTATGAGTGGTTAGTCATGCCTTTTGGGCTAACCAATGCACTGAGCAGTTTCATGCAGGCCATGAGGTATTCAAGGAGTTTCTAGGTAAGTTTGTCATTGTTTACCTAGATGATATTTTGATATTTAGTAAGACATTGGAGGAGTATTTGATCCATATTCACAAGGTGTTTGACAAGTTGAGGGAAGAAAAGTTGGTGATAAACCTGAAGAAGTGCAATTTTGTAAAGGAGTTAGTGTACCTAGGATTTGTAGTCTTTGAAGAAGTTCTAAAAATGGACTCATCAAAAGTGAAGGCTATCCTTGAATGGCTTACTCCAAGGAGTGTGATAGAGGTAAGATATTTTCTTGGACTAGCTAGTTTTTACAGAAAGTTCATAAGAGGTTTTAGCAATATTTGTGGACCCCTGATTGAAACAATGAGGGGGGATAGGAAATAATTTAGGTGGACTATAGCAGCAAATAAGAGTTTTAATCTATTGAAATAGAAAGTTACCAAGCAGCCTATTTTAGCTCTTCCCTATTTTAACAAGGTGTTTCAAGTAGACTATGATGCTAGTGGTACTGTAATAGGAGTTGTTATGAGCCAAGAAGGTAGACCTATTGCATATCTTAGTGAGAAATTGAATGATGAAAAAAGAAAATATTTTGTTTATGATTAGGAATTTTATGCTATAGTTCAAGCATTGAAGAAGTGAAGACACTATCTTCTTCCTAAGGAGTCTTTTTCCTATACTGATAATCAAGCTTTGCAATATTTGAATAGTCAAGGAAAATTGAACCAAAGGCATTTAAAGTGGGTTGAGTTTTTGTAGAGTTATACATTTATTTTGAAACATAAGAGTGGGAAGTCTAATAAAGTTGCAAATGCTCTTAGTAGAAGACAACTTTTACTGACATAAATGCAAATAGAGGTGGTTGGGTTCAAGGAACTAAGTAAGTTGTATCTAAATGATCATGATTTTGGTGAAGTGTGGAAGGCTTGTATAGAACTTGTTACACTTGACAGGACAAAGTGGTTGGATTTCATGATCCAGGATAGTATGTTGTTCAAAGGAAGCCAGTTGTGTATTCCCAGAAGTTCAATGAGAGAGAATCTCATCAAAGAGAAGCATAGTGGAGGATTGGTTGGAAATTTTGGTAAAGATAAATCATGGCTTTAGTTGCTAAGAATTATTATTATCCACAATTGTAGCAAGATGTGAAGAAATTTGTATAGAGTTGCAGAGTACGTCAGATGGTGAAAGAAGTAAAGTGGAATATAGGGTTGTATGAGCCATTACCTATCCCAGAGAAGTCATGGGAGGATGTCAGCATGGATTTTACTTAGCATGCACATGATTTTATTTTTGTAGTGGTTGACAATTTTTCAAAGATGGCTCATTTTATTCCTTGCAAGAAGACTAGTGATGTTGTTCATTTAGCAGGGCAATTTTTTAGAGTAGTGGTGAGACTATATGGTTTGCCAAAGAGTATCATTTCAGATTGAGATACTAATTATTTTGGGTATTTCTAGCGTACATTGTGGAAGAAGTTGAAGAAATATTTGAAGTTCAGTTTATCACATCATCCACGTACTGATGGATAGACAGAAGCTATGAATTAGAGTTTGGGAAACTTGTTGAGATGCTTGATTGGAGATAAACCAAAAGGTCAAGATATGATTTTACCACAAGAAAAATTTGCATATAATAATTCTATCAATAGGAGTACTAGTAAATCACCATTTCAGATTGTATATGGGAGTAGTCCCAGAAATGCTTTTGGATTGAGGAAGTTGGATAAAGGAGAGATAAGTAGTGCTAAAGTAGCTAATTTTGCTGAACAATTGAAGAACATCCATGAGGAGGTGAGGAAGCACATCATAAAGATGAATACATAGTATAAGACTAAGGTAGATGTGAAAAGGAGGTATAAGGAATTTCAAATTGATGATGAAGTCATGGTTCATTTGAGAAGGGAGAATTTTCCAGGGGGTACATATAATAAGCTGAAGATGAAGAAGGTTGGACCATGCATGATAATGAAAAGGCATGATTCTAGAAATACTTATGAAGTGGAGTTGCCTACTGAATTAAATATTTCACTAGTATTTAACATTTTAGATTTGGAAGAGTATTATGAAGGAAGTGATCGAGATGAAGTTGTAGAAGTGCTATGGAGTATTCTAGCAACTAGTTCAGCTACAAAAGAGATTGAGGAAATATTGGACAGTTATATTGGCAAAAGTACTGGGAATAAAACATATGAGGAATATTTGGTCAAATGGAAAGGGAGGCCAGTTGAGGATTCATCATGGCTAGCAAAGGAGGAGGTTAACTAGCTTGATTTTCCTTTGAACACTTTAGACATCATAGGGTCACTTCTCAAATTACCTCGGGTGACTAATGCAAAAGCATCTTGGGTATAAGAGCAATCTTGCATCACCCAAAAATATTTTATTTTTAGTCTTTTCTCTTTTAATAAGGACTATTAGATAGGGTGGTTACTATTTATATGATCTTGGAATGTTCTCATTGTCTACAAGAAGGTTCATTTTAGAGTTGCAAGCCTACCATAAAAATCTCATTGCTCAAGCATAAGTATAAGTTATTGCAGATTTTTTGTGGAAAAGATTGTTAAAAAATCTTTAGGCTCACCATTGGAGGCTTAGAGTGCCTAGATGAAGTCTAAAAACTAGATAGAAAGGTGCTAGCACCATTCTGTGCATGTAGATCATAAGTTGGCATTTTCAAAAAGTGGTTATAATAGCCAATCAGAGCAACAATTTGTGACTTATGGCCTTTCAAATTTGGGCTACCCAAAATATCTAAAATTAATGTCAAAGATGTATTTGGCCGACTCTATATGTATTTTTAGGGTCTGACGGCCCTATGTATTAAGTTTCAATGTCTAGAACCTTCTCAGGCGACATAAAATTGCCTATTTAAGAAAGGTTAGAACATTGTCTAGGACAACTTTGGGTGATAGTTTGCAGCTTGTCTTGTAAATTATTGCAATGAAGGTAGCCATGTGGGTTACCATATTGTACTTGTGAACTCTATAATGCTACATATGTGGCACAAATAATAAGTTCATATTTTGTTCTTGTATTTGCTGTTGTTTCTTTGTTTCTATTATGAGTTTATGGTATTAAGGGGAGCACCCTTCATCATAATCTTAAACCTTCTTTCTTTGGATACCATTTGTAGTCTCTTTTGTTTAGCCACTGAATGAAGCAATACCCTAGATTCCTTATCTTCCTTAAGTTGTCACACATGACAACCTTTGCTTCTAATAAGATCTCTTTATAAATGGAGATTTAAGATCTTTTTCTATTTCACCAGAATCACCCATTTTAGGTTAGGTGGGATATAGGGAATCTACCCACTTTTCCATTTGGTTCCACTAGAAACTTCTTCTTCAATCCTCCTTGAATTTTGTGCCACTAGCTCATCATAACTATCTTCCAAACACTTCACACAATTTAGGAAAACAAAATTGTTAGCTCAGATTCATCAAATTGATGATTTAACATTAATACTGGCACTCAGAATCAATATGCTATCACTTAGCTTCCATACCATTCTTCCACTAATATTCCACTAGTTTACTCAGCAAACACTAAAGTTTATTGATGCTCGACATCAAATAAACTTTACTTGGCTTACACTACGCTCACTTGGCATACATTGAATCTTCACTTTTCTCCACTCCTATTGATTTTCTTTTGAGCTTGCACTAACTTTTCTTAGCACCTACTATGCACTCGGTCAAGCTTGGTAGACACAATTCTTCTTACTTGTTCTTCTAGACTTAATCACTATATCCAACCTTTGTAGCCATAAGTAGATAAATAATACACTATATCATCACTGTCTTAACTAATATTTGTACTCCATTTTCATACTATAACTGAACCTTTCCTCTATGTGCTTTTATTATCACATTTGATCAAATCCTCTTCATCAATCAAAAAAATGATAGTACTCAAATCAACTAAGAAGTTATCTTACAAGCAAGTAGCAGGTTTGACATTAGTGACAAAACAATGTTTGTTCCATTATAGATTCTTTACTTCAAAACAATCTCATATCAACAATATTTCTTTGGTATTGATGAAAAACTAATACCAACAATAAAATAAAAAGGAAATAATTCCTAGTATTGAAATTTCTCAATTTATCAACAACTCTCATTTTTTGTATAGGCAACAAAATTGTATTCTAATTAATAGACAATCAAATCTTCCTTATGACTCCCTTCATCTGTCATCTTGCTAGGTATTAATCTCTCAGTATTTATTTCTCCCTCACCACTTTCTCCCTCTTACTAGGTAGATCTATTTCATTTATTCATTTCTCCCTCTTTAGTAACTATTAGGTACACTATCTTCCTCTAAGTAGATATTTCATATTTCTTTCTCCTTCTAATGTATTTCTCCCTCTGTTTGGTATTCTTAATTTCTCCTCTTTGATAATAATGCCAAAGAATTTTCATCTCAACATGCAAATGTTGACAATTTCAGTTTCTCCCTCTATCACCTAACTTGTGACTAATCTTCTGTTCTAGCTCTTTGATTACTTTAGGTAGCTCCTAACATAATATCCACTACATCAAGTTGTAAGATACAACATTCAACTTGGTTGATACAAGGCACTATGCTTCTTAAGTAGCTTTGGATAGGGGTATTACTCCTAGTTTACTTCTTAGATACTCATGAGCATCCTTAGGTAAATCTTTTGTGAAGATATCAACTATTTGCTCTTTTGTATTCACATATTCCATCCTCACTTCTTTGTCTTGAACTAACTCTCTCAAATAATGATACTTGATTGTGTTATTCTTAGTCTTTGTGTACATCACAAGATTCTTTGATATATTAATAAAACTTGTATTGTCATAACAAAGTATCATAGGTTCAATGATTTCTTTCTTCATACCTTTGAGTAGTTGTTTGATCCATACAATGTTTGTACAATTTACTACAACAACCACATATTCAGCTTCAACAATAGATTGAGATATGAAATTTTGTTTCTTGCTAGTCTAGGTGACCAACCTCTTTCCTAAGAAAAATGCTCCTCCACTAGTGCTCTTTTTGTCATCAATGTTTATAGCCCAATCAACATCAGTGTAGGCTCTCAACTCAAACTTCTAATTTTTCATGTAGTATAGACCATAGTCTTATATTCCTTTTAGATATCTCATTATTCTCTCAAAAATCATCGAATGATTCTCCTTAGGATCAACAGAGAATCTTTCAACAATTCTAATAGATAATGCAATGCTAGGTCTACTATGTACTACATATTGCAATTTTCCAATCATAGACGTGTACAATGTTTGATTCACATTAGCTGAATAATCATTCTTTGACAACTTGTGTCTTGTCACATTAGGTGTGATAACTACTTTGGAATCTTCCAATCCAAAACTTTTCAATATTGCCTTGACATACTTAGACTTAGTGATGTATATACCATATTTCATCTGATATACTTGCAAACGAACAAAGAACTTGATCTCTCCAAACATAGACATCTCAAATCCTTTCTTCATTTCATTTGAAAATGCCTTACATAATCCATCTTGACCTCAAAATATGATATCATCAAAAAAAAATTTCACCTAGTAAAATACCTTTACCTCCTTCTAGCTTCAAGTATAGATTGCTATTACCATTAGTTGTCTAAAATCCAATCTTAACAAGATAATTGTGAATCCTTTCATAACATGCTCTTGGGGTTTACTTTAAATCATATAAAGCATTGTGTAGGCTACATACCATGTTCTTGTTCTCAGCATCAAAAACTCCTTCTAGCTATTCTAAATAGACATCTTATTCTAATATGCCATTTATATATGCTGATTTTACATCCATTTGATAAACTTCGAAACCTTTGTATGCAGAGTAAGAAAGTAGAGTTCTTACTCCTTCCAATCTTGTAGCAGGGGAAAATGTTTCTCCATAGTCAATTCCTTCTTCTTGTGCATACCCCTTGAAAACTAATCTTGCCTTATTCCTTGCACCTTCACCATTTTCATCTAACTTATTTGTGTACACTCACTTGGCTCCTATCACATTCTTGTCCTCTAGTCTAAGAACTAGAGTCCAAGTCTTATTCTTCTCAATTTGTTCAATGTCTTCTTTCACGACTTTACTCTAGTCCACATTTTTTAAGGCATATTTCACTTACTTAGGCTCATGCATGCTTAGAAAACATGTATCACTTCTTAGTCTATTTTTTTTCATTGGTCTAGCATCTTTGTCTCCATTAATTTGTTCAGCAAGATGATGTCTTTTGACATACTTTGACAATCTTGGTTCTGCTCTATTTTCCTCATTAGGTCTGTCAACTTTTGAATCTCTATGTACTTCTTTATTAGGTAATTCAACATCTCTTTCATGTACACTAATATCAAAATCAAAATGTGTGTCAAATTTTGTCTACAATTTGGCTTTTGACTATAGCTCAATTCCTAAATGCAACTCAATATTCATTGTATGTGACTCAGCAGTCATTGAAACTTGCTATTGATTTGCAACTTGGTTTTTAACATATTAATTAGTAGGCATAACTTCATAAAAGTATACAAAATATTTGTATTCCTCTGGTTCCTTTATAGGTTTAGCATCATGTACCTTTGTATATTCATCGAACTTCACATTTGCACTTCCAACAACTTTGTTCGTGTTAGTGTTTAAACACTTATAAGCTTTACTCCTTGTGGAATATACAATGAATATACCTTCTTCACTTTTAGAAACTAATTTACCATTCTTGAAATCTTTGAGAATGTAGCACTTGCTTCCAAATACCTTAAAATATTTTACATTGGGTGAGTATCCATACCATAATTCAAAAGGTGTTGAATGAGTACCTTTATTGAATTACACATGGTTCAAGGTATAGACAACTATACTTATAACCTCTCTCCAGTATTTTAAAGCAACATTCTTCTCCATCATGATTGTCTTTGCAAAGTCCATTACAAATCTATTCCTCCTTTCAGCAATTCCATTTTGTGGAGGGGTCTTAGGTGTAGATGCCTGTCTTTTGACTTCTATATCATTACAGAAGATCTCAAACTCACTTGATGTAAATTATCCACCTCAAATATGTTGGATACAATTGGTTAATTGTGTGTTGTTTTTGATGTTATAGAAATGTTATATCATTTGCAGTTAGTATATGTCGAGCTCACTCGGGCTATCAAGACAACTCTCAATTTCTACCAAGCATTCTTGTATTTTCCTGGTTCAGAAGGTAGTGTCTACCAAATTCACTTAGGCATCAAAGGAAAAGTTGCAAAAAGTGAGTGTTAACCAAGCTCACTCAGGTAACAAAAGAAAGTTGGATAGAACCAGTGCTAACCGAGCTCACTCAGTTGCCAAAAGATTTTTGTAAGTTTGTAGTGTTAACCAAGCTTTTTTTGGTTAATGAAGGAAATCATTTCAGAGTTAATTTCCATTGAGCAGGGTTGGCTAACAAAGGATTTTTTTTGAGAGGTGGAATTTATTATAGTTTATTCGACACGCTTTATGGGTCATTTTTGCAAATGCAACCTATGCAATAGTAAGGTTAATTTCTTTAGCTTTTTTCTTAAACACAGAGGTGCTCGTCAGGTGGTGAAGTTATAGAGGGTTGTGCTTATGAGAATTGTGGGAGAGAAAAGTGCTAACATGGTGGGTGAAAGGTATAGAAAAGAACTAGTGAGAAAGATGGAAAAAATGGAGAAGTAGGGACAAAGTGTGGGAGAAGCTGGAATAGGGCGAGATTGCAAGATATATCATGAAGCTGCATGGTTTTGATCAAAACGTGATAGAAAACATGGTCAGCTCATGGAAGGATGGTAAAATCAAGGTGAATGGGGTTTCATTTCTGATAACAGAGGAGGAGATTTTGGCTGTAACTGAGATTTCAATGGAGGGTTTTAAGTTCTTTAGGGACAAAAAGCTCTTAGCCAATGCAGTGAAGGACTTTCTTGAGAACAATAAGGAGTTGAATGCCCTGAAAAAGAGTGATACTTTCTATGATCTGGATTCCATAATGAAACTATGGAGGTATGTTCTACATGCCATCATTGAGTATATTACTCTTGACCCTAGATTTGATTATGTTTGCACCCACCATTTTGTTCTTTTGAATCATTTTTGGCATTATAGTAAAGTTTCATTTCCATTCTATTTGTTAACTTACATGAGCAAGGCGGTGTATAGCTTCAAAAAGAAGCCCATTACTAACCCCTCTTTGCATGAGGGGCTATTATTGCTTATCTATGAGAACTTTAAGGCTCAGATGATAAGTAACATCCAATGACAAGCTAGGAAAGAGGAAAATGGAAGCTCAAGCTACTCCTCTGACTCAGAGCATTAGCTTTGAGGAAGGGGGGTTAACTTTCTCTAGTCAAAAAGTTACGCCTCATGATAAGAATTTTCCCTCTCCCATTACCCCTAGTAGAAAAATCCCTAGGGGTCATCGTCAGAAGATGCTTGGGAATGAGGAGAGGACTATAGTGATGAAGAGGAGGACATAGAGATTGAAGATGAGGATAAGGAGAAGTAGGAGGATAAAAAGGAAGACTAGGGTGGGAAGAACTGCAAGTAGGTGGGAATGGAGGATGAGAGGTCATAACAGGAACTAGATATATCTTTGTTGCCTCTCTCCCCTGTCCATCCTCAAGCCCATCTAGATGAGTAGATAAGGGACAATATTGGAGATGGGGGGGGTGGGGGGAGTACTAGCCAAATATAGGAGGAAATCTTGGAGGAATTTTAATGTGAGGACAACAGAAATGGGTATTTTTAGAGAAGTGATGAATCCCCAGATTCTAGTGGACAACCAACAGGAGCTATGGCTTGAAGAGCTAATTAACCTTGCGATTCTAACAATCTCTGATAATGCTAAGGAAACTGGGATGAAACTTTTGAACGACGCCCACAACAACATGATTGAAAATTTTAGGTTAATCAAGTGGCTTTTTCATGAGTTGGAGGAGGTCAAGGAGAAGGTGGGTCAAATGGAAGGAGCAAAAAATTTGATAGGTCTTGAGAAAGGGATAGAATAGGATGATAGAATTAGCCTAGCAGAAAGGAGGATTCACAAGCTAGAAAATTATAACCAAAATCTGTCAAGCCAGATGATCTCACTGCTCAACTTGATAAATGACAATATTCTATCATTAACTGATTGGCTTAAAGATAGAGGTATGTAGGGGGATGAGGAAGGAAAAGACAAGGGAAAAGCCAGATCTGATGATGAAATTTTCATAGGTATCACTTACACTAGTTTGGACCAGGATGTACACAAGACTCATAAGCATGAGGCTAAGGAGAACTAGATGGCCTATGAGACTGCCTAGGTCATGCAGGAGCTAGAAAGAAAGAATGAGGATTAGTTCTTTTCTTTGTTTCTAGCTGTTCCTTTTTGTCTAGCTTTTTGTCTTGGCTTTTTCCTATTTCAGTTTTTTAATTTAATAGTGTCACCTTTCCTTTGGCCTTTGTTGTTCAGCTAGGCCTAGTGCTTATTACCAGCCTTTAGACTTGTTCTTTTTTGACTTGGCTTTTAATGCTTATTATCAACCTTGTTTATGTTTTAACTCTTGGGTTTTAGGGTCCCTATAAACTTTTTTATCTAATAAAAAATGAAGGATTTTCTTATTTTGTTGTATTAAGCTTAATTGATTTAATTATTGATTCTAGCCAACTAAGGTGATGGATATTGATTATTCTAAGTTGTATTTGAGCCAACTTGACAAAGTGATAGATATAAGTATAAGGTCAAGTTGTGATTTCAAAGTGTGTGAAAAAGTGCAAGTGAAGGTGCAAATTATGATGATCTGATTGAAGATCTATTGATGACTAGAGAAAGCGAATTTGAAGGATAAGAAAAATATCCTTGTGGAGTAAAAAATCCATTTCAATTAGGAAGGATCAAGTACAAGTGAGAAAAGAGATCTAAAATCAAAAAATTAGTTCAGTCAAATTAGGTCATCTCATTGTTACTCTCTAACCATTGTAGTAGTGATCTAAATCTCCTAACAGAGTTGGCTTAATAGCTATTTGTAAATCCTCTAACAAGGTGGCAATTCCATTGAAATGTTCTCAATACCTCTAACAAGGCCACTCCTAACAGGGTGATTAAATCCTTTACTAGGGTCATACCTAATAGTGTGTTTTTAAACCTTTAATAGGGTTGGCTCCTAATAGGGCTCACTTCAGAAGAGTGAAAATCAGTAACTAATCGCTATTGGTGGTTTTTCCCAAATTGGGTTTCCACATTAAATCCTACTGTCAAATGTGTTCATGCTATTTTATTTATGTGTTTGCAACTAAGTTAAAGTAATGGTAATCACAGATAACATCTAGTGATTTATGTATTAATCTTTTATTGAGCTAATCTAGTTATTACCGAGTTACAACATTCTGCGTGCTTATAGAGTTTCAACAATATTGAATTATCAGTTTTCTTTTTGGTACTAGCATCTAAGGGATCTAGGATTTATTTTTGTAGTAACTAATTCATCCCTCCCCTCTCAATTACTCATCTTATATTTTCAACAATTTCTATTAGAGCTTTTGGTGCTTGCAGAGAAGGTTTCAAGAACCTAAGCTAAAGATCAGGTTGTCTTACAAAAGAGAGATTCCCTAGATGAATAGAGACAATTTTGTAGCATGGCAAGGACTTATGAGATTACATCTGGCTACCATCAATTATTTAGGTTGTAAGTATCTTGATGCTAAATATAAGAATCCCACTAGAACATTATTAGTTGAAGACAATAATGAAAAGAAGAATCATAATATCATGATGATTGATATTGCATCTACTCTTAGTTATGCTGAATTTGATGAGATAAAAGATTGCAAAACTGCTTTGCAATGTGGAACAAACTAAAAGATATATATGGAGGAGATGACAATATAAGAAGAGCTAAAGCAAAAAGCCTTAGAAGACAATTTGATCAAATGAAAATGAGAGAAGATGAAAACATTGAAAAATATGTGGAAAGGATCAAGGCTAGTGTAAGTGTAATCAAAGCATCTGGAGGAGACATCAAGGAGGAAACTATTGTAAGTAAAGTACTTAGAACTCTTCTTCCCATTTATGCAATTAGAGTATATAATATTCAATAAATGAAATGTGATCCAAATAATAAAATAGGGTTGGATGCTCTAGTTGGTAGATTAACAACTTTTGAGTTAGAAAATTATGATAACTATGTTCTTGCTTCAAAGAATATTTAATTTGCATTTAAAGCTAAACTCTCACTCAAAAAAAGGGTAAAAATTCAAAATCTAGTCAATCAAGAAGTGAAGAAGATGGATCATCAAAAGAAATTTTAGACAATGATCTTGAAGTTGTTGAAGCCCTGCTTGTAAGGAAGTATACCAAAACAAGAGGAAAGTACAAAGGTAAAGTTCCTCTCATCTACTTTTCTTGTGAAGAAATTGGTCACATTACTACAAGGTGTCCAAGCAAAGAAATTAAGAATGAGAAGAAAAGCAATAAGCATAAAGGCAAGAAGGGCTCCAAGAACTACAAGAGCTTCAAGGAAAAAGGTAAGAAATCTTGTTTCATAGCTAAAGATTCTGATAACAGTGAAGATGAAATGGTATATATTGCTGTAAAAGATGAATTTGAGGATGAAGGAGATAATATGGCACTTATCTCTCATGTTTTAGATTAAGGTAAAAGTAGGTTTTGAAGGGACCTAAAACCCTTAAGAGCATAAAAAGATATTCAACTAAGCAAACTAGGAGAACATGCTCCTGAGGACCAAAAAAGAAAACACAAAATCAGGTTTTATAGGGACCTAAAACCACAAAATGTAACCAAAAAGTATGACCAGGCTTTACAAGGACTTGGAACTTGTAAGTTATAGAGTTTTCAAAATGAGCATAGAAAAACAAGGAGACTAGAACTAGTGCAGATCCTTAATTATCTTTGCAAACTGCTTACCCACATTAGCTATACTAAGAATAGTATCGAAAGGGGTAAGGCCTATTCTAGTAGCATCCTCAGTAGCCTTATCCTTAGTAGCCTTCTTTCATCAACTTAATTTGGTCCTTTTACTAGGTCCACCCAAAGACAAAACCTCATTGATCTTCTTTCCCAAACTTGCCACAATCGCACATAGACTAGAAGTCACTCGCTCCATTTTGTCTCCACTTTCCTTAATCAAGTGCCAAAGGTCTTGTTCATATTATTTAATTTTTCCAAGTATATTTTGTACTTGGGCTTCCAGCTACACAAGCCTAGTCTGGTCATTCTCATGGTCCTTCTACACTTGACCCAGATTTTTCTTTAACATCATAATTTCATTGTAAACCCATGAGCCACCACGAAGAGAGGAACTAGCTTTCATCTTAGCAATATCAAGGAAAGTGAGTGTAGCCCCCATAATCATGTCATCCATATTCTTTTCCTTAGGTTTCTCCTTACCCTTCACTTCATCTTCTCCCAAATCCTTCTCCTTACTCCCCTCATCCTCCACATTTTCCTCTCCATTAGTGCCCTAGGTAGTAACCTCATTACCAACATTTCTTGACCCTTCATTTTTATCTAGACTTTCATCCTCATCATTCATCCTAGTATCATCTTTGCTAGTAGGATAACCTCCCAAATTGGAACTAATATCCCCCATCTCCGTATCTTCCTTGGTCTCCACATTTTTATCCTCATTTTTATAAGAGGATTCAATAGTTTCCTCTTCATTTTTTTGGGGGGTATCCTTAATCATTAATTCATTTTTCACACTCTATCCTACATCACTTTTTCCCTTTTTATTCTAAGAATCACTCACCAAACCCCTTTTCCTCTCTGAAATTTGGGAAGCAATAATCAACATATTCTTGCAGTAATTCTCAATTAAGAGAATAAGACCTTCATGAAGGATAGGACGGGTAGCTTTCTTCTTATGGGCATATAGGCTTTGTAATAATGAAAAATTCAAATAGAAAGGAAAAGAAATCCTATCTTTGTAATGGAAGTGATTTAGAAAAACAAAGTGGAACTTATGGACTCTTTTTGATCTTCCATCTAAAATGAAATATTCTCGAATACAAGACAACACCTCTCTCCAAATTACCTTAATTTGTTTAAGCTCATAGAAGTCCCCATCCTTCTCTAGATTTTTCTCTTCCTCCTCCATTTTCAAAAAAAAATTGTAAGTAGCATTCGAGATGGTCTTTTCCTCACTAAATTTCATACCCTATTTTGGAAGACCAGTCACTTCAGTAATAAAATCCTCTATGATTTGAACTGTGACACCATGCAAGATAACCCTTTCCTTGAACCAATTATTAAAGAAGGCCTGAGTGACATGTGGCTTAAAACCATGCAAATTCTCTAGATAAGGACTCACCTTACCTTTCTCAAGAATTTTCCATGTAGAAGCTTTATCCTTCTAGTACTTGTAGTTTTTGGGCTCTTGTTTCGTCGACTCTCCCCCCATTTTCAAACACAGTCTTAAAATGGATAGAGAAACAATACCCAATGAAAGTGACAAAATAAAGGAAGCCAAAAACCGTGCTAAAGTTAACCAAAGTTTCATTACTCTTCCTTCGTGTTGCATCCATATAAAAATGACATTAAAGTACAATCTAGGGATTATAAAACATTCCTCCATAGGCCCACTTTTAATAATCATTAAATTACTAATCTTGGAAGATATTTCCCTCCATCACATATGTCCTATAATAATTAATGATCGACTTTAAATCCATGTTAGATCTAAGGTCATTGTGCCAAGTCAACGTAGTGTTCCCTTGCACAGCCCTATTAACAATCCAATTAGCAATGACATTGCCCTCATAATAAGAATTTGAAAAACTAATCTTTTCAAAATTAGCTATTAGGGCTTTGATTTCCATTATAATATCTTCTATAGTCCAAGTACTTGGGGTTTTTTCATTGAGCATATTAATTATGTTCAGAGAATCACCTTCCATCCAAAGATACCTATTTCCAATTTCCATAGCTAGTCTCATGGTATGGAGGGCTACAATGCCTTTTGCTCTGTGGCTAGTAGAAATACCAATAGGAATAGATATAGCATCAATAGCATTACCTATATGATCCCTTATAATTCCTCCACATCCAAATTTTTTGGGGTTGCCCTTAGCAGCTCCATCAAAGTTCCCCTTTATCCAATCCTCTAGAGGAGCCTTCCATTTAACACTTGATCTTTTATCCTCCCCCTTGTTCTTAGGACTAATATTTTGGATAGGAAAATCAATCAAGAAACCATTAGGAACATTTTTCTAAGCTTTGAAGTTTTCCTTAATTGCACCAATAATGTTTTGGCCAAGGACCCAATCAAGCATTTCTTTCTCTCTAAGAATTTTGTTACTTCTTTCTTTCCAAAGTTCCCAGCACAAATGAGGGAGAGTTATTTTCCATAGAAATTCCACATTACCATCTTTATTTGGGAAAATCCAACTCTAGAAATATTGCTCAATTTAATTATGATGGACTTAAGAAATATTCCAAAAAATAAGGATATAGTTCCACACATTTTTGACTATAATTACAATTCAAAAACAAGTGATCCCTATCCTTCAAATCTTTTTTGCAAAGACAACATCGGTTAATCACATTTATCTCTTTTTTTTCAAATTGTCCTGGGTCAAAATTTTATTCTGCAATAGTATCCAGAAAAAGATATTAATCTTAGGAGTTGGACCTTTAATCCAGGCTTTAGACCAAAATGGACCAAGTCCTTTATCTTTAGATCTGAAAATAGAAGAAACTTTGAAATTCCCATTAGCATCATTCCTCCAAATCATTCTGTCCTCCTTATAAGGGTACAAACAATAAGTATTCAACAATAACTAGATGTTATTGAAATCCTGGCTAATGTTGGTAAGGCTAACCCAAGTATTACTGACGTAATAATTTCTCACATAACTACCAAATAACTACTTACATTGTTTAATATAATTCCTGTCCTCAAAATCATCAATTAGTGGATGATCCAAAATCCAAGAATCTTCCTAGAACCTAATCTTTTTTCCATTTCTAGATTTCCATGAGCACCCTTCACTTAATATTTTCTTTGCACCTTGTAGTGCCCCCCATATAGTAAAATGGGACATAACATTAGGGTACATTGGGAAATCAGATATACAAGGAGCATTATATAGATATTTATGTTTCCATATGGAGCTCCATTCTCTATCATCATGATACACTCTCCAACCTTGCTTTGCAAGAAGGGCTTTATTCATGCTTCTGATTGTCCTTATTCCCAATCCACCATTTTAGATTGGCTTAAAAATATAATCCCCACTTATCTCTCATGTTAGAAAAAATGATATACGGATTATTGATAGTGGCTGCTGACATCATATGACTAGTGACAAAATAAAATTTGAGCATATGGAATATTATGATGGAGGTACTGTAAGATTTTGAAACAATGAACCTTGTAACATAAAAGGAAAAGGATGTATCTTGTTAACTAAATAACTTTTATGTGACAATGCTTATTGGGTTGAAGGAATAAAGAATAATCTATTGAGTGTGGCACAACTAAATAACATTCGATTCAAGGTAGAATTCATGAGTGGACAAGACAAACTGCTAGATGGGAAAGGAAATTTAGTTGGTTCTGGCAAGCAAACTAAAGGTAATCTATTTTATCTTGATCTTAGTGATTGTTCACATTTTATTGCTCAAGTAGAGGAAAGCTAGTTATGGCACAAAAGGCTATGTCATGTGAATTTTGATAATTTGGTTAAGATAGGAAAACATAAAAGAGTAAGAGGTATTCCTATTTTGAAGAAGCCTGACATGGGTCTATGCAAGAATTGCCAAATTGGAAAGATGGGAAAGACAAGCTTCAAAAGCGAATTCTATCAGTCAAAAGAAGTCTTCAAAATCGTTCATACAGACTTATGTGGACCTATTGGAATAGAAAGTTATAGTGGAGAAAAGTTTTTTATTTTATTTGTGGATGAAAACTCTAGAATGATGATAGTAATGTACCTAAAAGAAAAATTAGAAACCTTTCAAAAATTCAAGTGGTATCTAGCAAGAGTAGAAAAAGAAACTGGAAAGAATTTGAAATGCTTAAGATTAGATAGAGGTGGCGAATTCAACTCTCATGAATTCAATAATTTTTGCATTGAAAGAGGAACCAAAAGATAAGTATTTGCCGCTGGTACACCACAATAGAATGGTATAGCAAAAAGAAGAAATAGATCTATCATGGATTGTGCAAGAATTCTAATGATAAAAAAGAATGTTGCTCTCAAATATTGGAAGGAAGCTATTAGAACTTCAATTCATACCTTGAATAGAGTTGAAATTTAGAAAGATTCAAACAAGACACCTTATTAGCTATGTTATGACTACAAACCTAATGTAAGTTACTTGAAAGTATTTGGTAGGAAATGTTACATATTAAAAGAATCTAGAAAAGGAAAATTTGATGTAAAAGGTGATGAAGGAATATTTTTAGGATACTCCTGTACAAGTAAATCATACAAATTTTTGAATTTGTTTACTCAAAAAATTATAGAGAGTGCACAAGTTAGAATTGATGAATATGCAGAAAAGGGTGAAGAAGAAAGCAACAAGGAACCTGAAGACTATAGAAGATTTGTTTACTATGAACCTAATACTTTTCCAAATCTATCTGAGAAAAAATAAGGTTAATTTCTTGAGTCCCTAGAAGCCCCAATAGTTATAGAGTTGTAAGCAATGCAACCCAAACTAAAAGGACTCGAGTCACAATCAAAGGCTATCGAGCTAGTTCAAATTGAGCCTAATGGACTTGAGTCATAGATAGAAGAACCCAAGCTTGAAACTAAAATTCAAGAAGAAGATGGTGGAACTCATTCAAAGACCAAGGAGCCCATGTTAGCAAGATATGTTAGAAGACATCATGCACTTGATCAGAGCATTGGAGACAAATTAGATGGAACAATGGCAAGAAACAAATTACAAGGTACATGTTTAATTGTTGAATTTGAACCTAGAAGTGTTAAGGATGCTCTGGAAAATAAAATTTGGACTGAAGCAATGAATGAAGAGATATAACAAATAGAAAAGAACAAAACTTGGATGCTTGTTCCTAGACCCAAGTATAAAAATGACATTGGTACAAAATGGATATTTAGAAATAAGTTAAATAAAGATGGAAATATATCAAGAAACAAAGCAAGATTAGTATGAGAAGGTTATTCTCAAGAAGAAGGTATTGAATATGGTGAGACTTTTTCTCTTGGAGAAAGACTTGAAGGTATTAGAACTTTACTAGCATATGCAACACATAGAGGATTCAAAGTGTAACAAATGGATATTAAATCTACATTCTTGAATGGAATTCTTGATGAGAAAGTTTACATTGAAAAACTAGAAGGTTTTGTAGATCCTAGCAAAGGAGACATTGTTTTCAAACTACACAAAACATTATATGGTCTTAAGCAAGCTCCTAGAGCTTGGTATGAAAGACTCCATAATTACTTCGTACAGATTGGTTTTCAAAGGATTAATGATAAAAATAGTCTATATATCAAGGAAGGAATATATAAGAAGATTGTATTGGTATAAATATTTGTTGATGATACTCCGTTCAAAAGAAATGATGACTTATGCAAAGCATTCTCAGAAGAAATGAGTAAAGAATTTGAGATGTCCATGTTTGGTGAAATAAAATTCTTTGTTGGATTGCAAATACAATAGAACAAGAATGATATCTACATCACTCAATCTAAGTATATCAAGAAGATACTAAAGAAATTTGGAATGGAAGATTCAATACTAGTTGGAATACCTATGTCTACTAGACATAAGCTTTCCAAAAAGATGATTCCAAAGAAGTAGATTAGAACACTTATAGATCAATGATTGGAAAATTGTAGTATGTAGTACACACAAGGCCTAATATTGCTCTAACAATTGGAATAGTGGCAAGGTTCTCAACAAATCCTAAAGAAAATTATATGATGGCAATCAAGAGAATAATGAGATATCTAAAAGGTACTAAAGACTATGGTTTATGGTATGAACTCGGAGGTAATTTTAACTTGAAAGTATTCACTAATGTTGATTGGGTAGGAAGTCTTGATGATAGGAAAAGCACTAGTGGTGGAGCATTCTTTCTTGGTAAAAGACTAGTATCTTGGACACACAAGAAGCAAAATTGTACATCTCAGTCCACATCAGAGGAAGAATGTGTAGCAGCATCAGTCAATTGTTCTAACATCATTTGGTTCAAACAACTATTGGAAGGAATGAAGGTAGAAATCAAAGATCCAGTTGTCATATATTATAACACCTATGAAATCAACATAGCAAAAAATTCAGTAATGCATTCCAAAATAGAGCATATTGCTATAAAATGTCACTTCTTAAGAAAGTTGGTGCAAGATAAAGAAGTCAGATAGGAATATGTGAATACAAAGGAATAGATTCTACACATATTCACCAAGCCATTATTCAAAGATTCATTTTTGTATGTAAGAGGTAAGCTAGGGGTCATTCCCCTATCTGAAATTAACCAAATGAAGTTTAGTGAATGCATCCACCAGAACTTGTTGAAGATCAATCAGTTGGTGCAAGAACTGGTAAGGGCATATTATAGATGAATAAGTACTTAAGGTACATTGGTATTTATATCTTTATTGTCTTTGGCATGTGTTGTCAAAGAGGGAGAAGTTTACTATCATATCTGTAAGAAATTTTTGGTGAACTAGAATAAAGTTAGAAACTAGAGAGGGAGAAGTCTTCCAAAGAAGAAGTATGCTAAAAGAGGGAGGATGTTCATAATGAACTTGGTAATAGCCATTGAATATATAATCTAGTGAAAGGAAGAGTTCATATTGAAAAAGGGAGTTCTCAAATCTAAAATCCAAAAATTCATTGTGCTATGACATGTTGTGTTGCCATGAATGCCAAAGAGGGAGATTATTGGATACACTTGGTTAATTGTGTGTCATCTTTGATATTACATAAATGTGATATGATTTGCAGTTAGTATATGTTGAGCTCATTTGAGTAGTGAAGACAGATTTCAGTATATACCGAGCATTTTTGTATTTGCCTAGTTCAAAAGGCAGTGTCTACCGAGTTCACTCGGGTGTCAAAGAAAAAGTTACAAAAAGTGAGTGTTAACCAAGCTCACTCGGGTAATGAAAGAAAGTTGGATGGAACCAATCTAACTGAGTTTACTTAGTTGCTAAAGGATTTTTGTAAGTCTATAGTGTTAACCAAGCTTCTATTAGTTGTTGAGGGAAATCATTTCAGATTTAGTTTCTACTGAGCAGGGTCGACTAACAAAGGATTTTCTTATTTTGTTGTATTAAGCTTAATTGATTTATCTATTGATTTCAACTAAATAATGTGATAGATATTGATTATTACAAGTTGTATTTGAGCTAACCTAAAAAAGTGAAAGATATAAGGTCAAGTTGTGATTTCAAAGTGTGTGTGAAAAAGTGCAAGTGAAGGTGCAAATTATGATGATGTGATTGAAGATCTACTGATAAGCAGAGGAAGAAAATTTGAAGGATAACTAAAATATCCTCATGGAGTAGAGAAGCCATTTTCAATCAAGAAGGATCAAGTACAAGCTAGAACAAGGATCTGAAATGAGCAAATTAGTTGCAGTCAAATTAGGTCATCTCATTGTTACTCTTTAACCATTGTAGAAATGATCTAAATCTCCTAATAGAGTTGGCTTAATAGCTATTTGTAAATCCTCTAACAAGGTGGCAATTCCATTTAATTATTCTCAAGACCTCTAACTAGGCCACTCCTAACAAGGTGATTAAATCTTTTAACTGGGTCACACATAATAGTGTGTTTTGTAACCTTTAATAGGGTTGGCTCCTAATAGGGCTCACTTCAGAAGAGTGAAAATCAATAACTAGTTGCTATTGGTGGTTTTTCCCAATTAGGTTTTTATGTTAAATCCTAGTGGCAAATGTGTTCATGCTATTTTCTTTATGTGTTTACAGCTAAATTAAAGTAATTGTAATCACAGATAATATCTAGTGATTTATGTGCTAATCTTTTACCAAACTAATCCAACTATTACCAAGTTATAACATTCTGTGTGCTTATAGAGTTTCAATAGTATTCAATTATTAGTTTCTTTGTGGTAATGACATTTACAGGATATGGGATTTATTTTTTTAGTAATTGATTCACCCGTCCCCTCTTAATTACTCTTATATTTCCAACATGATAGATCTTAGACATTTTAGGCTTTTGCCTGTCTCCTTCTCAAATCTTGCTAAGTACTACTAAACATTTGGAAAGCATGAGATTTCTATTTTTGAAACATAATTGTTATCATCCTAGAATAATCATCAACAAATAGGATAATGTAATTGTTACTCTTGTAGCTTTGTACATTAATTGGTCTACACAAGTTAGTATGAAAAATCTCAACAATTTCTTTTAACGTGTGAGTCTTTCTTTTAAAACTAGATTTTCTCATCTTGCCTAACCAACATTGTTAGAAAATTATATTGTTAGGTTTCTTCAATTTAGGAAAACCTCTAACTCTTCTCATGTTACTGACATTAACCAAGTTATCAAAATTAACATGACATAACCTCTTGTGTCATAGCCACACATCATCAAATTCTATAACAAGACAAGTAGCATTATTCATATCAAGATAAAATAGATTACCTCTAGTTTGATCACCTTTACCAATTAGTTTCCCATTAGTTTCATAGATCTTACCTATCTTGTTCTCAAATTCAACCTTGTAACCTAAACTATTCAATTGCGACACACTCAACAAATTATTGTTAAGTCCTTCAACATAATAAGCATTTTCACACAAGATCTTTTCTGTGAGTTTGATAGATCCTTTTCCTTTTATCAGATAGGGTGCATCATTGCAGAACCTTATAGTATTTCAATCATAATAATTTAGGATTATCAACTTACTTCTATCTCCAATCATGTGATATGAACACCTACTATCAATAATCCATCTATCACTCTTGTTCACATAAGGAACCAATATAGTTGCCTCATCTTCATCAGATTCATCCTTCATTGCAACATACACCACTTTATCATCATGATCATTAGATCCATCTTTGGTTTCCTATTCTGCAATGTAGCAAGACTCTTTTCCTTTGTCTTTGTAATATTTGTTGTCCTCATCTCTTTTACTTCTATATTTGTCTCCACTTCTATAATTCTTCTTTTCTAGACATCTAGCAATAATATGACCAACCTCATTGCAATTGAAACACATGATAGGTAACTTACCTTTGAATTTTCCTTTGCCTCTGTGAAATTGCCTTGCTAGTAGTGCTTTAAGCTATTCTACATCCTCCTCATATGTTTCACTATCACTAGAAACATATTTGACCTTTTTCTTTGTTTCCTTAGGTTCCTTTAATGACAACTTAGCTTTGAAGGAAAATTCAACATTGTCAAGTTTGAAATTATCAAAATTAGAGAGCTCAAAGGCAGTGATCCTACCTACCAAACCTTCAAGAGTTAGATTAGAAACTAGTGTTGGAAATATTCAAGATATGATAAGTTACTAAGAGGGGAGGGTTGAATCAGTAACCTCAAAATTTTTAAATAATTCAGTACTTTAACCATATATACTATTCACCATTCATTCATCTAATCTACTGCATATATAAGAGATCAAACATTTATAACACATGTACATAGTGATTTGGTAACCCAGAAACCTTCCAAATAGAAAGTAAAATTGGGGTGGGAATGATACCCACAAAAATTTGTTATTTTAGTATGAAGTTAGCCTGTTAAGACTTACATTGACCACTTTTGGTGATCTTCCCTATTAGGAGCACAAAGGACTGCTAGGTCCACCTTGTTAGAGGATTTATAAACATATAATGAAGTATGCACTCTGTTAGGAGATTTATAAAAAGACTGTTAAGTCTACCCTGTTAAAGGATTTACAAAATTGATTCACTTGTTAGGATGAAACAATTGATCTAATTACAACTTGATTTCTAATTAGATCTTTGAAGTATAGATCACCTCTTGTGACTAATGAATCTTTATTGCTCCTTGTAGACCTTGCTGAATACTCTACTTTGTTGCTAATTTGCTTTCATTCTTCTAAAAGCATTAAATATCTATCTTGATACTCTCATGCATACATTGGAAATGATATAGTACATTACATATATACCATTTCAATAATCACAATCGCAAGTTTGGCCAAAACACAAGTGAACAAAATATTACTGAGTCTGCCAAATAGTAGAAAAATTGGGTTCTTCAAGCTGACTTGGTAACCTTTTGATACTCGGCATCCACTACATTACTTGGCATTGTCAAGCACTTGGTAGAAGTAGAAGCTTGGTCCATACTAATCACACAACATAGCTTGGAACTCGGTAACCATTGGAGACTCGGTAGATATAGTATCACTTGGTAAAAACTGAATCCTTCGTTTACCTTGCTTTCACTTGGTAAGCACTACACTTTCATTACTTGGTAAACACTAGACTTCCATCACTCAATAAACACTATGAAGCTTAGTGAACACTATATGCTTGGTAGATACTACTAGGCTACACACCTACTCGATAGCTTCATGAATGCTCGATATGAACTACTTGATTGCACACTCACTCGGTAGCTTCATGAATGCTTGGTATGAACTACTGTAGATTGAGTGATGAACTTGGTAATCATTCAGAATTGAGTAAGTGTTGTCACTAATGACAAATACAATATAATGCCAACAATCTCCCCCTTTGGCATTAGTGACAAAACACTTATAAGCCAAAACATATGTACATAACCTAACTCAATGAATTTTGGTTTTTCAAAATTGATCTTTGTAGAACTGCTGCATATACATTTCTATATATCCTCTTGATGACTTATAATGTATATATAAAGATACTTATGTACACATGCTAACTCTATTGAGTGCTAACTCCCCCTTTCCCTTATAGTGATAACTCTCCTCACTTATTATGCTGAATCTCTCCTCCTTTTTGACAATAATGCCAAAGGAATACATATATAGTTTATATGACTACACCAAAGTGAGATAGAAAATCTTGATGTACCTTAAGGATGGTGGCAAAAGTATTATCCCAAGTTTGCTGCAAAATTTGACAGGTGGAGAGAGCAATTTGAACTTCTACTGATAATTGGATCATGTGATCAGCCACTGAGAAGTTCTAATCTTGGACAAATGTTTTGCAATGAGCAATATGTTTTTGCATTGTGTCCATGATAGGAAGGATCATGTTCTAGATGTCTATGAGTGTAGACCAGATCCTTGCTTCTTCTCTCAATAGTTCTGCCTATACATCTACCAAATATCTGATTTTGGTGTGATGGGAGGTTGTGGAGGAGGAGTCTACCTTTAACTTGGATGCACTTCATTGCATATCAATGTCAATATTTTTTAGGTTATCCTTTATTTCTTTAGTAAAACTAGAAACATCACAAAGTTTGGCAAAAAGTGATGCTGCTTTATAAAAAGAATTTTCAAAATTACCCAAATTTGTTGACAATTCAACTTGCTTGATTGCTATCTTTTGAGCAATATGCTCTAGCATCTTATTATCAAATGTCCTTTCAGCTTTTTCAATTAGTTTCTCTTGTCTAGAAGAATCTTCATTAAATTTCTGTATTGCCTCTTCTAAGTGAATCAAAATGTGTTGAGTAGAATCTACTTCAACACGTATAGCATCTATAATTATATCCTTGGCATTCTCAATTATTCTATATTCTTTATCCCTTTCTAATCTTAACTGTTTCTATGTAGCTTTCATCTGTATGAGTTGACTTGTCATGCCTGACTCCTTCTTTTGGTTATTCTGCTTTTATGACTTAGCTATGATCTAATTTCTTTCAGTTTGATACGTTGATTGTTCAGTCAGAATTTGATTATATTTTTTTTAGCAAGAACATAAAACTTTTGTTGAGTGTGTTTCCGGTATCAGCATTACTTTATCTAGATATGACGGATGACTTATGATTTTAATATAAGAGGTTTTAATACCTGACATTTTTCGGTTGCTTATATTAGATTGCTTTGAAGGAATAAAATGTTTTAAGTTCTTAAATTAATTTAAGTTTTAAGGATTGTAAACTTGATTATAAGAATTCATTAAATAGGGTATCAAGTGTTCATGAGGTTAAGTTTTACAAGGTTTATGCATATAAATTGTAAATAGATTAATCACAACCTTAGAGGTTTTTGACTTGGTATATTTGCAAATGTTGTGAATAGGGTTAAATATATTTAATTGCATCTTATCCTATAATGGTTTTGATTTCATGTCAATGCTTCACTTGTTTAAGTCAGGGTTTTATTACCCGTGGATGATAGATCATGCATACTAGTTGTTTTGTAAATTAGTCTTGAATGCTTAAATGATGTGAATTTCACATTGTTAAAAAATGCCAAAATGGCGGTGGTAATGGGTTTATTTTTATTGTACCCATATCGCTATGTTGCATTGTAGCATTAAAAGCAATATTAAAGAGGCATTATGGCACTCGATGTTCTGTTGATCATTTCAATTTCAAGAGGGTTTACTGTTAAGGCTTGGCTGGAATTATGGCCACTGTGCTCTATTTGGCATACATTTGTGAACTAAGTTGTAGTGATTTTTGGAAACATGGAAGGGTTTGTTGGAACTATTTTCATGCATATGAGGCTGAGCCTCGAGATATTATTCACAGCCAGTTTGTTTATCAAGCTCTTCCATCTCTGCATCTTGAACTTTGGTCAGATTTGGCATTTTGGGCTTCACATCAAGTTGTGTAGCAGGGACTTTGTTGAACAAGTTGTATCTTCTTACCTCATGTAGGGGCATTTTCTATCCTTCTCTCTCTTGCTACTGCATTTAAATGTTTAAATTAGGAATGGTAGAAGTTTGATTTTAAAATGTTTTGAAGGACATTTGCATAAACTACTTTCGAGCCTGGAAATAGGCAAGGTTCATAGATATTTTCTGGGCAATGTTTGTTCCCATACTCAAGGGAGGTTATGAAAGTGTACTTGGGAAACATGGATATGTCCGAGCTTTATTGTTTGTTATCGCATAGCTATCAGCTGTTAATTGTATTTGGCCAAATTCTGAGTTTTAAATTAGAAGTTTGAGTGAAACTATCGTTGTGTTATGTTGTACATTTTTGGGTGTTTGTTATGTTGAGGAGAAAGAGGAGGTCACTGTGTATGGTGTGATACGTCTAGAGTTAAATAGATCGATAAATGGAATCAAGTTTTCTTTTTACTGGTTTTCACATTTGAGCTAGGGAATAGTTGTTTATCCCAATATCTTATTCAAAATAGAGTATAGCGTATTCATAAACAATGGTTTTCAAATTTAGGTTGGTTATGCTATTAGCTGGACTGTTAGTGTTTTAAAAAAAAAAAAAACACAGTTGAGTTAAATTTCTTATGAAATTAATGTCATCGGCATTTTGGCAAACAGTTCAGCTATAAACAAGCATATTAGTTTAGAAATGTACTTAGCGGAGTTTAGGGTTTTATGTTTTAATGGATGATTATGTTGTTCACAATAAGTTTATTGGATGTCGCAATCTTAGTGCTTAGTGGTTATATTCCATTCGTAGACTATGAGATTTTTGTTTCTGAAGTGTCGATAGTAGGAAATGTGAGCATCGACATTTTGTCAAGCATTTACCTTGTATTATAATTGAAGTTAGTTTATAGTGTAACAACATAACATTGTTATGTTAAATTCGTATTTGGGAGGTTTAAATTGTTTAAGTCAAATAAGCCTAAATAGAATGAATTTTGGGTGAATTCGGAAATTCTGTTATGGAATGAGGTTCGACGCATATTGTAACTAGTTGGTTTTTAATGTCAATATGGAACTTTAGGTTGTAGATAATTTAGTGAGAACAGTCGGCAGTAAACATGTTAAAAGCATTAGTCGATCTTTGTGAAATACCTTCAAAGGAAGTTGTATTCTGTTCGTTTTTGATCACTGACAAGAATGACATTTTTGACATAATGTATAAATTGTAATTTTGAAAACAAACATACATATATAATCAGGCTATCAACATATTGTTAAATAGTTGTGTAAAATGCTGAAAGTCACTTTGCATAGTGTGAATTATATTCTAAATCAATTTTAAACATCACATCTTAATATGTTGTTGTGGTTATTTTGGTGGTGGCATATTGTCAAAACAGAGGTGTTACTTTTATAGACATTGGTTTATCTTGATATCTTAGTTAAACGATCTCTTATTAAGATTTGGCTGTACTTAGTTTTTACTATGATTATAATGTGATCTATTAGCTTTATTGAATTGTTTGAGATTAGACGCTTAAGACCGAATTCTTTTATTATGTAAGATTAATTTCAGTTCTTAATAAAAATGAAAGTAGTATATGAATTGAGGCAGATTTTGATACATGTTTGATGATGTGAATATCATGTGCATTATGATTCGTTATCTTGGTCAATTCAATGTTAAGTATAGATGATTAGGTCAGCAGGGAATTAAAAGTATAGTATGAAGATTTTGTAAGTATCATTGAGCTGTGCAATAGTTCAATTGTATCTATGCAATCTTGATATTATAGGTTTTAATCCTGTTGATGTAATTATCCATATTTACCTTTGAACTTGGCAGTATAAGATGTGTTACAGATGGATTTAAGGATGTAGTATCATATTGTAAACTGATTTTATAATTGCTGCATGTTCATTCTTAGTATATCTGTTTGATGTGTATTTTTAAGAATATCTGTGATGAATGTATATCGAGGTGGCTAAAGTTGGTTTATCCTATTCAGTTAATTAATTTAGTGATAAATTTAAAAATAAATTGGGTGGGTTAATTTCACATAAAAGAAAATTGGCCTTACCTATGACTTAAACCTATATGGTTAAGTACGGAGAAAAGGCATGCCTCTATTCTGTCAATGACAAGTAAAATAGAGAATACCGTTATAGGATGACTATGAGCATACCATAGTTGGATGCAGAAACTTAGTGCCATAACGATGACACCTCAGAATATATATGTTTCATTTATGAGTTATTCTTAGTGCGAGTTTAATTTTTGCAATGAAAAGTAATTGTTTAGTTCTTGCATATTATTATCAGATTTGCACTATATTAGATGGATTAGAAATCTGTTTTTGGATATCTATATGTTGGTACTAACATGTATGCAGATGGATTTCGCCTTTTAACTTAGTGTGTACTAAGCCCCTATTTGTGTTATGTTGCATTCTGTGTGGTTTTCAGGTGCTTCGAGATTCAAGTAGCTAAGGATGTTTATTGAAGTTACTTCTGAATCAGCATTTAGGGTTCCAAAGGTGGACATAGGTGTCAAGAAATGAAATTGTATTTCATTATAGTTCTGAACTCTTTATGTATTTTTATTATAATGGAACTTTTTTTGAGATAATTTAAAAAAAAAATTATTACATTTATGGAATTGTGTTTTGTTTTATATTCTTTCAGTATGTCTTGAGTGGCATTACATTTTGGTATCAGAACGCCAGGTTAAGTATAACCAGGACTCTTGGGTTATAGGGTTTATCCCGTCATCGATGCGTTATTAATAGATTTTTGTTTCTAGGTTGCTATTATGCCTCCCGTCACTAGAGGAATTCAAAGACGCGATATTCTTGAGGATGACCTTGCTGACAGAGGCAGAGGCAAAGGTAGAGGTAGGGGCCATGGTAGAGGTCCTAGTTACTAGAATGATGCTAGAAATGATCAATTTGATCAGAATGCTGGGGTTGGTAACAACCAGAATAATTAGGTAGATCAGGCTTTGGTACTTCAGAGAATTCTGAAACGTCTTGATAATATTGGGGCTAATAACCAGATTCCTGGTGGGGGAGCGAATGATAGGAGACCTCTTGTGCAGGGTGTTAATCTTCCTGTAGAAGAAGATCCAGTGGCAAGAGCTTAGCTCAAGGACCTTTCCAAGATGAAAGGACCATTTTTCTATGGTACAGAGTAGGGTACAGCGGCAGAAGCTTGGCTGCTGAATATTGAGTGATGTTTTGTCTTACACCGTTACCTGAGTAACGTGAAGGTCATATGGACAGTTATGCATTTGAGAGGATTTGGTTCCTTGTGGTGGGAACAAGAGTTGGAAAAGCTTGGAATTGATATCTCCTTGGTCACATGGGAACTTTTTGTTGAGTGCTTCAAGGAGAGATTCATGTCTGAATATTGGCGTCAGGCCCGTGCTGAGGAGTTCTTTTAGATCATGCAGATTGGCTCTATAGTGGAAGCTTACGAACGAAGGTTCTTTGAACTTAAGAATTTTTTTGGGTGGGCCAAAAATGACAAGGCCATGATACAACATTTCATCAAAGGGCTTATGCCCAAGATTGGGGAGGAAGTGAGAACTTTTAGACCTTTGACTATGCAAGAAGCCTCAGAACGAGCAAAGTTGATAGCGATGAAGTCTGGTTTTCATGGGGCTACTTATAAAACCAGCATGAATCCACCTACCCCTAATGTCAGTAAGAATCAGAAGCCTCCATAGAATAGTTCAAAAACTAGATTTTTAGGTGGAAAATTCAAGAAGAGGAAGTTTGATAAGAACTCCAAAGGTTCAGAACAGCCTAAGCAATCTCAATCACCTCAGAGTGTGCAGAGTAGCAAGCCATCTCCTAAACCTTCCCGTCAGAATATGGGATTCAGGAAATCTGTTGAGTGCTTTCATTGCGGACAGTTAGGGCATTATCAGTCTCAGTGTCCTAATTGGGATAAGCCGAAGGTTGGACCTAAGCCAGCTAGGTCTGAAGCAACAGTTGGTGATTTTGCTAGGAACCATCGTATCTTTGCAACTTTTGATAAGAAGCAGGCCGAACACCAGAACTCAGTTATAGAAGCTCAAGGTAATACTTGAGGTATGAAAGTTTCTATCTTATTCAACTCAGGAGCTATAGACTCATTCATTTCTTCTGCTTTAGTTGCACATTGTGATATACTCATGGTTAAGGCAAGAAATAGATGGCAAGTGGAGTTAGCATCGAGGTCTAAGGTAAATGTTGATATTATTGCTCTTGACTGTAAGATTTGTATGAAATCTTTCTCAACTTCTTTAAACCTTAGGGTTATACCTTTAGGATCGTATGACATAGTTTTGGGTATGGATTGGTTAGAACAACATCAAGCTATTTTGGATTGCAAAGATAAGTCAATCAATTGTGTTGATGATTCTGGATCAGCCAGAGTTATCACAGGAATCAAGAGACCTATATCTTTGCGGACAATTTCTGCCAAGCAATTGGCAAGGTGTGCTCGAAAAGGCTGCAGTTTGTTTGCCATTTTAGTAAACAACTTAGAAGATTCTGTAGTTAAGAGTTCTTCTCTCGATCATCCTATTTTGTAGAACTTTTTGGATGTTTTTGGTAAGGAGATTCCTGGAATACCTCCGAAGAGAGAAATTGATTTTCGGATCGATTTAGTGCCAGGAACAAAACCAATTTCCAATACTCCTTATAGAATGACAGCTCAAGAGCTAGTTGAACTTAAATTTCAGTTGGAAGAGCTTTTGGAAAGAGGTTTGATTCATCCTAGTGTTTCACCTTGGGGTGCTCCGGTGATCTTTGTTAAGAAGAAAGATGGTTCTTTAAGGCTTTGTATCGATTATAGACAGTTGAACAAAGTCACTATTAAGAACAGGTATCCTTTGCCTCGAATTGATGACTTGTTTGACCAGGTCAAGGGTGCCCAAATCTTTTCTAAGATTGATTTGAAATCTAGATATCATCAGCTTAGAATCCAGGAAGCTGATATCCATAAGACAGCTTCTTGGACTAGGTATGGACACTTCGAGTTCACAGTGGTACCTTTTGGGTTAACTAATGCACCTTCTTTATTCATGAGTCTAATGAATGGTGTGTTCAGAACTTACCTTGACAAGTTCGTGGTGGTTTTTTTGGATGACATTTTGGTTTACTCCAACACTGTTGAGGAGCAAAAGAAACATTTAGAGCAGGTTTTGGAATGTCTTCGTAGGAACAGATTGTATGCCAATCCTAAAAAGTGTGAATTCTTCAAATCTGAGATTTGTTACTTAGGGCATATTATTTTTGGTGATGGAATTTTTGTGGATCCATCCAAAATTTGGGCTATTGTAGATTGGGCAGCACCTACGAATGTATTCAAGGTTCGAAGTTTCATGGGCTTAGTAAGCTATTACCGTAGATTTGTATTAAATTTCTCCAGTATAGCACACCCGATCACATCTCTTTAGAAAAAAGGGAAGAAATTTGTGTGGACAGTTGAGTGTGAGGCGACATTTTAGAAACTGAAGGAATGTTTGACCATTGCACTAGTTCTAGTGGTCCCTGATTCAGCTAAGGAGTTCATGGTTTGCACTGATGCATCATTGGATGGCATAGGGTTAGTTTTGATGCAATAGGGGCGTGTTATAGCTTATGAGTCCAGAAAACTTAAGAGTCATGAGGTGAATTAACCAACTCATGATCCCAAACTTGCTGTGATTATGCATGCTTTGACCAAATGGTAGCATTTTCTTTTGGGTCAACATTTTGAGTTACATTCGAATCATCGAAGTCTTCAGTATCTTTTCACACAACCAAACCTCAATGCTAGGCAGCGAAGATGGATGGAATTCCTGTGTGAATATGACTTTGAGATTAAATATGTGCAAGGGAAGGAGAACGTGGTTGCTGATGCTCTTAGTAGAAGGCGACATGAACTATCTTCTTTGATTCTTTTAGTGGATCTTAAGGATAGGATCTTACAGAACCTTTTCGCAGATCATTGGTTTCAAGATGTTGAGGCTATTTTGGACAGTGGTAGCATCTTGGAGTGGCATTTTGAGGGGTATTCAGTGAATCTTGAAGGTCTGCTGCTGTTTAGAGGGAATGTGTACGTTCCTAAGCTAGGAGATTTGAGAGATCTTATTATGGTTGAAGCACACAAGGAACCATATTCAGCTCATCTGGGTGTCAAGAAAATGCATGCTGACCTTAAGCAGCATTATTATTGGCCTGGAATGAAAAGAGACATAGAAAATTTATGGCTCGTTGCTTGGAATGTCAACGAGTTAAGGCTGAACATCAGCACCCTGCAGGTTTATTGCAGCCACATAATATTCTAGAGTGGAAATGGGACACCATTTCGATAGATTTTATTACTGGACTACCTATGACAGCTCAAAGACATGATGCTATCATGGTGGTTGTGGACTGTTTATCTAAGGTTGCTCATTTTATTCCAGTTAGATCATCCTATAATGCAATAATGGTTGCCAAAGTATATATGGAACAGATAGTTAAGTTACATGGAATTCCCAAAAAGATTATTTCTGATAGGGACCCAGTGTTTACTTCGTCTCTTTGGAAATCCATGCAGTGAGAGTTAGGTACTCAGCTGAATTTCAGTTCAGCCTATCACCCTGGGATGGACGGACAAACTGAACGTGTCAACCAAATTTTGGAAGACATGCTTAGGATGTACGTAATGGATAGACAGAATAAATGGGAGGAGTATCTACACTTGGTTGAGTTTGCATATAACAATGGATATCACAGTTCCATAGGTATGGCACCATTTCAAGCATTATATGGAAGACCTTGTAGGACACCTCTCAGTTGGGACAATTTGGAGGACAGGACTCTTCTAGGACCTGATATGTTGTTAGATTTGGAGTAGCAGGTTAAGAGGATCAGAGAGCACCTTATTACTGCTTAGGATAGGTAGAAGAAATATGATGATAAGCATAGAATCAATCATAAATTCTTGGTTGGTGATAAAGTGTTTCTCCGGATTAGGCCGCGTAAGAGTCCGATTCGTTATGGAAAGGGGTCCAAGTTAGCACCACGATTTGTTGGTCCGTTTGAAATTTTGGAACGGATTGGACCTGTTGCCTACAAACTTGCCTTGCCATCGAATCTTTCATGCATTCATAATGTTTTTCATGTTTCAGTTTTGTGTAAGTATATTCCTGACATTTCTCACGTGCTGGATTGGAAACATTTGCAAATTTTGGATGGGCAGGTCATGCTGGAACCAGTGCTGATCACGCAAAGAAGAACTATGAGTTTAAGAGGAAGAGAAATAAGGCAGGTAAAAGTCTTATGGGACCCCAATGATGAAACTTCTGCTACCTGGGAGGATATTGAAATGATGAGAACAACTCATCCGCACTTATTTGCTGACTTCCAGGAGAAAGTCAAAGCTTAGTGGGGGAGGGTGTCATGCCTGACTCCTTCTTTTGGTTATTCTACTTTTATGACTTAGCTGTGATCTAATTTCTTTCAGTTTGATACATTGATTGTTCAATCAGAATTTGATTATATTCTGTTTAGCAAGAACATAAAACTTTTGTTGAGTGTGTTTCCGGTATCAGCATTACTTTATCTAGATATGACAGATGACTTATGATTTTAATATAAGAGGTTTTAATACCTGACATTTTTCGGTTGCTTATATTAGATTACTTTGAAGGAATAAAACATTTTAAGTTCTTAACTTAATTTGAGTTTTAAGGATTGTAAACTTGATTATAAGAATTCATTAAATAGGGTATCAAGTATTCATGAGGTTAAGTTTTACAAGGTTTATGCATATAAATTGTAGATAGATTAATCACAACCTTAGAGGTTTTTGACTTGGTATATTTGCAAATGTTGTGAATAGGGTTAAATATATTTAATTTCATCTTACCCTATAATGGTTTTGATTTCATGTCAATGCTTCACTTGTTTAAGTTAGAGTTTTATTACCCGTGGATGATAGATCATGCATACTAGTTGTTTTGTAAATTAGTCTTGAATGCTTAAATGATGTGAATTTTGCATTGTTACAAAATGCCAAAATGGCGGTGGTAATGGGTTTATTTTTATTGTACCCATATCGCTATGTTGCATTGTAGCATTAAAAGCAATATTAAAGAGGCATTATGGAACTTGGTGTTCTGTTGATCATTTCAATTTTGAGAGGGTTTACTGTTAAGGCTTGGCCGGAATTATGGCCGCCGTGCTCTGTTTGGGATACATTTGTGAACTAAGTTGTAGTGATTTTCGGAAACATGGAAGGGTTTGTTGGAATTATTTTCATGCATATGAGGCTGAGCCTTGAGATATTATTCATAGCCAGTTTGTTTATCAAGCTCTTCCATCTCTGCATCTTGAACTTTGGTTGGATTTGGCATTTTGGGCTTCACATCAAGTTGTGTAGCAGGGACTTTGTTGAACAAGTTGTGTCTTCTTACCTCACGTAGGGGCATTTTCTATCCTTCTCTCTCTTGCTACTGCATTTAAATGTTTAAATTAGGAATGGTAGAAGTTTGATTTTAAAATTTTTTGAAGGACATTTGCATAAACTACTTTCGAGCCTGGAAATAGGCAAGGTTCAGAGATATTTTCTAGGCAATGTTTGTTCCCATACTCAAGGGAGGTTATGAAAGTGTACTTGGGAAATATGGATATGTCTGAGCTTTATTGTTTGTTATCGCATAGCTCTCAGCTATTAATTGTATTTGGCCAAATTTTGAGTTTTAAATTAGAAGTTTGAGTGAAACTATCATTGTGTTATGTTGTACATTTTTGGGTGTTTATTATGTTGAGGAGAAAGAGGTCACTGTGTATGGTGTGATACGTCTAGAGTTAAACAACTCGATAAATGGAATCAGGTTTTTTTTTTACTGGGTTTTGCATTTGAGCTAGGGTATAGTTGTTTATCCCAATATCTTATTCAAAATAGAGTATAGCGTATTCATAAACAATGGTTTTCAAATTTAGGTTGGTTATGCTGTTAGATGGACTATTAGTGTTTAAAAAAAAAAAAAACACAGTTGAGTTAAATTTCTTATGAAATTAATGTCATCGGCATTTTGTCAAACAGTTCAGCTATAAACAAGCATATTAGTTTAGAAATGTACTTAGCGGAGTTTAGGGTCTTATGTTTTAATGGATGATTATGTTGTTCACAATAAGTTTATTGGATGTCGCAATCTTAGTGCTTAGTGGTTATATTCCATTCATAGACTATGAGATTTTTGTTTCTGAAGTGTCGATAGTAGGAAATGTGAGCATCGACATTTTGTCAAGCATTTACCTTGTATTATAATTGAAGTTGGTTTATATTGTAACAGCATAACTATTGTTATGTTAAATTTGTATTTGGGAGGTTTAAATTGTTTAAGTCAAATAAGCCTAAATAGAATGAATTTTGGGTGAATTCGGAAATTCTGTTATGGAATGAGGTTCGACGCATATTGTAACTAGTTGGTTTTTAATGTGAATATGGAACTTTAGGTTTTAGATAATTTAGTGAGAACAGTCGGCAGTAAACATGTTAAAAGCATTAGTTGATCTTTGTGAAATACCTTCAAAGGAAGTTGTATTCTGTTCGTTTTTGATCACTAACAGGAATGACATTTTTGACATAATGTATAAATTGTAATTTTGAAAACAAACATACATGTATAATCAGGCTATCGACATATTGTTAAATAGTTGTGTAAAATGCTGAAAGTCACTTTGCATATTGTGAATTATATTCCAAATCAATTTTAAACATCACATCTTAATATGTTGTTGTGGTTATTTTGGTGGTGGCATATTGTCAAAACAGAGGTGTTACTTTTATAGACATTGGTTTATCTTGATATCTTAGTTAAACGATCTCTTATTAAGATTTGGTTGTACTTAGTTTTTACTATGATTATAATGTGATCTATTAGCTTTATTGAATTGTTTGAGATTAGATGCTTAAGACCGAATTCTTTTATTATGTAAGATGAATTTCAGTTCTTAATAAAAATGAAAGTAGTATATGAATTGAGGCAGATTTTGATACATGTTTGATGATGTGAATATCATGTGCATTATGATTCGTTATCTTGGTCAATTCGATGTTAAGTATAGATTATTAGGTCAGCAGGGAATTAAAAGTATAGTATGAATATTTTGTAAGTATCATTGAGCTGTGCAACAGTTCAATTGTATCTATGCAATCTTGATATTATAGGTTTTAATCCTATTGATGTAATTATCCATATTTACCTTTGAACTTGGCAGTATAAGATGTGTTACAGATGGATTTAAGGATGTAGTATCATATTGTAAACTGATTTTATAATTGCTGCATGTTCATTCTTAGTATATCTATTTGATGTGTATTTTTAAGAATATCTGTGATGAATGTATATCGAGGTGGCTGAAGTTGGTTTATCCTATTCAGTTAATTAATTTAGTTATAACTTTAAAAATAAATTGGGTGGGTTGATTTCACATAAAAGAAAATTGGCCTTACCTATGACTTAAACCTATATGGTTAAGTACGGAGAAAAGGCATGCCTCTATTCTGTCAATGACAAGTAAAATAGAGAATACAGTTATAGGATGACTATGAGCATACCATAGTTGGATGCATAAACTTAGTGCCATAACGATGACACCTCAGAATATATATGTTTCATTTATGAGTTATTCTTAGTGCGAGTTTAAATTTTGCAATGAAAAGTAATTGTTTACTTCTTGCATATTATTATCATATTTGCACTATATTAGATGGATTAGAAATCTGTTTTTGGATATCTATATGTTGGTACTAACATGTATGCTGATGGATTTTGCCTTTTAACTCAGTGTGTGCTGAGCCCCTGTTTGTGTTATGTTGCATTTTGTGTGGTTTTTAGGTGCTTTCGAGATTCAAGTAGCTAAGGATGTTTATTGAAGTTACTTCTGAATCAACATTTAGGGTTCCAAAGTTGGACATATGTGTCAAGAAATGAAATTGTATTTCATTATAGTTCTGAACTCTTTATGTATTTTTATTATAATGGAACTTTTGTTGAGATAATTTTAAAAAAAATTATTGCATTTATGGAATTGTGTTTTGTTTTATATTCTTTCAATATGTCTTGAGTGACATTACATGACTGGCTAACCTCATCTCTTAAATGGTAGCGTTGTCATAGTCAATATTTGGAATCACTATTTTTGTGTCGAAGTCAATGTCTTCTCCAATTTTCTTTCTAGTGATTAGAAGTTTTAATGGATGCTTTTGTTTGACTTCTGTGATGACTAGTTTGACCTTAGGAATAGACACAATAGTGGAGATAGAAGGGCTAGCAATGAAAAATGGGATAGGATTCAAGGATTGAATACCAACAGAAGTACTAACTGGATAAAAAATTGAAACACTTCCCAAAAATGGTATTACACTCACTAGAGTACCCATAGTAATATCTAAACTAATTGGAGTCAAAGTGGATACAAATGTTGATGAGAACAAAACTATAGAACTTACTAGAATTAATGGAGACAAAATTGTAAAACTTACTGTTACACTTACTAATGGTGAAGGAGCTAAGGAGGTTGACTTGATAGCTAAAGAAGTGATAGACAACTTGGTAGATGAAGTGCTTGGCACATCTATTTTAGATACCTGGAGCTGGGAGGTGGCTGGTGAAGATTGAGCTATGGTAGTGACTATTGTGCTCAAAGTTTCACTTACAGAAGCTGTCTCCATAGTATATTTAATTGTCTTTAGTGGAGAGTGAGGAAGGGATGCAGTAACTTCTGCTACAATTTTTACTGGATCTTCTTCATCTTTTTCTTCCTCAAGTGCTTCCTCCTCCTTCTATTCTTCCTCTTTTTCTTCCATTAGTGCATGCAGCTCTCCTAGAGTAACTGTGATGGATGGAGTGCTACCAAAATCATCGTTGTCACTACTATCATCATCCTTGATTTCAAAAAGATCATCACTAGGCTTTTGCAAATGATAGATGTTCTTCCACATGTTTGTTGCATCTCTTACAACATGTTCAATGTCCTTAATTGTAACCAAACATGTGTGAAATCTAATCATCATTTTACCTTCATTGTTCTTCATTGTTGCCTTTATTTATGCTTTAGTAAGACTTGGTAGAATATTCTTTAGAAATTTCTCATATATGTCCTTGGCTATTTGGGTGGCTAACTCCCATCTTGGTTGCAATCTCTCCAATAGCTCTTTGGAGATTTGAGGGGCAAGCTGGTCTGGGGAGCATTTCCATTTTCCCATCTTATTGAGTACCAGTTCCTCAATCTGCATTTTCTCTGCATCAATCCTTGTTTCAAATTTCAATGCTTTGAAATTTGTGATGCTAGCTCCCTCTTTCAATTGTTTTAGCCTTTCCTCAAATGTGAGTGGAGGCTTGACAAGTATAGTTTCCAGCTTGTCTTGTTTGGTTCTTCTTGAGAACACTACAGTAGGCTACTTCTTAGGTTTGGTGATAATCACCTTCCCTTTCTTCTTTGGTAGTTTCTCTTCTTTTTTAGATTCAATTTCTTTAGCTTCTTCTTCTTCTTCTTCTTCATCCTCACCTTTTCCTTGAGTAATCATAAGAGGGCCAGCTACAGTTTTCAACTTTTCTATCTTTCTCTTGCCTTTGCTTATAGCCTGGGGTAGCTTGATTTCAAGCTCAATTCTAGTCTTGGCTTCATCATAAGTGCCAAAGGGAGGAAGCTTAGGATCTATAGGCTCATTTACTAGTGCTTCAATAATGTCCCTGGCTTCATCAATATTCACCTCATAAGGAAGAGGTTTCACCCATGCAACTCAGGGTCTGACTGCCTGAATGTATACTTTATCATAGTGAACCATGAAGCATACATCATTTTTGTAATCTTTGACTAGTTTTGGTGGAATTCAGAACCTATTATTCATTCTTTCCTTGAAATCTTCAAAATAATTATCCATAACCTTCTCAAAGTTTTCACCCATCTTAGTAATAAACTCATTAATATGATATAAAATTAGAATATCTTTTCTCCATACAACTAAGCCCTTTGATGGAAAGAATTTTTGAATATAGAAAAATAAACAAATTAATAGGGAACCAAATTTGCAGAGATTATTCTTTGAAGTCCTTATGCTAGCCATATTTTATTCAATTTTTTCAACAATAATTCTGACAGGTCAAATTCAAGATTTTTCTTCACAATTTTGAATGCCAAATCAACAGCCTCATAGGTTACACTGTTCAAATGACTGGAGCTATAAATTTTGTGGGCAATGACATGAATGCCAAACCTTAATTCAACATTAGATACAGTGCTGACCTTCAAACCTCTACCATCCCATTCAGCTAGGGTTTTCTTCTGTAACTCCTCTCGACCTAGGGTTTTGGTAGTTTTTGCTTTACTTAGCATGGGGAGACCGGTAATCTTATGAATCATCTTCTTGGTGATTAACACTGGCTTCTCTAACCATAGTTGCCCATTGTGAACACAACTAAGTATGTACCTAATCCACTTAATTTGGAAACTTCTTGGCATATGCGAGATATGGGTTAACCCTTTGGTCTCTAGATGCTTATGCTTGGGTTTTGAAGAGCCATCAACACTCATTTCTCCTAGGGCATTGTCCATCTCTAGGTTTCCAATCTCTTGAATAAAACATTTAAAATGTGTATGAATGTCATTTATGAGAAGTACCTTTGGTGGAGTTTGCGATTGAGCTCCATTGGGGTCAAGTGATTCTGCAATTGCTGGAACTATCTTGAAATTCGATGCCTTCCACTCCACACCTTTAACTAGCATTTCTAAACCTCTTTTTTCCTTGGTGCTACTACTACTCCTAGATACCATCATTTCTTGGTAGGTGTAATAAAATTTTGAACAAATTCTCCACTTGAAAATTGCTTGAAATCACTTGGAATTTGCTTTGGAATTGCTGGAAATTTCTTAGCTCTTTAATTGCAGTAAAGAATAAAATGAAATTCTGCTATTTTGACAAATTTTTTTCCATAAATTCTTGGTATGAAGGTAGATGAGATGACATAGTGCTTGATAGGATGTCATTCACTTGCTCGGTAGGTGCTTACAACTCAATGATCAAACAGAACTTTAGTTACTCCCAACCTAGCTTGGTTGAGTCTATGACTGACCTTGCTCAGCATGACCTAATTTCTTGTGACCCTTTGTATCTAAAATAGTGATTGGATCATTTAATTTGTTTCATTTTGGAACTGCTTGAGATATCACTAGAAGATGTAGTTCCATATCTTTTTTTATGGATCTTAACTGGAGATGGTGGAGTCACTCACTTCTTGAGTGACATTGTCATCATTTGAACTATCTTGCTCAGTAGATTTAGGAATCGACTATTGCCTTATCTACTTCCAAATGTTATCAGCTTTAGCTTTCTTTTCATCTTCAACTCTTCCTATGTTCATGCAATTTTTAGCTATATGACCAAGTTTTGTGCATGTATAACATCTTACAATAGTGTCCTTCTTCCTTAGGTGATGTCTTACATAGTTTATACCAATATGTCCATATTCTCAAGAATAATGACATCTGCACCAGGTATTGTCGTCCCATCCAAATATTGCTTTAACAAGTTGTTCAGCTAGATTGAATGATTTGGATCTGCATTGGAATGCCTTGTGACCATGCTTCTTGCATTTGTGACAATTTCCTTCAAATTTTGGTTTCTCCTTGCATTCATTAGCTTTATGACCATGCTGATGGCATTTGTAGCATTTACCATTGAATTTACCTTTTCCATTGCTCCAACACTTGTTTGATGTGTGACCTAACTTACCACAGTGATTGCGAGTAGGTCTTTGATTCCTTTGGGCACCTTGTTTGAAGGTTTCACCTTCTTCCTTATAACTAAGACCAGATTTAGCTTTTTGTCTATGAAGATTTTGCTCACTTTGTTGATTTAATTGAGTCATGTCTGCTTGAGATTTCATTATCCTTTCATTGACTTTCTTTTCAATGATTAAGTCATTTTCCAAACTTTCATTGATTTGTCTTTCAGATCTCAAGTCACTTTGTAAGCTTTCAATTATTTGTCTTTCAGTGATTAAATCATTCCTCAGGCTTTCATTTTTAGATCTCAAATTCATAATTTCTTCATTTGCATTAGATAGTTGATCTATAAGATCTTCATGATAAAGGGATTGATTATTTCTTGTCTCTAAGTCTTTATTTTCCTTGTTTCTCTATTCCAAAACTTCACATAGCCTGATTGATTGGATTTCTTGTTCTCTTTTATGCTTTCTTACTTCTTCCTGCAAAGAGCCATTCTTTGCTAGGAGTTCCTTGATTGCCTCATTAGCTTCATCTGAACTGCTTGATGGTAAAAGGTCTTCAACCATTTCTTCAACATACTGATGGTCATTCATTTGTCTTGCAAGTTGCTTCCTTCTCTTCAGGGATTGAGAAAGATGCTCCTTTGCTTCTTTGAGTTGAGCCATGGCCATTTCCAGATCTAGCTTTTCATTTTCAATAGCTTTGTCAAGTCTGAATATCTCCATTGTCCTTGATCTTTGCTCAAGCTATCAAACTTTTATCTTGAGAACCATAAAAGCTCTAATACCAATTGTTGGAAATATTCAAGATATGATAGGTTACTGAGAGGGGAGGGGTGAATCAGTAACCTCAAAACTTTTAAATAATTTAGCACTTTAACCATATATACTATTCACCATTCATTCATCTAATCTACTACATATATAAGAGATCAGACATTTATAACACATGTATACAGTGATTTGATAACCTAGAAACCTTCCAAATAGAAATTAAAATTGGGGTGGGGATAATACCCACAAAACTTTGTTACTGCAGTATGAATTTAGCCTATTAAGACTTACATTGACCACTTCTAGTGATCTACCTTGTTAGGAGCACAAAGGACTGCTAGGTCCACCTTGTTAGAGGATTTAAACATACAATGAAGTATGCACTCTATTAGGAGATTTATACAAAGACTGTTAAGTCTACCCTATTAAAGGATTTACAAAACTAATTCACCTATTAGGATGAAATAGTTGATCTAATTACAACTTGATTTCTAATTAGATCCTTGAAGTATCGAACACCTCTTATGACTGATGAATCTTTATTGCTCCTTGTAGACCTTGTTGAATACTCTACTTTGCTACTAATTTGCTTTCATTATTCTCAAAGCATTACATGTCTATCTTGATACTCTCATGCATAAATTGTGAATGATATAATACATTACACATATACCATTCCAATAATCACAATTGCAAGGTCAGCCAAAACACAAGTGAACAAAATATTACTGAGTCGGCCAAACAGTAGAAAACTCGGGTTCTTCAAGCTGACTTGGTAACCTTCTGATACTCAACATCCACTGCATTATTTGGCATCATCATGTACTTGGTAGAAGTAGAAGCTTGGTCCATACTAATCACACAATGTAGTTTGAAACTCGGTAACCATTGGAGACTCGGTAGATATAGTATCACTCGATAAAAATTGAATCCTTCATTTACCTTGCTTTCACTCGGTAAGCATTACACTTTCATTATAGGGTAAACACTGGAATTCCATCATTCGGTAAACACTATGAGGCTCAGTGAACACTATATGCTTGGTAGATACTGCTGGGCTACACACCCACTCGGTAGCTTCATCAATGCTCGGTATGAACTGCTTGACTGCACGCTCAATCGGTAGCTTCAAGAATGCTTGGTATGAACTACTTAAGTGATGAACCTACAAGGTTACCACTGAATGCTTGGTGTACACTGTAGACTGAGTGATGAACTTGGTAATTATTCAGAATTGAGTAAGTGTTGTCACTAATGACAAATACAATATAATGCCAACAACTAGTATACATCTTAATTCTTGTATGGAAGAAACTCTAATAGCATAGATGGGTAGTAGTTTTCTTAGTACTTTTCTTAATATAATTTCATCATCTATATTACTAGTAGCTCCTCCTATAGAATTAATAACATCTTTTATTCTAGAGCAATTTTGAGCAACATTCTCACCTTCATCCATCCTCATGTCATCAAACTTACCTATAAGATTTTTAGAGTTGGCTCTCAAAACATTTGTGTCTCATCCATAAGTGGTGTGAATAACATCTCATATCTTCTTTAAAGAATCACAACCCTTGATGTCATTAAACTTAGAATAACTTAGGGTAGAGGCAATCTCCAACATTGCTTGATTATGTTCTTTATTCTTTTTCAGATTAGCATCAGTTAGGGCTCCAGTAGGGTTGACATGCTTAGTGATACTAGTAGATTGTGCATAATTTCCAAAACCTCCTAGGTGTAGTTTCATCAAAATTTTCCATGCAAGGAAGCTATCCTTTTTAAGCTTGGGTACCTCTCTTTTTGACATCTTGATCTTTTCCTTCTAGTACCTTCAAACTAGTCCTCTTAAGAAGATGACTTTGATACCAATTATTGGAATTCTTTAGAATAACTAAGAGGGGCGGTGAATAAGTTACCATAGGTCTAGATGTAGAAGAAAAAATTTCAATGCTTAGTAGACCCATATCCATAAAACTTTGTTATGCATGCATCCATTAGATCATACAATACTTAAAGTTTGCAGGTTACTGTCCTAGGTCAAAACAACTTTGCAGAAATGTAAAGATGAAACATAATAGATTTAATAACACATTTGACACAATGATTTTAAATGGAAACCCAATTTGGAAAAAACCACCAGTAACATGCTACTCATTCTCACTCTTCGAAAGTGATGTCCTATGAAAGGCCAACCCTATTAAAGGTTACAATACACATTGTTAAACGTGACTTGGTTAGAGGATTTCAATCACCTTATTAGGAGTGAGCCTTGTTAGAGGACTTTGGATAATTCATCTGGAATGTCACCTAGTTAAAGGATTTACAAATGAAAAGGTCAACCTTAATCCAAAGGATTTATCCTAGACTATTACAATGGTTAGAAAGTAACAATAAGGCTGGATTTGATAACAAATTAAACCTCACTTGCAGATTACATATCTCTATTTCAATCCTCCATTCTACTTGGCTTTCACACACTTCATCTCTGATAGCTTGTTCACCCTTCAAGCATCCAATCCTGTAAGCCTTCTTGCTTTGCTTGCTAATAAAAATCTCTTTAGTTTGGTCACTAAATGAAGAAATACCCTAGACTCCCTATCTTCCTTAGGTTCTCGCACATGACAACCTTTGCTTCTGACCAACTATCTCTATAAATAAAAAATTAAGATATTTTTCCATTTCACCACAATCGTCCATTTTAGGGTTAGGTAGGATTAGGTAGGATACAATGATCTACCCACTTTTCCATTTGGTTTCTTTAGAAACTTCTTCTTCAATCTTCCTTGAATTTGTCACAAAATGGTTTACCTTGAATTTTGTGCCACCAACTCATTGTAGTTATCTTCCACACACTTCACGCAATTCAAGAAAACAAAATAGTTGACTCAAATTTATCAAATCTATGATTTAACATGAATACTATCACTCGACTTCCATACTGTTCTTCCACTTGTCTTCCACAAGTTTACTCAACAAACACTAAAATTTAATGATGCTCAATATCAACTAAACTTTACTCGGCTTACACTATGTTCACTCAACATACACTGAATCTTCACTTTTCTTGACTCCAACTAATTTTTTTCTTGGCTTGCACTAACTTTTCTCGGCACCTACTATGCACTCGATCAAGCTTGGTAGACACAATTCTTCTTAATTGTTCTTCTAGATTTAATCAATGTATGCAACCTTTGTAACCTTAAGCAAATAAAAAATACACTATATCATCATTGTCTTAACTAATATTTGTACTCCTTTTACATACGATAAATCAACCTTTCCTCTAGGTTCTCTTGTTATCATATTTAATTTAATCCTCTTCTTCAAAAAAACAAATTATAGTACTCAAATCAACTAAGCAGTTGTCTTACTAACAAGTAGCAAGTTTAACATCAACGACAAAAAAATAATTGTTCAATTATAGATTCTTTATTTCAAAATAATCTCATATAAACACAATCTACCATCAATATCATATTCTCATAGGTACTTCTCAACTCAAATGTTCCAACGTATCCAATTTTGCATATAACATGATTGGACATCATGAATTAAGAGAACTGTTGGACGGGTCAAGGACAGGGCTCTAGAAGAATCTCCCTTCATCAAAATATGAGGATACACCTTGAGTTTAGGTGGTTTGACGACTTTCTTTCAATTTAATTCAATATTTCTAAACTCTAATTCCATCTTCTTCTCTGCTAGAAACAAGCTAGATGGTATTATATCAATAAGTGGCTCAACTAAACTCTTCTTTACTCAGTTTCAACACAAATCTCACAATTATGCTCTCAATGTCAATCACACTCTATAGATTTGTTAGACTAATCGCCAATGTTCCCCTTTAGGATTTGTGACATGGCTTAACCGCCTGATATGTTCTATAAGTCTAGTGGTTGTATCAAGCATTAACAAGTTGATCTTTTGGTGCAATGATAGCTCTAGCTTGTAATAAGTGGTATCAAATCTTTGTCATAGGTTCAAATCTCCTAAGGTAACACTAAGGGGGGATTTTTGGATTAACCACCAACATTCCCCTTTAGGATTCATGACATGGCTTAACTGCCTCCTATCTTCTATAAGTCTATTGGTTGTATTGAGCATTAATATGTCAATCTTTTGGTGCAACAACTCTAGCTTGTAACAAGATCTCTCCAGACTTGCTCAAATTCACCAAGAATTCACTTGGGCTCTATATGCTCTTGAAAAATTGAATGCAATGTGACCAAAATGATTAAATTTTTTTTTATATAGGTCAAAAAAATTCTTTTAGGTTCTCATCAATGCTCTATACCCATAGTGGGTGCAATACAGGCTATCTTAGCCACTATTACAAAACTTAGTATTAAAACTTCCAAGATTGCTTCAACTTGGTCAATACTACACCTCAGACTATGCTGAAATTCTTTCTTTGTCACGTAACACCTTTCAAACTTCAATATTAACACTTAACCATTACTAACTTTTCAACTCAGCATCCAAACATATCCATTGTACAAATATGTCCTTATACATCTAATATTATGCTAATTTGGAAGTTTATGCATTCAATTTTAAGAATTGATTTATGATTTGATAATTTGAAATATAGTTCCATAAATACTTCTTTATTTAGTTTGTGGTATTGGAATCACCTAATTCATTGGATTGGGTGATCACAACTTCTTTGTTTGAGCTACTAGCTCCTTTAGATTTCTTCTCTTGGGTTTGATTCATCTATCTTCTCACTTCTTGAACATTAACCTTTTCTTTTCCTTTATTCTATTCATCATTGGATGTTGGTGCTCAGTTCCTGCATTCTCTACTTAGGTGACCAATGTTTTGACAAGGAAAACATACCATACCAAATTTCTTCCAAATTCTTGATCTTCCTCTGAGATGTATCCTTGCACAATTTTCTGCAATATGTCCATACTTTCCACATACTTGACAAGTGACCCAAGTATTGTAATGCCAATTTATTGCATCACCTTTCCTAGTTGCATTTCCTTGAACTTTGGTTGTCCAACATTTTTTGTGCATTAGATTTGCAATCTTATGACTTATGACCATACTTTTGACATGTGTTGTAATACCCTTCAAATCTAGATGCAACTCATGTCTTTGATCTACATGCATATGCTTTATGTCCATCCTTGCTGCAATTAAAGCAATAACCATTAAAACTAGGCTTAGGATTGGACTTACTATTTTTCTCCTACAAACATTTGGTGTACGACATGGTTTTCCATAGTGATAGCATGTGGGTTGTTGCATCAATTTTACTAGATCTACCTTCATCACATAAGTCCTCAATGCTTTCTTCTTGGTATTGTGTGTCATTTTGCTGGAGTTCCATCTCCTTCCTTCTTTTAAAGGATTTATGCAGTTCTTCCTTTGTAGCCTTAACTTGTTCCAATACAATATGCAAATCAAGCTTCTAATTTTCAATCACCTTTCTTAATTTGTAGGCTTCCATCTCCAAGATCTTTTACTCTCAAGTGGTTAGTCTTCTTTCTGAGAGATCTAAATATTGATACGAATTTTTGGAAAAATAATGGGAAAGTGAGATGCTGGGGGGGTGTGAATCATGATCTTCAAATTTTTTATCACTTCAAACATAAATCATACTCAACATAATTTCACCAAATCCTCATTAACCTTAATTATGCATCATTATGAATAACATGTAATCATAAATCTAACATCTACTAGCATGAATAAAATACATAAATAAGTAATCAACATATGACACAATATTTGGCAACACAGAAACCTCCAAGATGAAGGTAAAACTATGGTGGGGATGGCACTCATAAAATATTCACTACTGCAATAATAAAGAGTTAGTTAGGGTTATAATTTGATCATTTATGATGATCTTTTTGAAAATAATTAATCAATTGTATGTTATCTTTGATGTTCACAAAATGTCATATCTTTACCAGTCAATGTCTACTAAGCTCACTCAAGTGATGAAGATAGTTTTCAGTGTCTACTAAGTATTCTAGAGTTAACCAAGTTCAGAAGATATCATCTATCGAGTTTACTCGGGCACCAAAGAGATGTTTATAGAAATTGAATGCTAATCAAACTAACTCATTTAACAAAGGAAAGTTAGCATGGAACTAGTGTTAACCAAGCTCACTTGGTTATAAAAGGATGTTTACAAAATTAAAATGTTAATCGAGTTCACTTGGTTAGCACAAGAAAATCATTTCAGAGTTATTGTCTACTAAGCTAGGTAAAATAATGGAGGATTTTCCTAAATAAAAATATTTAGTTTAACAAATTAATTTGTTAGGTCTAGCTAAATTAAGGGATGAATATTGAATCTTTGCAAATGTATTCAAGCTGACTTGACATAGTAAAAGATATAAGTATAAGGTCAAGTTGTGGGATTGAATATGAAAAGCATGAGATTGAAAAGATAAATCAAGGAAGCAAATTAGAAGGATAGCATAGTATCCTGAGTTGACCGAGCTGCAAAGTTTGATCTGATCAAGGAGGTTCAAGTATTCAAGCTAGAACAAAGATCTAAAAGAAATATAGTTTCATCAAAAATTAGGTCATATCATTTGTACTCTCTAATAATTTTCACAATGTATCAAATCTCTTAATAGACTTAGCTTAATAGCTATTTTCCAAATCCTCTAACAAGCTGACATTTCACGATTGAAGTGTCTAAAGACTTCTAATAAGGCCAATCCTAATAGGGTGATTAAATACTTTAATAGGGTTACACCTAATAGTGCATTTTTTAACCTTTAACAGGGTTGTCTCCTAACAGGGCTCACTTCAAAAGAGTGAAAAATAGTAACTAGTTACAATTGGTGGTTTTTCCCAAAATGGGTTTCCACATTAAATCTTGGTGTCACTTGTGTTCATGCTATTTATTTTATGTATATGAAACTAAGTTAATTAAGGTTAATCAAACTTAATATCTTAAAATCTACATGTTTAGTATTTACTAAGTTACAGTTGATATTTTAGTACTTACCAAGTGACAGTAAATTGTTAGTGTTAACCGAGTATCTCTGTGTTAACTGAGATTCAGAATAAGTTATATTCTGATTTGTATTGAGATATAAGGGATTTGGGATTTATTTTTATGGTAATTGATTCAACCCTCCCCTCTCAGTCACTCCTCATATATTTCCAACAATTGGTATTAGAACCTTTGCTACTTGTAGAGAAGGTTTCAAGGATCTAAGCTAAAGATTAGGATGTCTTGCAAAAGGGAGATCCCTACACTGAACCTAGATAACTTCAAGGTGTGGTAGGAACTGATGAGATTGAATTTGGAAACTATTGAAGACTTAAGAATAAAGTACCTAGATGCCAAGCATACAACACCTGTTGGAACCATGACTATTGAAGAAATTAGAGAAAAGAAGAATTATAATATCATGATGATTGATATTGCTTCAACTTCTTGCTGTGCTAAATTTGACAAAGTAAAAGACGGTGATAATACTCATAAGATATGGACCAAGCTGAAGGAAACCTATGGAGGAGATGATAATGTAAGAAGAGTCAAGAAAAAATGTTTTAGAGGTCAATTTGATCAAATAAGGATGAGAGGAGATTGGAATATTCAAAAATACACTGAAAGCATAAAAGCTAGTGTGTTTGCAATCATAACTTCAAAAGGAAAGATTGAAGATGAGACAGTGGTAAGAAAGTTTCTCTAAACACTTCTTCCTATATATGCAATTAGAGTGTCAGGAATTCAAGAGATGAAATGTAATCCCAAGAATGATATAATATTGGATGCTTTAGTGGGAAGATTGACAACATTTAAGCTAGATAACTATGACAATTATGTTCCTAACACTAGAAATCTTGAGTCTGCATTTCAAGCCAAGCTATTACTTAAGAGAAAAGTTTCTAAATCTAAAAGGAAATCTAATAGTGAAGATGAAATGGTTCTAATGAAGATCTTGAAGTCATTGAAGCATTACTTGCAAGAAGATTTCCCAAGGGCAAAGGGAAGTATAAAGGAAAAATTCATTTGATCTTCTTTTCTTGTGAAGAGGTTGTCACATAGCTGTAAGGTGTCCAAATAGAAAAGGAAAAGAAGAAAATAAGGGTGGCAAGTACAAAGGCAAGAAAGAATTCAAAAGCTACAAGGACTACAAAGACAAAGGTAAGAAATATTGTGAAATGTCCCTTTTCTGATTTTTCATGATATTTCACGCCTCTAATCAGATCTTTAAAATCAAACAACTAATATCACAAAGATCCACCAAATTCCTCAAGAAACCCCAAATCGGGTATGCTGAAAATAGTGCTAAAAGCTTCACAACTTCACAAATTATTAATAAATCTGAAAATGAAAATTTTTACAGAACTTTCAGCAGCATAAAAGCCTACAAATTGGCATTTCCAGATCCGTATAGCCTTTACACAACAGCTCAAAAATGTAGGACCAAAACTATGCTCATCGGGCTCCCGAAATAGCACAAAATATGCCTGGAAACACCACAAAAACACTAATAATCTATCTCAGAAGTTTAATCACATCCCAATATATATATTCAGCTCTATTTTAACATTTAAAAGTCTGATATATAGCAGCGACCCAAACTGATATGAAATACTCAACTGTAAACACCAAACTCATACAAAAACACACCCGGAAATTCACAAATCTGCACTGTTCAGCACAAAGGCATACTCTGTATGAGCATGCACATGGAATGGCTTCAAACTCCCATCCTTAGCCTTCCTAGAAACCTGAAAAATCCCATTCTTGGGTCTCCCTGGAAACCTGCAAACTCCCGTTCTTGGGTCTCCTTCTCCACAGGTTTGGCAGCCTCTGAAGAATAACAAAGAATGAGCAAAAATTAAGTTCTGGAATGAGCCCAAAATGCCTCCAAACCTTTTAAAAGAGGGAATAACTGTAACTCACGTCCAAGAGAGGTTAATGAAACTTATTTTAATAATAATTTTCATTTATTAGTCCAACGGTTTATAAAGATTAACCCCCTTTTTCTGAAACTTCACTTTCTTGGGCATGCCTGCCTTAGCAAAGATTTTCTTTTTTAATTATTTGAAAAGGGGACATGACAAGTCCTCCCCTCCCAATAATTGCTTGTCCTCAAGCAATGGCTGAACAATAAACCAATCAATCCACCTAGATCCCAAATGTAGTCATGAACTATACTACTACCAATTAACACAGGCTCCTGCAATATCCTCTGCAATATGACCAAGAGGAATCCATAATCAAATTGACAATTATAGCTCAACCAAACTCCGAAATCACCACTACCACAATCAAAAACCCATGAGGCACAAACTCTTAGAACATCAGAACCCAAGTAAAGTGGACAAATCAAACTACCAACACAGTAAATACCATCAACGCATCCCACTGGCCTATATGGAATGTACAATCCAATTCTGCAACAATGGTGAACCCTCTCGAATGAAACTGTACCAAGTATGGAGAATCCACACACTGTACAACTCCTGTAGTCAACACAACTCTGCAAATCATCGGCCACTATCTTATAACCATAACTCCCATACACTACTGATGGTGAAAAGACATTACAAGATAAAGAGTAAGAAATGGAATCCAAACCAAATTTGTCTGCCATCAACTCCTCAACACAAGGATCAAATGCTAACTGATGTACATACCCTGCAATATAATGTTGATAAAAAAAACCAACCTCAGTCAACAGCTCACCATGAAGAAGTGATACAACCCACTGTGACTGATCACCAGCTAAGTCAAGAGATGTCATAGGCAAAGGAGTAGAATTAATAACAACACCTGCTAAAGCATCACTCCAAAACTCCTGCTCTAAGTCATGTATTATCAACCTGTCAATTGCAGGACCTATCACCATGTCATGCCCATCACAACTCTCATCCCGAGGCATCAAACTATCCCATAACTGATGATAAGCATTAGGAACCAAAGTACATCTCTGTATCATCATCTCATCAACATGGTCATCAAAGGTAGATAGATGAGCATACCTCACAGTGTAATGCCGATAGAATGCACCAATCTTAGTCAGTGGCTCAGACTGCAATCCAGATGTAACTAACTGCAATCGATTATTAACCAAGTTGGAACTAACTACTACCTCTGAAGACATTGCAAAGGGAGTAGTATTACTAGTAGGAACCATGCCAACTACCAGCTCACCAACGTCACACATGGTCTTTGATACAACATCTCTAGTCTTCGTGCCATTAGTACTAGAGGTCACCACCATGTCAGGCACACCACAAAAGTTTGCTACATCACCCAACTCAATTGAACCTGACTCTAGTGGGAATGAACCTGATATGCCAATGTTAGTATCAAGGATGGATGCATCCCCATCTCCACTGTCTCTAAAAATCTCGGCCATGGACATCCTCGGATCACCAAACACCACAGCTTGTGACTGTATAGAATCAGGTAAAGACTGTAGTCGCTCTAACTCCATGGTCACCTTAGCCAAATGAAACTGTGACTCCTTGAGAGCCAATTGTGTACTCTCAAGAATCTTAGAAGTCACCTCAAGCTGCTCAGTAAGATCACTCACCTCATCTTCCTTGGCCAACAATGCATCATATGCTGTACTGCCCCACTCCATAAGATAATATCTGTCAGCTACCAACTGCATACTAAAAATCCAAATAGCCTCCCATAAAGAGTGGATCTCTGTCAAGGAAAGATAAATTCCTCCCTGCTCATCACTAGTAGGAGAACCCCATCCATAAACTGCTAACAACTGACGAATAGCATCAAAATGTTGGCAAGTGATAGCAATGTCTTGGTCACTAACTCTCAACTGATTAGACACATGATGGCACTGGCTTGACTTTCTCCTACAAACCTCCTCTGATGCACTATCTGAAGGAGTGTCCTCAAAGTTACTAGTCTCTAGAGTATTACCATCCATATCCTGTGAATCAAATCTAAAGCTCATATCAACATACGAAGTATCAAAAACATTAGCATTGCTGTCCAACTCCTCTATACCCAAGGAAACTAAGTCTTCAAAACTGCCCATTGCATCCTTCTGGATGTCATCAATGCCAATATGATCCTGGGACTCATCTATACACACTGCCAAATATGAAATATCATCAACACATTCCAGCAAGTATGGCCGACTGTATATATGAACAAAGCCCAACATTGGTGTATAAAAACTAATACCAACATCAGACAAGATACTGGCACAAGAAAAGACAACACCATGTAATCTGCTAATCAAATCCATGATAGCACCCAAACAAACACTGCTACCAAAAAGTGTTAAAGATCTCCAGTCAACTGAATCCCAAATGCCAATATAACAATCTCGAGTCCATATCCGTAAACTAGAATCAACTGGTAACTCAAGCAAACTCCTCACCTGAGTAATATGACCAATACCAACTAACTCCACATACCTGTCATGATGAGATAATGAAGTCACACTACTATCTTTGTTCACCTTCAGCTGGCTGGACAAATCATGTGAAGTACTACCAGCCTCAAACTCATGTGATGAAGCATCTAACTGTGTCTGGTACTCTTTCTCAGCAAAGTCATGAATGCTCAATGGTCTACTCATCTCTACCAGGTATCTCAGCATCCTGCACAACAACATCCTCATAATCATCATCTGAACCCACTACACTGTAGTCACTGCCTGTTGTAACTATACCATCCTGAATACCTGTGGCATCACCCTTTGACGACCTGTAAACAATTGTCTCAATTTGAGTATCAAGTCGACTGCTACTATCAATCTGTGTAATATCCCTTCCCACCACCTCCTGTGGTAGAGTAGAATCTGAGACCTCTACCTAGCTATCAGCTAGTTTCTCAAACTCCTCATGCAAGTTCTTGGGAATTGTGTCATCTGTCCTGTGAGAAAATTTGCAAAATAGAAATCCAGTCAACTTATCCACCTTAGCTGGGTCAGATAACATGTCATTCATTATACGGTGGTGCTCAACCAACTGTTTAGACATGTCATGGCTTATTTTCATAAGTTTATATCGAATGTCTAAATAACCATCCTTTCTACTGTTTTGACTCTGGCTATCAATTGTCCAAGATCGTTTCCTCTGAGACTCTGTACTATACCTGTCCATTCTGGATAAAGTAGAGTGTAACCCCAATAGGATATAAATTCTTCAAACACCAAGAACTAACATGAAAATGATTAGAAGTAGCATGAAACCATATATTTGGACATTCAAATGATTAGAAGCAACATGCAACCACCAAATTATGACATGCAAGATCTGGGTAGTTGTCAGAACTGACATGCAAGATCTGGGTAGTTGTCAAAACTGACATGCAAACTTCTACAACCACCAAATTCATCAAGAACTAACATGCAAATGATTAGAAGTAGCATGAAACCATAGATTTTGACATGAAAATAATTAGAAGCAACATGCAACCACCAAATTATGACATGCAAGATCTGGGTAGTTGTCAAAACTGACATGCAAGATCTGGGTACTTGTCAAAACTAAAATGCAAACTTCTACAACCACTAAATTCACCAAGAACTAACATGAAAATGATTTGAAGTAGCATGCAACCATAAATTTTGGCATGCATCTGATTAGAAGCAACATGCAACCATAAATTATGGCATGCAAGATTTGGGTAGTTCTAAAAACTGAAATGCAAGATCTGGGTAGTTGTCAAAACTGACCTGCAACTTCTACAAACCCTCAGGCTGGCAAGATCATGGCTCTGATACCACTGAAATGTCCCTTTTCTGATTTTTCATGATATTTCACACCTCTAATCAGATCTTTAAAATCAAACAACTAATATCACAAAGATCCACCAAATTCCTCAAGAAACCCCAAATCGGGTATGCTGAAAATAGTGCTAAAAGCTTCACAACTTCACAAATTATTAATAAATCTGAAAATGGAAATTTTTACAGAACTTTCAGTAGCATAACAGCCTATAAATTGACATTTCCAGATCCATATAGCCTTTACACAATAGCTCGAAAATGTAGGACCAAAACTATGCTCATCGGGCTCCCGAAATAGCACAAAATATGCCCGGAAACACCACAAAAATACTAATAATCTATCTCAAAAGTTTAATCACGTCCCAATATATATATTCAGCTCTATTTTAACATTTAAAAGTCTGATATACAGCAGTGATCCAAACTGATATGAAATACTCAACTGTAAACACCAAACTCATACAAAAACACACCCGAAAACTCACAAATCTGAACTGTTCAGCACAAAGGCATACTCTATATGAGCATGCACATGGAATGTCTTAAAACTCCCATCCTTATCCTTCTTGGAAACTTGCAAACTCCCATTCTTGGGTCTCCCTGGAAACCTGCAAACTCCCGTTCTTGGGTCTCCTTCTCCACAGGTTTGGCAGCCTCTGAAGAATAACAAAGAATGAGCAAAAATCAAGTTCTAGAATGAGCCCAAAATGCCTCCAAACCCCTTAAAAGAGGGCATAAATGTAATTCAAATCCAAGAGAGGTTAATGAAACTTATTTTAATAATAATTTTCATTTATTAGTCCAACGGTTTCCAAAGATTAACCCCCTTTTTCCGAAACTTCACTTTCTTCGGCCTGCCTGCCTTAGTAAAGATTTTCTTTTTTAATTATTTGAAAAGGGGACATGACATATTGTTACATTGATAATGATTATGAAAGTAGTGAAGAAGAAGATTGGTCTACATTACTATTAATGATGAATTAGATGATGAAAACGATAAAATGATACTTATCTCACATATTAGTAAGAATGATAAATGGATTACTGATAGTGAATGTTCTCACCATATGATTGGTGACAAATCTAAATTTGAGAACTTAATACACTATGATGGTGGAAGTGTTAAATTTAGCTATGATGAACCATGTTATGTGAAAGGTAAAGTTTGTATTGCACTAACTAATGATATCAGATGTGATAATTCTTATTGGGTGGAAGGACTAAATCATTATCTACTTAGTGAGGCTCAATTTAATAACATTAGGTTCAAGGTAGAATTCATAAGTGAAAAGGTCGATATGCTGGATGGAAAAGGTAATCTGGTTGGGACTGGAAAGCAAACTAAAGGTAACCTATTCTACCTAGATCTTAATGGAAGTTCATGTTTCATTGCTCAAGTAGGTTATGACATAAGAGGTTATGTCATGTGAATTTTGATAACTTGATATACATAAATGAGAAAAAAAGGGTTAGAGGCATTCCAAGTCTAAAGAAACCTGGCATGGGCATGTGCTAGAATTGTCAAATTGGAAAGATGGGCAACAAAAGTTTTAAAAGAAAAAACTATCATTCTAAAGAAGTGCTAGAGCTAGTCCATACAAATCTTTGCAGACATATTAGTATAGATAGCTACACATGAGATAATTACTTTATTTTATTTGTTGATCCAAATCAAAAGATTTTCAAAATTTGAAATGGTATTTAGCAAGAGTGGAGAAAGAAACAAGAAAGCAGTTGAAATGTTTGAGACTAGACAGAGGAGGAGAATTCATTTCTAACGAGTTCAATGAATTCTGTAATGAGAGAGGAATCAAAAGGAAAGTGTTTGCACCTAGTACACCTTAGTAGAATGACATTGTTAAAAGAAGGAATAGATCAATCATGAATTGTGCAAGGACCCTTATGATAGAAAAGAATGTTGCTATCAAATATTGGAAGGAAGCAATCAACACTGAAGTTCATACCTTGAACTAAGTTCAAAATCAAACACCTTTTGGTTTTTGGTATGGCTATAAACCTAATGTGTGTTACATTAAAGTATTTGACAATAAATGTTATGTTTTGAAGGAGTTTAGAAATGGAAAACACCCTTTTAGTTGCAGGATTGGACATCCCTTACCACCAAAGTACTATGTTGATTTTCATTAAATGTCAATCTGGGAGCGTGAACTTGAGATGATATCTACAAAGTATATGCTCTAGTTTTTACTAAAAATCAGTACTACTTTGAATGTAATAATTGTTAAGGAAATATAGTTTATCCAAAGGAAAGATGACTATCAAATACTTAGAAGGAAATTATAATTATTTAGCCATATATCTATGCACCTACTACTACAGGAACAGTGACTGGTTCTGTTTCTAGTGGCTTCAGGAACAAAAGTTTTTACTCTAACTTAGAAAATTGAGTCTAACTTCTACTTACTAAAGTAAAACTCCACCTTCCACGTGCACCCCCACGAAAGAATGAAGGAAAGACAAACTCAGATAAAAGTGTAGAAACTCAGCAAAGGCATGTAATCATCAAATATGCAGTATTACAATAACTTAGGAAAAATAGTAAGATGTCTATCAACTCTGTGTGTCTATTCACTACTTAACCTCATAGATACAGATGAGGTCTTATTTATGGAGAAGAACAAAAAAATCCTAAAACTATGACTTCCTCATGAAGGAAAGTTAGTTATAATTTTAAGACTGCAAACATGCAATTGGAAAGACATTAATTCTCCCTTAAATTCCCCACAAATATAGAGATCATAGAAAATGCTAGATTTTCTCATTTATCTATCTTCAAATAGCTTTCCAAGAATCTAGGTATCGTGCTTTGCATGTTTAACTGATTTCTTTTATGCTTACTTCCTTGCTCGACTACTTTACCAGGTCTTGCTTGGTTATTCATTAAAACAGGTCCCTTATGACTTTGTCGCGAAGTCTTCTAGTTGCAACAGTGTCATAACGCTCCTCCTTAATGTCATCAATGCTTTAGTGTTATTCCTTCATAGTTTGTTTAACTCTGCTCTGCTTGTATCCTGTGATCAACATTTATTTTCATTTATTAGTTTATAAAGAAAATACATTAATTATTCAACTAACAGTTTTTGCAATCTCTTCAGCTGTAGGAAGATCTACCCACATCAAACATTCATGAAGAAAGATTTTTACCACAAAATGAACCCCTTTTTAAATATAATTCCGATTATCATTTTATGCCCTATGTCCATACTTTATGCATCAAAATTTCAAAACATTTTTACTAAAGGATGATAAAGTTTAGCATGTTATAGACAAATGTTCACAAAAAGGGCTAATAAAAATTTTATTTCTTCATGTCATCATTTTCCCCCCAACTGTCCTGAGGCTAGTCCCTTTAGCATCTATAAGTTTCTGATCCTCATCTGTAGTCTGAGGTCATTGGCAATTTTCTCTCCTGATTCATGAGCTTTATAATTGAAATATCCATGATTTTGTTTCAATCTTTCCCATTTCTATTCTTTAGAAATCATGTTATATTTAGTAAACAAATCATATTTTCCAAGTATAGGATGCAGGAGTATTGGCGGTTGGAAACGAAGAGGTACCCAATAATTTTTTTAATTTCTTCCCAATGTCAGATACCTGGGCATCCTGCTAATGGCTAATTCCAGATTTTGGGGAGAGTGTAACTCCCTGGTTTTTAGGTCTTCTAGCAATTGAATCCATCTTTGAAGAGAAGCTTGTATAGCATCAGGGGCATTTTCAGAACAATGCTGCTCCCAATCCAGAAATGCCTGTTTGCGAACGGGGTGGATTTTGGCAGTAGCACTTCGATTATTGCTAACAGAAAGTCAATCAAAGAATACTCTGTAAGTGTTCTATATTTCTGGCCAAATGTACAATGGTTCAAACATTTCTTTTTCCCTGTAAGGAGCAGCCTGGTTCTCTCAACTGATCTCATTCTACATCCATGACATAACGGCCCTAAACTGTACATCTCCCACATATAACAATGAATTCCAATCTTTATGATTTGGTACAGCAAGATTATGAACATATAATTCAAAGAGGAGATTCTTCAGAGTCATTGGAACTAAATTGAATGTTGCATAAAATTCTTGAGGAGTATGTAAAGAAGGGTTCAATCCCCGAGTAATTCGAGACAACTAAAAATTATTCATTTGCTCCTTTAGGAATAGTGTATAAACTGGAGATGGGGACCTACAATTTACAAGCTCTAGAATGAACTCTGTGATCTTTGTGACACATTGCTGCAGGAGCTTAATTTCATTATCATTTTCTTCAATTTGTTGTGGTTGTTCCTTGATAGTTCTAAGCATTTATTTCTTCTCTAAATCCCAATTTGCTTTCTCCCATTGAAATTGTTGGTATAGATTAAAGCTGGCTATTAACAGAGTGGAAATGTCTGGTGGTGTATGACAACGGACAATAGGTCTATAATCTTCAAGGTAGCACTCAAGATGATGGTGGTCAGTAGTGCTGTCATCCTGAGAATGCTGTTGTTTAACAAAATTATTATGTTGACAAGTAACAGTGTTATCAACTTTTTCTTAAGGGGCAATGGCTGTAGGATAGGGTGCAATAGTCATTTGTTCTTGAAATGTTTCAACAATTTCCTGAACCATTTCTTGTGCAACAGATGGATATTCCTCTAGTGGTAGATTATCAGTTTCCTCCACTGGGTATCCAACCTCAGGGACTATTTCTTCTGAGGACTCCGTGTCACTATCAACATTAATAGGACTATTTGGTTTTGCAAAAATTTCCTCAAGATTATTTTTATGTTTAGGAGTAGGTGCTGTATGCTCTGGTGACTATGCAAGTGTAGATACTGGAGTTTCAATATCAATAGGTGGTATAGGAGGCTCAACAGGTGGCGTAGGAGGTTCAGTTCTTGTATTCACCCTAGACATTCTGGTGACTCACCATGGGGTAGAAATTGGTTTCTTTCCCTTATCAACAGATTTCCCTTTATTTGGGTTAAGTGCAGGTTCTTGTGATATTGGAGGCACTTCTTCTGAACCTTCCTCTAAGGCAACTGTGTGTGATTTTCTCTTCCTAGGAGTTGAGACTTCTACAGTCAAAATTTTCCTCTTTGTAGTTTTAGGCGTAGAAGCAGAAGCCAAAGCTTCTTGAGCCATTTTATATACTACTTTTTTGACTCCTACAATAGTTTTCTCTCTTGTCCCTACTCCTTGCCCTTTGGGTCTACCCCTTCTAGGTCCCTCTGACCTTAACTTTAGAAAATCATCCCATGTTCCCAAATGTTGCCTAGTCAACTCTTTTTCAATTATAGCCCTAATCAAGTAATGGTGGGATACCGACTGGGTTTTTCCTTGCTGTACATAGGTAGCTTGCCTTTTGATGATATTATAAAGGAAACTTGGAAGATTTACAGGACAATCCCCATGCCGCAAACCACTCAAAATTTTGAAATGAACAACATGCAAATAGGAATATCTTCCTTCACAGGTAAAATATCTTATGATAAATTAGGTAGGGTGGATAAATTGCAGAGGGAGAGATAACTGTAATGTACCTTGCTTTTTGTTTTCCTCTAGCCAAGGATCTCTCGGTACTGAGAATTGCTCTTTTGCTTGTCATGCATCCATGTCCTCTGTCCAACGTTCTCTAATTGTGGGTAACCTAGAAACTTCTACCACCACTTCTTCAATGAATTATACCTGAATGCCCTTAACAGTTTCATATCCATCCCTCAATGTATTATGAAATTGGAGTGCAATTTCTTGATCAAACTGCTTCAAACTAAGACAATAATCCAACCAACCTTGTTGTTGAAACAAACTACATGTTGCTGGGTTTGCCAATAAGACTTTGTAATCTGCTAGTTCATGCCATTGAGGTTCTCCACCCATATTTTTGAAAAAAATGCTAATACAGGTGATTTCACTGCAAGTGATTTTGAAAGTCTAGGCGGTGATAGCTACAGGGGTTTCAACAAAGGGAAATTGCAATACTTCAATACTTTCCAAACATCACACCCTTCAGTACTTCATGATGACATTTTAATCATCAAACCATAATGGGAATAAAGGTCGTGCTCAAAAAATTACGTCATATTAATGAGGAGGTATGCGAAATCATGATTTAATATTATTTCACACATTTTAGAAGTACAAAGGGTTGCCAGCTCATTACTAAAATGAGCCTTCCCCATACATCCTATATGCTAACTTAAGATTTCCTTGATTTTGCATTCATGATCGATTTCCCCTCCCCCCAACCTAGCAGAGACTAGGTCCCACCAGACCGTAAAGATTGCAAATTCTAAAAATTGAAATAACATGCTTTCCTAAATAAATAATAAATGAAATAAATAAAGGCAAAGGGGTCGAGTGTGACTGACCTGAGGTGCGATAAGAAGGATGAACCGAAAAGTTCCTTTTTAGAGAAAGAAAGTGAGATGGAATGATGATGGAAAGACAAGAAGATGGGATGGAATGAGGTGGAAAAGGATTTAATTTTTGCATGAGCGCAAATTTTTTTTATTATGAAGGCCTTGAAAATAAATTCAAGGGGCTGTAGGCGTCTGAGTGGAAGCCTCAGACGAAGTGGCTACGGGAAGAGATGTTTTTGTTGTTGTGAACTATTGAAGAAGTTCTTCCTTGGTTGTTGATTTATGATATAACTTCAGGTGATGCCCATTAACCAAGAGTTTGAATTTAACTGGATCAATTGTTGATAGTTGAATTGCTCCATTGTCAAAAATTGTAATGATTTCATAGGGACCAAGCCATCGAGTTTGAAATTTTCCTTGGTGATGCTGATATTGTGAATCATATAGGAGTGCCCAATCACCAACAAATAATTCTTTGTCTTTAATGAATTTATCATGCCATTGCTTTCTTTGACTTTGAATTAATTCTGTGTTATGAAGAGCTAATTTTTGCCATTCATCCAACTCATTGAGATGTAGAATGCGATCCTGTTGTGTTGTAGGAAGGGTAATATCAAGTTCTAAAGCTGTCCTCAGAGTTTTATGTTCAAATTCAATAGGTATAACAACTATCTTTCCATATAGGAGTTGGAAAGGTGTAAACCCAATAGTAGATTTCCATGTTGTTCTGTACGACCATAAGGCTTTAGGAAGTTTTGCTGCCCAATCTTTACGATGCAAAGATACTATTTTTGTGAGAATATGTTCCAGCTCTCTATTTGTTACTTCTACCTGTCCATTGGCTTGTGGATGATACGGAGATGATTTGCCATGCCAAATTTTATATTCTTCCATGAGTGTTGCTATCAAGTTAGATGTGAACTGAGGTCCTTGATCTGATTGTAATTCTCTTGGAACACCCAAATCTGGTAAAGATACATTCGTACAAAAACTTTGCAACATTATTGTCACAGGGATGCTTCATAGGTTTTGCTTTAGCCCACTTAGTAACATAATTAGTACAAACCAATATGTAACTTTTCCCTTCTGATGGTGGTTCAATAGGGCCAACAAAATCAATTCTCCATTTATCAAATGGTTCTACTACTATCTATGGTTGCAAGGGCATTTCACCTGTTTTGGTCGGTCTACCCATTCTTTGATATTTATCACATTTTTTTGTATACTGAGCCACATCTTTGTGAAGTGTAGGCCAATAATAACTGGTATTTAGAATCTTTAATGCAGTTCGTTTGTTAGCAAAGTGTCCACCACAAGGCTCATCATGACAAGCATGAAGAACATCATATGTTTCATCTTCTCTGAGACACCGTCATGTTACCTGATCTGGTCTAGTATAAAACATGAATCCTGAGATCCATGAGAAATTAAAACTCTTTTATGCTAGCAATCATTTTTCTTTTGCAGAAAAATATGAAGGAGTTTTGCTAGTAGTTAAACAGTTGGTAATGTCAGCATACCAAGGATTGTGCATTAATAAAAGGAAGATATTTTCATCAGGAAAGCTATCTTCTATGGCTGCAGGATCATCAGGTGTTTGAATATGAGACAAGAAATCAACCACAACATTTGCTTTACCTAGCTTGTCAATAATGGTGATGTCAAATTCTTGCATTAGTAACAACCATCGAGCCAATCGTCCAGAGATTACTGGCTTGTTCATCAGATATTTGATAGTAGAGTGATCTGTATGTACAAAGATTTGGTATCCTGTAATGTAAAGTCTGAATTTTTTTAGAGCATAAATTACAACAAGCAGTTCTTTCTCTGTCACCATGTAGTTATACTTAGCTCCTTGAAGATTTTTGCTGATATAGTAAATTGCATGTTCTACTAAATCTGTCTTTTGGCCAAGTACCACTCCAATGGCATGATTTGAAGCATTTGTGTGTATATGAAAAGGTAACTCCCAATTTGGTCCTCAAAGCACTAGTGTTGTTGAGAGGACTTCCTTAAGCTATAGGAAAGCTTTTGTACACTCTGAATCCCATACAAACTCTGCATCTTTTCGAAGCAATTTGTATAAGGGTGCTGCAATTTGATTGAAATTATTGATAAAATGCCAATAATATCTCACATGTCCTAAAAAAATCCCGACTTCTTTTAATTTGGCTGGTACAGCTAATGTATGTATGACTTCTATTTTGGCTGGATCTACTTCAATTCCTTTAGGAGAAATAAAGTGTCCCAAGACCACTCCTTCTTGCATCATAATAAAGCACTTTTCACTATTTAAAGACAAATTGTAGTCTTTGCATCTTTGTAAAACCTTGTCCAAGTTTTCCTTGGCTTCTTCAAATCTTTGCCCGTATGTGGTGAAGTCATCCATATACACTTCCAAACAATCTACAGATATGTTAGAAAAAATGCTAATAATAGCTCTTTGGAAGGTTGTGGGTGCATTGCACAAACCAAATGGTAGGAAAAAATAAGCAAATGTTCCCCATGGACATGTGAATGTTGTCTTGTCTTGATCTTTTGGTGCTATTTGGATTTGATTATAACCACTGGACCCATCTAAGAATGAAAAGTATTTATTTCTTGCAAGATTGTCAAGCACTTGATCAGCAAAAGGTAATGGAAAATGATCCTTCTTGGTAGCCGAATTAAGTTCTCTATAATCTATGTAGACTCGTCATTTCTCCCCTTTTTGGGAACAATAACTAATGGTGATACCCATTGGCTATCAGAAATAGGATATATGAAGCCAGCATTGAGTAACTTTTGTAATTCATTTTTGACAAGATCCCTTAATGCTGGGTTTATCCTACGCTGAGGTTGTCTCACAGGTTTATTATCTAGACTGATATAAATTCTATGGGTACAAAGTGCAGGATCCAAACCTTTCATATCTATATACTCCCAAGAAAAAGCATCCTGATGCTTTTGTAATAGTTGTAGTGTATCATGATGTTGTGCCTGAGATAAGGACTTGCTTAAATTTAATTCTCTTCCTGGAATGATTTTTGTTTTGACTATTTTTTTAGCCATTGAAATTTGCACAATTGGTTGTGAATTTATCTCATGTGGTAGGAGTGAATGCAATTCATCAGATAAAGGCAGAATGCTTTCTAAGACATACTCTTGTGTAGAAGATGCTTCAAGTTGTGTTCCATAATTATTCAGTATAATAGAAGAAATGACATCATCTTCCTCTTTGATTTTTACAAATGAGTTCCATGAGATCATCATCAATTGTTGAATATAATCTATGTCCATATCAGAGTCATCCATATTTGGCTAGACAACTTGATCATCCTGTAGCAAAGGCTGAGCGGGAGAATACAAGGTCAAATTTTTAGTGTTTGTTCCATCTGAAATAGTCATTTTCCTTGATCGGCATGCAATATAAGCATTTGTTGTTGCTAACCATGGTCATCCTAAAATGATAGGGTAGCCTCCAATACTTATTTTTGGAGAGAGTACAACAAAATCAACTGGATACTCCCATGAATGTAATATGACAGTGACATCTTCTAGCATACCATCAGGAATGATGGTAGAACTATTTGCTAATTGCAAGATTGTTGGCGTCTGCCTGAGACCAATGATACTTAATTTGGACACCACTTCATTGGTTATTACATTGATGGATGCTCCTAGGTCTACTAAGACATTTTGCACTTGTACTCTTTGAATGGTGAGGGTTACTACTGGGCTACCAGGGTCTACATACTTAGGCATGTTGCAGTTATCAAGCATAAGATCAGAAAGTTGTCCAAGGACATGGATAGTCTTTGGGTCTTTCTTTTTTCCTTCTTGGATTTTTAACATAGGCTTCTTTGATAGCTTTTGAATATATACATACTTCCTTGATTGCATCAAGTAAGGGAATTTTTATTGTCATTTGCTAGAGTTGCTCGAGCAAATCTAGTGCAACTTGATTTTCACTTGGCAGTATTTTCTCTATTAACCTGCTAGGAAATGGTGGTATTTTGGTTGCAAGAGAAATAGTGGTGGTAGGTTCTTGAACTGACTCAACACTCGTATCATCTATTTCTATTATAATGGGCTGCTGAGGTGAGGCAAGCGTTGTTCCAGATCTTAGATGAATATCATTTAGGGTAATGGAATAACTTTGTTGCTGGGCTGAAGATTTTGCACTATTAGGGTTAGGTGTAGGTTGTGCAGGTAATTGTGGCTATTTTGGAGGAACTATATTGGCTACATGAGGCATTAAGGCTTGCTGTTGAAGAGGTTGAGTCAAAGTTGGCTACTGCTAATGCTGCTGCCAATTCTGGGTTTGCTGCCAACCCTACTGAGGTTGGTGCCATCCTTGGTTAGGCTACTACCACCGTTGGTTTGTTTGCGGCCAACCTTGGTTAGGCTGCTGCCAACCTTGGTAAGGTTGCTGCCAACCTTGGTAAGGTTGCTGCCAATGATTATAATTACCATGCTGTTGTTGCCATTGACTATTAGTATCGTAATTATGGAGTGGGTCTTGAGGAATACCTAATCTTGGAGCCCATGGCCTCTGTTGAGAAACATAAAAGACTTCCCCATCTTCATCAATTGTCTTGAACTCAGTAGGCACATGCTATGATTCCATGCTAGCAATAGGCTTACATCAGCAATTGCCTTGATTAGACTCTCACAGCTTGACTTGTCCCCAACAACGGTGCCAAAAACATGTCTAATCAATATAACACCCTTCTAGTTGTAGGATTACATCGGCAGTTGCCTTGATTAGACTCTCATAGCTTGAGGTATCCCTGGTAACTGTGCCAAAAATATGTCTAATCAATATAACACCCTTTTAGTTGCAGGAACTTGAGATGATGTCTGCAAAGTATATGCTCTAGTTTTTACTAAAAGTCACTACTACTTTGAATGTAATAATTGTTAAGGAAATCTAGTTTATCCAAAGGAAAGATGACTATCAAATACTTAGAAGGAAATTCTAATTATTTAGCCATATATCTATGCACCTACTGCTACAGGAACAGTGACTGGCTCTGTTTCTAGTGACTGCAGGAACACCGATTTTTACTCTAACTTAGAAAATTGAGTCTAACTTCTACTTACTAAAGTAAAAATCCACCCTCCACATGGGCCCCCATGGAAGAATGAAGGAAAGAAAAACTCAGATAAAAGTGTAGAAACTCAGCAAAGGCATGTATTCATCAAATATGTAGTATTACAATAACTTAGGAAAAATAGTAAGATGTCTATCAACTCTATCTGTCTATTCACTACTTAACCTCATAGATACAGACGAGGTCATATTTATAGAGAAGAACAAAAAACTCCTAAAACTATGACTTCCTCATGAAGGAAAGTCAGTTACAATTTTAAGACTGCAAACATGCAATTGGAAAGACATTAATTCTCCCTTAAATTCCCCACAAATATAGAGATCATAGCAAATGCTAGATTTTCTCATTTATCTGTCTTCAAATAGCTTTCTAGGAATCTAGGCATCGTGCTTTGCATGTTTAACTAATTGCTTTTATGCTTACTTCCTTGCTCGGCCGCTTTATCAGGTCTCGCTTGGTTATTCATTAAAACAGGTCCCTTCTGACTATTCCACCAAGTCTTCTAGTTGCAACGATGTCATAACGCTTCTCCTTAATGTCATGAATGCTTTAGCACTATTCCTTCATAGTTTGTTTAACTCTGCTTTGCTTGTATCCTGCGATCAACATTTAATACACACAAGACTTCCCGCAAACATTTATTTTCATTTATTAGTTTATAAAGAAAAGGCATTAATTATTCAACTAATAGTTTTTGCAATCTCTTCAGCTACAGGAAGATCTACCCACATCAAACATTCATGAAGAAATATTTTTACCACAAAATGAAGCCCTTTTTAAATATAATTCTAATTATCATTTTATGCCCTATGTCCATACTTTATACATCAAAATTTCAAAACATTTTTACTAAAGGATGATAAAGTTCAGCATGTTATAGACAAATGTTCACAAAAATGGCTAATAAAACTTCTATTTCTTCATGTCATCAAGGTGCACTATCTAGAGTAGAAAGATTGGGGTCTTTATGTTGGGTTTCAAAATTGGAGCCTTCATTTTGAGTACAAATAAAAAATCAAGCCCTATAAGCACTTTTTGATGCAAGTGTACTTGCCTACCCATTTGAAGCCTAAGAGGTGTTTAATGTTTCTAACACCTTGCATTTAGTATGCCTATGTGTTCCATGAAGATAAATTGTCATTTCGAGCTATTCTGTGAAGTCTTGTTTTGAGTAATGTCCAATTTTGCATTTTTGCCTAAGTGTCAAACAATGATAATAGTGTGTGTTTGCAATTAGATATCTTGCACCCAGTAATGTTTCATGACTTTCCACTTTGGGAGTGTTTAGTGTCCATACCAAAGAGCCTATGTTTTATAATTTGAGTCATTTCAAATCTGTTTGACTAGGTTTTGAGTCCCTCAAAGTTGGTCATTTATTATTGTCATGTTGATGTGATTTGTTCAGAATTTTGCAAGGCCCTATTTGACTTGTTGTAATTTTGACCCAGTTGACCAAAATGAGAAAATTAATATTGGGTTCCATTTTCAAGGACAGAGACTTACTATGTTTCAATTTTTAGCTTATGATGAATTTGTTTGATCAATTTTTGAACATGATTCCAAATGTAATTTGTAAATTTTTACTTGTGTCAAAAGGTACAAAGTTGTTGGTACCCCTGTTTGTGATGCCATATCTCTAAATCCATGATAGGTGAGATCAAATGGATTGTACTATTGTGTTCTCCTTTAAAAATACTTCAAGTGTGCCAATTTTTAGGTCTTGACAAATCCATCTGCACACTTTCCTAGGTCCATTCCATTTGTAAAAATCACTTTTCTGCCATTGTTTCCAATCTGCAATTCTAAGTAGCCTAATTTGACCACTCGCCATTTGGACCCATTTTTTCATCATGAGCCCAAATCATAGATTTATACTCTTCTTGTGACAATTAACGAATGCACCAATTTTCATTTCCCCAAGTTTCAATTTACCTAGTTTTTGAAGCCAAATCCAAATGTGATTTATAGTTTTTTGAGATATTTTCTTGTAGGCAGTTCTGAGAGGGCAACTTTGATAGTCAATATCTTTTGACTAATAATTTTTCATGATAAGAAATTTTATGGGGTAAAAGTATGGAGAATAGAAAATTAGTGTGTCGGTTCCTAGAGCCTAGCCAGATGTTTTGGTCAATTTTTAAAGCCAGTCGATAGGCCCTATTAGTAGGAAATCATAGTTTGCAAATTAATGTGAAAATGAGTACCTAATGATTGTGTGATGCTTGAATTTGTTTCCAATTAGTATCAGTCAATCAATAGATTAGTTTGAAAATTTTAGTTGTTCAAAAATGAATTTATTTTAGCTGGACACGCTTTGGAATCCGATTGATTCCATTAGAACTGATAGAATGTGTGCAAGTCAAAGATTTGGAAGGGGATATGTGACAAGTAATTTGATTTGGTTAAATGTTCCTATATTGTTCATCATTATTGTATTACTTTGATACCTCTCCCTTGAGCTAGAAATTCATAGGAGGAGTTCAGTGACATCTATACCATCATATCTTTCTCATCTCAAATAGAGGTAGTTATCTCCTCGTGATCCACTTCTCCTTCTTGCACAAGCCTTAATAAGATGGAGAAGGAAGGTTGATTCACCAGTTGTTCAAGTAGTAGTGGATGATTTTACCCAAAATATTGCACAAGAATTTGTTATAGATCTGTGGTACTCATCAATTACTCCTAACCATGAAGTTCTAGAGAAAATTAAAGTTCTTATAAGTGATGTATTTGGGCAGATATCACAGAGGATTAAATGTATTAATCTAATTGATTTATTGGCTAGGGATATAGTGGATTTGGTTGGAAGTCATATAGAACTCTTTAGGAAAAATCAAGCTTCCATTGGAAGAGATGTCATGCATACTCTCTCATCTAAAGAAAGGGATGAAAGACTAAAACAATGTTTAGCCACTACAAAGAAATTGCACCTTGCTTTGATCTTGCTAGAGAATGATTATAGGGTTCTTAGGTAGTTAATGGCTGGACTAGTGGCTATTGTGTTAAGACCTCAAGAGTCTCAGTGTCCTCTTGTTTGATGCCTTGCCCAAGAACTTCTAGCCTATGCTATTATGCAGCCAATTATAAAATTTGCAAGCCCAAGGTTCATAAATGAGGTTATCAAATTTATTGTTCTTTCAACAAAAGAATTAGAGAGAAAGAATCCATAGAGAAAGTAATTTGGTATACCATGTTATTGATCAAGTAAAGAAGAAGGCAACACAACTACACCCACATTTTAAAAAAAGGGCTTCCAATGCAAAGTGAAGGTAGCTGCAAGGGAGATAAAGTGTAAGCTACCCATGTAAAGAAAGTAGAGTTCAACATTGGACGATGAGATAAAGTGTAAGCTACCCATGTAAAGAATGCTTGATAAACATAAATTGAGAAGGAATGGATCTCGATTAAAATTTCTGAGAGTTATTCCATAGAGGTATCATTATGCATATCTATGAGAGAGAAAAAATCACACCAAATAGGTTAGCAAAGGAGACTATAGCATTAGGAAAGAAGCTCGTAAGTAGTCCATGCCAAGGAGAGTAGAGTATGGAGGAGAATTAATAGTTGCTAGTCTTAATGAGCTGCCATGCAAGGATGGCCCCATGCTAGATAGAAGGAGGAACTATTTAAA